>CALSCF010029408.1:404321-446583 GCA_943593825.1 Chaenodraco wilsoni | reverse complement strand
ACACACACACACACACACGTATCTAAGTCTGGAATAGTCCGATGCCTGGAAGAATAGACAATGAGGCATGGCTACAGTACGCTCTGAACATGCTTTCTTTCTGCACAGCTATGAATCAAAGCACGTCAGATGTCCAATAAGCGCCAACGGGAACACACAACTCGTGATCCTTAGATCCGGCGGTTGGCCCGATGCAAAGCCCTCATTACTGACAGAGCTTTGCTTCAAAGTAGCTCCGTGAGCTCCGTCTCTGAGCTGAAAGAAGCACATGGAAGAGCTTTCTCACATCGAGGCGAACGTGTTCTGTTTAAACTTTCTTGCCCAGCGTAACGGGACCGGTTCGTCCCCAGCCCCTCACCCTCAGGCGGAAGTCTCTCTGTACGCACGTTCACTTGCCGGGTGTTTTGCTAAGGAACCTCCAAGCAGCAATACTGATGATCGAGAAATACTCCAATACTCAAACCCCAATTAAACCATGGAGCGTCGTAAACAAAGCGAACCTCCTCTATCTGCGGAGACATACAGGGAGTCTGGGGCCGGGCTTCACTCCTCTTCTCAAAGCATACCATGACATCAGTACTGCCCTCAGAGTGAAGTGTGCTCTCTGGGACTTGCTAGAGTAAAGCCAAAGTAAAGCACCCTGTCTGATTGGTATCTGAGCTCAAGCATAAAGGCGCCTGAGATATTCAAACCCATTGTGATAGACATGTATTGGTCACGGGAAATGAAAAAGCAGTTTTTAAAGATGGCCCTAAGGCTATCAAGTAGATTCTATTTCATAAATATCAAGCTTCACATTGTTAAGAGTTGCCGAGTGACAGAGTAAGTGCTATAAAACCATTCTTTTTGCAGACGACACAAGTCTCCTCTGCCGTGGGGACCATTGAGAACAGCTGTGGAACAATGGAGAAGGGGCTGAGCAGGAGGAAGATCTGGTTTGACCAAAATACATTAACGTTGAACGCAAGCAAAACCAAACTCATAATATTTGGGAATCGATCGACCAATACAGAGAAGAAGCTCACTGTAAATGGCGTCCAATTAGAAAGAGTATCGGAAATACAGTTCCTTGGAGTAATCATAGAACTAAACGGTCGGTCTAAATCAGGGGTCGGCAACAGGCGGACCGGATCCGGACCCAGACGCCGACCGATCCGGACCCGGAGCTATAATCAATACATTAATAGGGGATTTTTCGGCGCCTCCCGCTTTTTTAACGCCGATTTGGGCGACTTGTGTAATTCGTGGAGAACCGAAGAGTTTTCGTTTTGGGGGTGGGGGGGGAGGGAGTCAGTCCGACAGACGGACAACTTCTCACTTCAAAAAAGAAGAAGAAATCTCGACCGCAAAAATAATTAAACAAGTGAGTACCTGTTTTTCCTGGCCAAGGACAGGTTCATGAACACAACACGAGCGTAACGTGTCTTCACGTGGTATATGTCTCGTCTGAAAGGAGTGCTGACGGAGAGCACCGGAACGCCGCTCCAGCCCTTAACATATTGCAGTACCCATAAGGAGCCGTACACATGCCGCAGTGTTTGCGTGGCTGTGTCTTAAGTTGTAAGCACAGTGGCGATCTGTTGTTATTAGCATCTGGCTAGCTAGCTATGCTAACGGATTTAAAGAGCTTTTCTACAACCAGGTGGAAGAGAGCTCTCTCCTGAGAGGCTCAAATAACCTCAGCTCAGTGAGGTTAAGGCACACCTTGATATGATCATTATAGTTATTAATGAGACTAAATGAAAAACAGGTATAAAATACTATATGACAGCAACAAAAAAGTTGTTAAAAATAACAAGAATAGAGTTTAAAAATAACAAGAATAGAGTTTAAAAGGGGAGTGCTTTGTAAAATATCCAAAAAGGAAAATATGCTACAGTTGTGTTTCATCTGGGTGTTGAGAGATGTATCCAGAGATCTCTTAATGTTGCTCTCAAAGTGCACCACATTGATGCTTTTAACTTCAATATTTAAACATTACACATATCCACAGTATTTAATGTTAATTGACAATAAATATTGTTGTTTTTTAATTGTACTTTCTTTATTTGATTGGCAGTCAGTTGTTGATTACATGCAGACGTTGATAAAGCTACAGGTCACTTCAATATATATCACACTAATTCATGAAGCAACTTAGACATTTTGATGTTCCGGACCTTTGCATGGGGACATTTTCTCTACCTGGACCTCGTTGAATTTTAGTTGAAGACCCCTGCCCTAAATGGTCGGCAAAGGCTAACATCCCAAAGTTCCCCTCCAGAGGGAGTTTCTCAAAACACAGCAAATTAGATATTCTGATTCGTTTGTCTCCTAAGTCTCTGAGTAAGTCAAGTGGTGAAAAGTACACATATCGGCGTTTCCTGTTCAATCCAACGAGCAGCAAGCATCCTCATGAGATTATAGCGTTTGACTTTGATAGTGAGCATCTCTCTGCTGCTGCTCTGAACATCACAGCTCTCCCGCGCTGGCCCGCGCCGGGTCCTGCGCCGTGAAGCTGCAGGCGGCCACGCACAGCACAGATGGCTGCGTGTCTTCATTACCCTTCTTGGCACGCGGCCCTCGTACCGGTACGGCTTTGCACGAGCAGCCTGGCTCACGCCGTAGTGGCACACCTCTTCAGCTCATCCACTCGGAGCGGGGGACGATTACTCCTCCTCTCGGCTGCCGTTCAAAATGAACTGTTAATATAAAAGAATGGATCTTCATTAACCTTCCTGCGTGACGGCACGGGTCACATATACGCATCCGTCACTGTGAGGCTTCAAATATGTAAATCCTCGGGGGGTGCTTCTCCCCGACCTGATAAGTGCCTCTAATTTAGTAGCAATAATAAAGCGTTAGTGCTCAATTAACTGAAAGGTCGTTTGGAGCGTTGCTAATGCTGCTAACAAGGCATTTCACCAGACTGATGTGTGTGTGGCAGATGGCTCGTCCAGACGACTGGCTCGCCTCAGGCTTCTCATTCTGTACACAGAACATAGTATTCTCATTACTCTTATGCAATGAAAGGTCACGGTTTTAAGTGTATACTTAAAGGCTATCCCTGTCCTTTAACCTGCTGAACCGCTTCCCCTCCCCCGCCGGGAAAACATCATCTGCAGGAAACAGCGTCTGAGGGCTTCTTAATATTTAATAAACTATCAATGTTTCATATCCATGTAACGGGAAGAAACTCGGCTAACTGATAGTCTGAAGCATGTTTAGCAAAAAGACTAACGCTGAGCCTCTGAATCTGCCCTGAGCGAAAACATCTTAATGCCGTTATTACAGAACTCGAGCGACACTGATCGATATACTTATTGGATCTGCACAGACAAGCGTAGCTAACGTCCTGAGAGTCCACAGAGTATAGAACTATAATGATATATGCTCACCTTAGCTGTTGCTCTGATCAAAGGTCGTCTTCAATGGCATTAAAACGCGGCTGAAGGTTAATCCATAGGTTATAGCGATGTGTCTGTCACTTTGAAAAAAGTATTGATAATCCATAATTCAATTTGTATGCAAATATCGGAGGATAACAATTAGCTGCTAATGGTAGCCACCAGAGGTTAGCGCAGCTTCCGGTTTTTCTACGCATGTCTCTCTCACTCCTTATTTGGTAACCTGTGTGTGTGTGGAACCTTCCCTCGATTCCATTGGCTCTGACGGTTAGAAAGAGAAGTCAATCAGCAAAATCGAGCAAGGGGGCCAGAGATAAGGAAAATCCACCCAAATGACCTCAGAGGTGTTTTTTTTGTTGCTAAATCTGTCTAAAAGGTCAAAGGTCACTTGTTTTGCATCAATCTTGATACAGGGTACTTAGTATATGTTGTAGTTTGGATTCCTAAAGCTTTTAGTCTACCTTACCATCATCCAAGGGTGGTTTCACTATAAGTAAAACATAATTATAATTATACTACAATTTACAGTTTTTTACCGTGTTCAATCTGAATTTACTTTAAAATAAAAACATCTATATTGATTCTGACTCTTCTACATCCATCTCACAGGTTCATCATTACTTTGAGAACAAAGATTATTAATTTACCCCTTTTAGAAGATATGGTCCTTTGTTCTGGGAAAGTCCTTTTGGAGCCTGAGACCTGAAACACAGGTCTCAGGTCGTCAAGACGATGCAAGTAAAAAAACACACGGACCAAAACACAAGCAAATTAAGAAACATCTTCAACTTGACGACACATGCGTAGAAAACATTCTCAAACGAAACATGAGCAGGGTTTACTAAAAGCGGGGACACTAACAGTGATGCACACAGCTGGGACCGGAGCAGCAGGGATTAGAGCTGGCCAACTCCTAACATGTACGTTTCATATTCTTATTTTGAGAATGTGACTCCAATAGTACTGCAGATATGCTGTAAGCTAGCCAGCTAACGTCATTAGCCTAGTCATTTCAAATATACTGCACCGCCACGCCCCGTCCCGCTGCCTCCGCTCATCAGAAGCCAACCTCCTCTCCGTCCCCCCCACCCGCACCGAGCACCGGACCTGGGGGGACAGAGCCGTCGCTGCCTCCTCCCTCTGGAACTCCCTCCCCCATCAGAGACGGCACGACCTCACCTCCTTCAAAGCACTCACCTCTTCAATCTGGCTTTTAATGTGTGACTTTAACTATATATGTGTTGTTCTTTTCCCTTCACTATATCTGTAAAGCGTCTTTGAGCACCTGTAAAAGCGCTTACAAAATAAATCTATTATTATTGTTATACTGACGAAACACGTACAATTAAGAAACAGTATTATGCCCCGATGATGAAATTAAGACTTCAAAGTCTTTGTCCTGAGGTCGGAGTGACGAGAGGCGGCTGCTCTGGTGAGAAAGGAAACACGCTGTCGGTAATAAAGCTCCCTGTGTTGCCACCTTTCGAGAAGATGTGCTCCTAGTGCGCAGACAAGGACGGCGACTTTTTGCCTGCAGAGTTTGCTGGACACTTTCTTGGTGTCGTTCTTTACATAATGATCCAAAACGATAACCTCCATGACCAGGCACAGTTCCCGAGGGCAGGGTGATGTGTCTTCCAGGTCGTGACAAAGTCGAGCACCCAGATAGAGGGTTATCTTCCTTTGGTTCCCTTTTGGATCAAGTCCCGTTTCACTGGTTCTAACGGACGTGGGTTGAAACCTTTGATCCGTAAAGACTTCGAACCCTAAGCTGAGCATGAAACATGTATTTAACTGTTCTGCAGGTATCGGGAGATGAACCTGAAATATTTCTGTATCACTACCCTCAACTTTTACTCAACATTGGCTAAAAAACTGTTTTGGTAGAGCGCTGGACTTCCAATCAGGGGTCACGGGTTCGAGTCCCGCTGCAGTCAGCATGGCGTTGTGTCCCTGAGACGCTTCACCCCAAAGTGCTCCAGTCGCTTTGGATAAAAGCGTCTAATAAGTGTCATGTAATGCTCTACTGTAGGTTCTACTGCATAGCAACCACAGTTTCAGTGGTTGCTATGCAGTAGAACCGACTATTGACAGCTTGCCCCATTATATTGGAGACGGATGATGACATGTCTAAGGTTGATACCTCCCATGCTTGACCACTTCTAACCAACAGGTAACATTCATTACTACATTACTATTCATTTGAGTTTTTTGTGGAAAGTGTCCCTTTCCGTTTTAAACTGGATCTACAGTTATTCTGCAAATATGCCATTACTGTGCGTTTTGAAAAGTGAATGAATCGAAAGTGAAGGCAGCTGCATTGCCTGTGTGGCACGTAAGGCCACGCTGAATGGAAGTGAAGCAGAGTCATGGACACCTGATTAGGTGGTGAGGAGCGCTGCAAAACCCTCAGCTGTGCCCACTTCAGCATCAGCACAAGAACACAGACAAAATGGTGCATCAAATCAATGTTGCTGCCAATCGTTGACCCTGATGGGTCAACGATTGGCAGCAACATTGATTTGATGCACCATGTTTGTTGCAGTGACAGATTACATTTTAAAATCTTAGCGTATAATGAAATATGATGATTTTCACGAGGCCGTCTCCTACCGCTAGTAAAAGCGTTTTCCCAGTAAATCCCTATTACCCTGTTGTGTACTGATGAATAATACAAGATCCTTTTGAACCAGAAAGACATTTATTTTACAAAGATGAACATTGAATGAACACTGTGTGTCTCGGTGGAGCAGGGGCTGCACATGGACAGACTGTGGACCTGCATGTGAAGCTCCCACATGGACAGACCCTGATGAGAGGGGCCGGCAGCAGCACCCTGCAGATCTGACACCATTGTGTGGGGTCACCAGCGTTTCTCCCGCCTCCTCCTGTCCGGTTTCTGCTGCTGCCAGCGTGGCTCCATCGATGTCCACAGGACGTAGGCGTTGTAATGGGAAGTGTCAACCAACCAGGTTGTGGAAGAGGGCAGCGACTTGTTCTCCTCCTGCAGGAGTAGGCGGCAACAACCTGACAAAAACATAAAACAAGACAATTTGAATAAATGATTCCAAGCATTTTCTCTCATGATGCAAATATTAATTATTTTATAGGAAAATGCTCATTTGAAAAGTTTGCCCAAATCTTTATCCCGTATTTGCCGGCTTTTCTGGCATGTACTGCTTGAAGCTGCCTCTGAATGGGACGAGCTGTTCATCCACGCAGACGTCGCTGAATGGGCTGAACAGCATCGGCAGGCGACGCGTCCACATATCCCAGACTTTGCGGAAGGCAGCCAGCTTGTCATCACGGCGCTGCGGGCGGGATAGCTTGTCAAGAAACCGCAGTGTTCGGCTGATCTGGTGAAACCTCCTGTGGGACATCGTGGCTCGGAAAATGCTCCGTCCCGATTTCTCACTCCAGAGGCTGAGGGTCGATTCATTTTGACCTGTAGACACCGGCCACAATGAGCAGCCCCACGTAAGCCTGCAGTTCCTCTGTGTCCATATCTCGCCACTCTGCAGTTGACCGTCTCCCATGGACACCATGCTGCAGGATGTCCTCCGTCAGCAGCAGTGCAAAGCTGGATGCCGGGTCACTGATTCGGGCGACAGCATAGTGTGTCGGTCCCGGGGTCAAACCTCTGGCTGCTGGGACGTAGCAGAGCGTCTCAGTGTTTGTGGGAGACCAGAACACTTTTCCATTTTTTTAAGTACATCCCGCAGCTGCTTCCTCCATCTCCCCTCCGCTCTCAGCTTCAGATGAGCCTGATTTGGACTCTAGCTGGTCTGTTGCCGCCATCTGCCCTTCGAGCCGGAATATTTTGTCCAAATATTCCAGCGTCTCTCGGTCACGAGGCAGCGGGGGCTGTGTCCGTGCGGCCCTGCACCCTGAGGATTCCTGCCAACCGGCTTCGGTGGCGGGGGGAGCGGTAGCCCTACACGCTCCGCCGCCATCACCAAGGGGAACTGACGTGCAGACCTGTGCCGTGGACCCTCATGGACGCCGGACCCGGAAGCATCCGACACCGAGGAGTCCTGGTCGTCTTCCTCCTCGTCTTCCTCCTCGACAAACGGGTCCGTCAGAATGGCACCTCCCCGGCCACCTCCTGTCCCTCCATCTCCACCACCTCGAGGTCCGCCTGGTCCGCCGCCTCCGTCTGCAAGACGGAGTGAGCCTGGAAGTGCTCCAGACGGTGCTGGCGCCTGAGCCTTGGGAGCATAACACCCCCAAACACTCGAAACAAAAGCGGTGGAGATAGGCGCCGCGTTTAAGCCAGGACGTGTAGGACAGGGCGGGGCTCAAGGAGCGGTGAATCCATGACAGGTAACTTTCTTTCTGATTTCTTTCACGTTATTTGCTCATATGTGGCCTGCTCCATCAAAGTCAGTCGCATTGACCCGAAGACACATGTTGAGTTGTATCCGCTTGTAATTATGCCGAAGCTTCAAAGCTGTATTTATCATCTGAATTTGCCGAAACAAGTTTAATATTCTGAAAGCCAAGACGTTGTTTCATTGAAATCAGATGAAAACAAACTGTGACGGACCCTGCCGTGTTATCTATGATCACTATACGGCGTACATTCATCATGTCAGCAGGGGGAGGGGGGGGCGGCGTGAGGAACAGCAGAGTGAAGGGAGGGGGGGCGGCGTGAGGAACAGCAGAGTGAAGGGAGGGGGGGCGGCGTGAGGAACAGCAGAGTGGAGAGAGAGCCGTCTTCTTCCCTTTGCAAGCTTCAAACATGTATTTATCGTGTGATTTTGGAAAGTAACCTGTGTTCCCAGTATCCAGATATGAGTTTGCTTAAACATATGTGTTAATTGCTGTGTATCAAATAGAAGCAGTCTGTATAAACAAGAAGCTGGAAATAGGAGAAGGGAAACATTTGTATATATGTTTCTTTAAAGTTCTACTATTTCAAAAGCATTGCTTGTTTTCCTCGTTATTATTGATATTAAGGTAACTTACATGTATTACTGGTATTAGCCAATCCAAACACATCTTAAAGAGACCAACAGGATGTTAAACTATGTGTGTATTAAACTGATGGGGGAGGGGGCCGCAGAGAAGGGAGTCTGTGGCTGTGTCCCAATTCAGCGGCCGCATCCTCCTGAGGATGCATTCGAAGACCGCATACGTCACGAAGGCTGTCCCAATTAAAAAAAAAGACAAGGCTCCTCCGAATGCAGCCCACAAATGCAGCCTTCTATTCCCAGATTTTGAGGATACATCTGATGTACACTCCGCGGTGTATCATATCCCAGGATGCAATGGGCGACGGTGACGAATGAGTTATTTAAAAATAAAATGGCTTCTAACGGGACGGCAGAAGCTTCGGCGGGAGCCGGATTTGTTTTTAAATGTAAGTATAGGGTTTCAACTCACCCAAATAGTAAACGACATGAAACAGTAAACCGATTTAACTGTTTTATTTAAAGATACGGGCGATTGGAGATGTCTTCTTTGTGTACATAAAATAATATGAAGTGAAAATATTTCGACATGTTGTAAACCAGAACCATGGTTTTCATATTGTTGGGATTAATTATAAAGCTAATTTATTTATTTAACTGTTTATGTTATACAAATCTTACTGCAAAAATTTGTTTTGATAGGGAGCAAGGAGCAGACTGCTCAATTCATCCAAATGCGAGGGGAGAATGAATCCCTCTTCACCGGGGCCAAATTCTCCGCGGCCATCGCTTGGAGGTAAGGCACAATATCCAGTTTGTATCGTTCTTATTTTATGAATCATCCCTCATTTCATACACTCCATTCTAATAAAACAACTAATATTGTCTAGTACCGGGACTTCTGATTTTTACCCATCTGCTTACCGTTAGTTCTTACTGCGTACCGGCACCTCATGACGCATCTAGGTACGCATATTTGTTGTGTTTATGCTCAGTTGCAACACCCACCCAGTAGTAATATTATATTATAGTAGTATCTTTTTAATTACTGAATCAAAGATATGAGGATAGAGGGAGTCGTATGTTGTACAGATTGTAAAGACCTTTGAGCCAAATTCTTGTTTTTGGGCTGTATACATAAAGTGTACTTGAAACAGTTGCTGATCTAGAGTACTGGCACCTTTTTTATTTCAACTCAAGCACTGGGGATGTCTCCATGCCACCGTTAAAAAGAAAAAGAAGATTTCCTCCTAAGTGTGTATCCTTAGTTGTGACATTGTTATTGTTTTATTCATAATACTAGATGTTGTACTATTCTCTCTGTGATTAGGACGGTTTTGGAAGACATGGGCCTGCAGGGAAGTGTAACTCCCTGCAGGCTAAGAAGAAGTGGGACAATCTTAAAAAAAGATATAAAGTATGTGAGTTTTACAAGTTAATAAACACATTTGCTGACATTTGTTTATCGGCTGGTGTTTTTTTTTGTAATGCCATGATTGTTTTACTCTGCCTTTAGGATTGCAAATACCCAGGGTCAGGAGAGGGGTCGGTGGGAAACCCACTGCTGCAACTTGGCCGTGGTTTGTCCAAATGGATGAGATATTAGGACAGAGGCCCTCTATCTGCCCGCCTGTCCTAATATCCTCTATTCCAGAGGACACGCCACGGCCAAGTTCAGCAGTGGGGGACCAAGAGGAGGACGAGGAAGAGGATCAGGTTGAGGCAGGGCCATCCCGGCCTAAAAGGAAAAGAAAGGAGGGGCTAATGGACCTCATCAGAGAGGACATGAAGCAGCAGAGGGAGGAGAGCAGGGAGAACCTGAACAGGCTTTTTTCTCTCCTAGAAAAATTAGTTGATAAATAAATAAATAAATGTAATGAGCAATATGAAACTTATAATTTATTTGATGGAACAACATACAAATGAAACAACATACAAATAAAACAACATTTAAACTATATACACATTCAGGCTGAGCAGGGAGTCCCAGGTGGTGCTGCTGGACCTGGCTGCCACAATTAGGACCCTGGTGTGCTCTGACGGTGGGTGGGGCATCATGCAGGGTGGTCTCCAGAGCTGTTGGGGATGCTTCTCTCCACAGTACATCGGATTGTCCATTAGGGCTAGGGTTCGCAGGGCGGACGCAATCGACGGCTGCCATGTCACTAAGATGTTTTCAGCAGCAGATAAGAACAAAAGATGTATATAAATATTGCACACGGTTATTTTATCACAGCTCGTCAATTGTTTTACATACCTTTACACATAATCGTGGTCACCAGGAACCTCCTCCAGGGCAGACACCTCTGCAGACAGTTGGTCCCGCCAAGGAGCACCACTGACTGCCTCCAACACATTCTCCCCCTCATCCTCCGCTACATCCTCCACAGTGTCCTCTTCTGGGGCCATGATGTCGCCGGCCCCAATACAGATGTTGTGGAGGACGGCACTGTTATGATCTGACATTTAAAAATTGGCAGAAATATATAAATATATATATATATGTTATACCTCATGTTAGATCTACTCTTCAGTATTATCAAAATGTCCTAATGAGTGATTATTACTTGAGGAAGGAAGGTGTGGTGCACCTCCAGCGCGTGCAGGAAGATACTCCTGAATCGTGTCTTCATCACCCCGAAGGCACGCTCGATGATGGAGCGTGCCCGGGAGTGATGGCTGTTGAAGTGCTGGGGTCCCACACCTTGCAGCGGCCGTTTGTATGGAGTGATGAGGGGGAGTGGATGTTGGAGGCAGGGGCACCCCCTGTCTGCGAGGATAAAGTGCCCTGGAGGAGGGTAGAGTGGCTGCCGATAGAGTGGGCTGTGGCGGAGCACTCTAGAGTCATGGACTGACCCAGGCCAGCCCACGTACGTGTCGATGAAGCGGCCCTGACGGTCACAAACAGCCTGCAGCAAAATGGAGCTGAACAGTTTTCTGTTTCTATAGCAGTGGCCATCAGGGCCGCTTGGTGGCACGATGCGGACATGGCAGCCGTCGATTGCTCCAGCAGCTTTTCTGAAGGCTCTGTGTCTGGCCAGCCCTGCGAACCCACGCGGCACAGCCTCCAGGTCTTCTGCTGTCCTGGGGAGGTGGATGACCTGGTGGCGAATGGCCACCACCTCCTCAGTCACTCTGTGGACCATCCGATGTACCGTGGATCGAGGCATCCCAAAAGCTCTGGAGACCACCCTGCATGATGCCCCACCTGCCAGCCAGAACAGGAACACCAGGGTCTCAATTGTGGCCCCCCATCCATGTCTCCTGTCCTGACCCAGGAGTTCCAGCAGCACCTTCAGGGACTCCCTGCTCAGCCTGAAATCAGGGCGTGTGTCCTGGTCATTAAAAAACCTGTCCAGGACAGGGACGCTTAGGTTGACCCTGCAACACAGGGGCCTTGGCTGGTAGAGGGAACGGGTGAGAAAAAAGGGTTACATAAGTGAAGAGCATTTTTGTTCTTTGTTTATACATATATCTATTGACATGTTTATATATATATATATGTTTATTGATATATACACACAAAAATATATACATATATATATATACACATACTTATATATGTATATATATATATATATATATATACTCAAGCTATACTCAACCTGAAATAAAATTTGTATCAGTATTATGCTAATAACATTACTGTTAGCTAAAAATACAGTACATATATATTTTATATAATATGATAATAGATATAAGTATCAGTACCTGGACATGGTCTTCCATTAATTTGAAATAGATGGTGCGCCTGGTGTGACCTTGGGAAATTGAATTTAACATATTGAACATCACCAAAAGAAGCACTATCTCTGACTCCATATTGAACCGTTTGAAAACATTTTGCCTAATGTCAGAAATTATTACAGGCACTTCTGACTGCAGCTGGTTGCTATGCGACGGGGGCGGCAAAAGGTAGGGATAACGGCCGGTGACGTACCAGGAAATGCTCCGTAGACCGTCTCATTTCGCATTCTGCGGAGGACCCACGTCGGTTGGGTCCTCCGCGGAATTCAAAGGCTGGGTCCTCAGGAGGATGCAGCCGCTGAATTGGGACACAGCTTGTGTCAAATGTATGCTTGGGAAAAAGAGGGAGTAGCACCAGGTGCAAAGATACAGATTGTTATGTTCACCCAATGGTGACTCACTCTGATTCGCTACCTAGGGCTTGCCCAGAAGTGAAACCGGCCAATGGAGAACTACCAACTCACTGTCGAGGGGCCGCCCAGGAGTGAAGCGACCAATTAGAAATATGAAGGGAGGAGCAACCGCATAACCCCTCCCCCAGAAACTGTATATAAGCTGTCCAATAGTCATGCTCTGGACTCTTGTTCTGACTGGCTGTCGTGGTCCGTAATAGAGATGGCAAATCCGGATAATTTTATGGACTCGGAGTCTTCTGAGTCAATCATTGAAGAGATCCGGATCATACGAGTCATTTGAGTCATATGAGTCAGCATGACCAAGACCGTAGAAATCCTACCGGTGAAACCGAAAAGTTGTTGCATTTAACCAGCATATTAAACTAACGTTACATTAACCTCCGCTACACAGTGTCTTTTGCTTTAATAAAACATGTGTGTGTGTGTGCATTTTAAAAAATAAGTGTTTTGCATTATATGTATATAGTTATTTTAATATGTTCCTGTACTTAAGCTAATTTTGCACAATTGTGTTTTCATTTAATAATAATAATAATAATAATAATAATAATAATTGTATAATTACATTTTATATATTCTAACTGTTTTGCAATTTTCTATCATTTGTTTCTTTTTGTGTGCCATGTTCAAAATAAACGAGTTTCCAAGTAAGATCCTTATTGGAAATGCAGATATTATTACAGGAGACTGTTGCACAACATGACCATTTTGTTAGAAGTCTACACTGAAACTTAATTTAGAGCCGGAAAAATCGCGGGATCCGTGAATCCAGGTCAATGATCGAGAGAGACCAGTAGCCTACGAGGACTCAGAGCCGTAACATATAGCAGGCAGCAGATCCAGAGATCCAGCAGACTCGTCCCCATGCACGAATCTACAGCAGACTCAGCCCCTCCTCCGAGTCCCACGGCTCCCGCGACGAGTCGCAGCAGACTCAGAGATTTGCGGACTCACGGATCCAGCAGACTCGTCCCCATGCACGAATCTACAGCAGACTCAGCCCCTCCTCCGGCTCGCACGGCTCCCGCGAGTCCCACGGCTCCCGCGAGTCCCACGGCTCCCTCGACGAGTCGCAGCAGACTCAGAGATTTGCGGACTCACGGCTCACTCACGGCTCACGCGAGTCCAACGACTCACGGCTCACGGGACTCTCGCGGGAGCCGGAGGAGGGGCTGAATTTGCTGTTGATTCGTGCATGGCGACGAGTCTGCTGGATCTCTGGATACAACAACGTTGTAATGTGATTGTACACGTTATAAAGAGAGTAAAGAGTGACGCAATTTATAGTTTTAATTGTTACGTCACATCAGGTGTAGGACTCAAAGGACTCGGGTTAATCGAGAGGGAGACTCGTCACGACCGGCTCATTACTAGGATCCGGGTTAATGATCCGGATGAATCATGACTCGCCCATCTCTAGTCCGTAAACCACACGGTGGTAGAACTCGAGTCCGGGGTACTCTGTATTCTGTATTGTTGCTTTTACCGTTAAAACAGATTATTGTTTTATCCTTTATCCCGGTGTTTGAATCCTTCTTCCTTCAACTGACCCCTCATCAACGGGCGGCGCGGAGCAGAGGTGAACCTTCCAACCACTCGATCGGGTCGTGCTCCAACAAAATAAAAGTTTCATATTCTGAAATCCAAGACTTTGTTTGTTTCAAATCAAACAAAACACCCGGACCCCGAAAATATAGTTTTTTACGCAAATCCACGTTTATTTTGAAATGAGCCGTTGCGACTTCCGACTGATTTCGATAGAGCGGGTCACATATTGTTTGTCCCGCTCGCTGAAGAGAAAAAGGATGACAGTCGAGAGGCTGCCTTATATACTGTGGGCCTGCGCGCACATTCGGGTACGCCCGCCCCGATTGGCCGGCTATGTTTATGTATCTCAGTATGTGAATGCTCGCATCGCAGGGTTGAGAGTAGTACCCGTAGAGTCCAGTAGAGGACGGCAGAGCAACGGTAATTTAGCGAGACGATGGCTGCATCGCAGGTCGACTATTTTCACTTCCTCGTTCCTCGCTCCTCGGTCTCACCGGAAGTTGATTTGTCTGCGCCATCTTGAGTACCGCCCCATGGCTCTTATTTCTGCCGGAGGACCGAGGAGCTATAACCGAGGAACCACCAGACCATCCTCCGATGAAATCCTCAGACACTCACCCCGCCCCCCTTACTGTGTATCGCTCACTGATTGGACGAGGCAGTGCATGCACTGATCTGATGTTTCTTGACATGAGAGCCGTTTCCCAGCGGAGTGAAGAAAACACATGAACCTCACGGGAGTCCCTCCTCAGCTTATACCGTGTTTTGTTTTCATGTTTCATTTTGTTACAAATATGAGATTTATCTGAACAACAACGAGGACAAAAATCTTTTTATTCATTTGTTGGAAACATTTTCATGATCGCTTTTTTCGTTTATACATTTTAAGAATGAGTTCTTATTTTATGTATTGGGTCTACAACAGATGATACAAATGTGTGTGTCAGTAAATGTGAGGCGGGGGTGTGTGTGGAAACAACGGGACAGAGCTGCTGTCAGACGATCAGCTGTGCGGCGTCATCACAGACGGACGTGGCTTCACGTGACGCTCCGGAGGAAAGGACGTCCCGTTGCTCTTAAAACTCATTTCCTGCTTCTCGTGGTTTCCTGGTGGGAGGGACTAGACGACGCAAGTGAGGGACGCAAGGAATCCACTTAATCGACCTGAGCCGATGTCTCGGTGATGTGAGCATGTTATCCTACGAGGACCTTGCGTTGCGTAAAGCCTTTTCCTAACCTGTAAATTAGGAAGACGGTAACCCGCGGAGGCAACGGGTGTTATCGTTTAACAAGGGTTCCTAATCTGACTCTATAATGCCGTCTCTTCCCTTGTTGCATCTCTCAGGGGGCTTGTAAAGCTTTGAGCCCAATTTCATACACTCCGTTTCCTCCTTTTTATTACCCTTGCTTTCTGTTCTACACTCTCGCTCCCGGCGCTCCCTCCTCCCCTCCATCACACAACTTGGCCTGGTGGTAATGACCCGGAATGTCGCCCACAAATCATCTTCTTCGCTCCAAAGGGCCACCGCACGATGCACACTGACCTTACGCTCATAGTAAATAGTAGTGTAGTTTTGGAATCTCAAGCAAATAGTTTTGTTTTAAAATGTTCAACTTTTGTACTAACATGAATATTTTCGAACAGAGTTCATTTTAAGTCAACCAGTTTGTAATTATACAAATGTCAAAGCGCTGGCCACCAATGAGCACGTCAGTATTTGCAGGAGTAAAACACGTGAAATGTGAAAGCAATATTAACCGAGAAAGATAATATATTATTATGTAGCAGTGGTGGAATGTAACTGATTTACTCAGGTACCATACTGAAGTATTAATTTGACATCATTTTACTTGACTTGAGTATTTCCATGTTATGCTACTTTCACTACATTTCAGACGCAGTATTGTCTTTTTACTTCACGACAGTTATTTACCAGTCATATTTACCATCTACAAAACACACAATATGCTTATATGATGCAGTACTCCATTTTGTATTTGATGCAGTCTCTCAAATTGGCTCCATATTGAAAAACAATAACACTAAAATGCTTGTGATTAAAACAGGATTCTTTAGATTCGAGACACCCCAGGTGAATTTTTTTAACTTAAAGGTATCAGCTAGAAATGTCTTCAGTTAATTACTTACAATAAGGCAATTGTATTTTGTATTACAAGTTTTCTGAAATAGCATGTTTAAATATGCAAATTATCCATTATCTCATTAAATATGCACATATTTTAACACATTTCAGGAATCGAAATCTGAACTTTGGATAAAGCCAGGTTCAAAGTTCTTGTTTCATTTTGTAGTCATATTAGAAACTAAGGCTTTTACAGAAGGAATATTGGATATCTCTCTTTATCACTCCATAAATCAGAACATACTGTCAACAGCCCTAACATATCCATTTCCGCCATGTTTTTAGGTATACAATGTTGTATAATTCAGGCTATGAATGATATATGAACAAACCCTTCTGTAGAAGCCTTCATAATATTGATAGGAATATAACTGGAAGGTTTGGTGTCTCTACGTGCTACTGAAGTTGAAATCTCGGACTCAGAGTAGGAGAAAAAACTCATTTTGAGAAAACGACCTTTACAGATTGCAGTGAGGCGCGAGCTGAACCCTGTTCTCTGGACGACAGCTTGCGCCTCACCTGATGATTACCGTACCGTTCCTTAAGCAGTGTGTGTCCCCTCAAGTAAAGTAATGCATCAAAAACAGTAGTTACCCATTACCTATTGACATTTTCTCTAATTGTAGTTGAATACCCCTGCTGTATGACCTTTAGCCCACAGAAAGGCGGTAGCACAATCATAGCTCTTAGCTGCTTTCTAAAAGGATGTATGTACGCGACACATAATCATTATTTATTCAAACATGATAACTTTAAAACTGATTATCAAACCCTCCTTTCAAAATGAACAATGATGTTATTCCACTCTGCATGATATCCTGTATTGTTTGTGCTTCTTCAAAAACCTTTTTCCTTGTTGCCCAAAATAGCTCCTGGACGCTCCTCGTACAGTCAGCTCACGTGGCACTGACCGGCTGAATAGATAACGAAGGCGACACAAAAGAGAGATGCCAGCCGGGACGGAGAGGACAGGCCAAATCACCACAAATCAATTCTAGAGATTATTAATTTGCATCAATAAGAATCTCTTTGAAGCTAAGGGAGGAAAAGAGGCAGAGAAAGTACAACATACATTAACTGTACTGTTCCATGTATGAATTATTTCACACACAGTCAAGAAATCCACTTGATATAAGAACATTTCCACCAGAATGTAGTATGTGCTCATACTTGCAGGAACATGAGTCACCGGGCTGTGCGGTTCACTCAGTCTAAGTACATCTGAGTAGCCTTTACGATGGGTTGGTGAATATCAAGAGTCTGGGTGGTGCTGCTGTGAGCGCTGAACGGGTCCCGTCTGTCTGCAGCTGATTGCTGGACCTCCATCCGCTCAAATGGACACTACTTTCTTCTGACCTTCTGACTACGGGCATCGAAAAATGCTTTCAACGCTTCGCCCGTTCACTTGAATGGGGTGACGTAGAAGATTTTTAAACTTCGCCGAACTGCATTGTGGGGAGCGTGGCTTTGCAAGCATCACGAGCATCTATCGGCATCAAAAGTTGAGGCTCGATGCTTGGCATCAGCCAATCAAATCCCGCGTATGCAAATCTGACAGTACAAGCGCTAGCCAATCAAACCGCGTGTATGCTGGGAGAGACACACAGGTCATTTCCTCATATTCAAAAAAATGGAGCGGTCGTGAATCACCCGGTGCTGTTTGATCAGTCGCTGTTCCTCTACCGGGATACAGACCGGAGGAGCGAGGCATGGAGGGAGGTGGCAGAGACAGTGGGTGGAACTGGTAGGTTTTCGCCTGTTTGGGGATTTTATATCCAGTTTACTTCGTTTTAACATTGCTATTGCTTTGTATGCCGGGGGCGGGCGGGCGGGAGATTCCTGATTGGTTGTTGGTCGCGAGAAATCGCCACGCCTCAGATTTCAAAAGTAGCTCACCAGCCAACAAAGTGTGGGCACCCCTGGTCTATGATAATAATAATATATATTTAATTTATATAGCGCTTCTCATCTGCCAAGACAAATCTCGAAGTGCTTGATGATGTCCTTCTTGCGGTCCGGCTTGATGGGCCATGAGGCTGTCGTCTTCCTCTGCATCTTGAGCCCGATGAAGCATTGACGACGAAGGACAACTTATTCTGATACATTTAAATTCAAGAGAGGGAAAGGTATGTGTATTTGAAAATGTTTCAATACCTCAGTGACCAAGTTCTCCATATCTACTGATGCTGTTCCTGCTTTCACAACATCCTTGTCCAGAGAGATAATGGTAGGTGTGATGGGTCAGAACATGTGGTGCCGGCCCCCCTCCACCACACTAGCAGCAACAAGCTCTCAAACATATATATTTTTTGAAATATTACACGTAATTTAAAAATACAATGACTACCATACAATACATAGCGCTTCATAGCTGAACGTGCTGTCCTGATATGCTGGCACATTGTACTTTGGGTGTTTTCCCCGTTCGTCCGCTTCAAAAGATCTTGACTCAATCGCCGGGACCATTTCTGTAAAGAGGAAAGAAGAGATTATTCACATTGGCAACAGGCCATTGGCACTTAACGAATGGTGCCAGCCTTAACGGGGACACATCCCAGTGAGGGATTCTGCCCTCAGACCCCCTGATCAATACCATGTGCTCCAATGAAGGAGACGATGACGGTGTTCTGGGGAGGCCTGTTTCTGCCTCGCCCCCTGTGTCAGGCCCCTCTGACGTAGATCTTCCCTCGTGACATTTATTTTAAACATTTTTGAGTTGTCTATTTTCCCCTTGAGGTTGTCCAGGAGGTCTGAGAAGCTACATCAAAGAAAAACTATTTTTTTTATTTTTGGCCTCAGTAAAAGGGGGGCGAATAAAGTGACTCGACAAAGGAATGCAAATCCAAGTGCACGAGGAATTCATACAACAATGTTAGACGTGCATTTTCCCTTTCCTCTGTAACCCCACAGCATTCTGCATGGATATGTATGACCGCCTGTGAAAAGAGTTCTCCACACACCGGACACGCAACCTGTGACATAACAGAAAAACATTTACCACACAAAAAGAAATCTATTTTAAAAAGTATTTAAAAAAGATATACCGTACTTTTCGGACTATAAAGCGCACCTGCATATAAGCCGCAGCAGCTAAATTGTCCGTCTGTCTTGCTCTCGTTCTGTCTCTCGTTTCCACTTTTACTTTGGCGCGCTACCTGTCTCACTCTTTTCCGGCCTCCAGCTTTTCCCGCTGGAGCCCGCCGCTTAAAGGTGGCGGGCGCGGACCGGTCCTAGAGCCCGTAGCGTCAAAGGTGGTTAATAGATTTAGGAGGATCCCTAGTGGCCGTTAGCTGGGGAAAAGTCGCGGCTTATAGTCCGAAAAGTACGGTACTAAAAAGAAAGGCCTGTATGTAGCACTGTAGCCTCCTCACCTCGGACCCGATGGTGTTGCCTTATCAGTGGACACCTGTAACATGTCACTAATCCACATCATGCGATGCTCAAACGCATGAAATAATACGAACAAGGATGAGTTTTGATTGCTCACTTGATTGTCATGTCCTCCGTGGTGTTGAGAAACTGGACATCACCATCAGACTCATCTGTGTGGGTCTATGAGAGCAAACATCAAACAATAACAGGAGTTATAGAGTTACCAAAATAACAATGTTATTACAAAGTACGGGATAGGCTGATGGGAACTGTGCTGACATATTTTACACACCAGATATCTGCTCCAGCCACTCTGAACATGCATAGGAAGCAGCTGCAAAGGCACGTCCTTATCACGCGCCATGCACCGTGCCTTTGGCATGCTCTCGAGCTCTGGGGCTGTGAGGGCCAAGGGAGAAGTGTCCAAAGTGTGCTGGATGGGCATTATGTAGAGCAGGGGTTCCCAACCTTTTTTCCTAAGAGCCCCCCCATATGACTCCTGTTGGAAATTGCGCCCCCCCCCCCCCCCCCCCGTGTGTGTGTGTGTGGGGGGGGGGACTTTTAAAAGTCTCAAAAATGATACAACTACCGTCACAAACTGGATGAATGTGAAGTGTGTTGTTGAAGGAGGATGAAAGCGTAATTAAGGAGAACTGTTGGAGAGACTTTGATGGTTGTTGGACTCAGGATTAATTCATCTGGATTCCCGCTGCATGAAGAAACTAAAGGACGGCGGAAGTGGAAACAATTCACAAAGGGATTAAACTGTTTAAAACACGTGCTCAAAGTAAGCCGGATTTTGCCGATGTGTTTATGAGGATTCAAAAGTCGTGAATAATCTACAAAATGGAGGAGACCGATCTGATCGGAGCAACTGACAAATAATCCAACTGAAACCGGCGTGGACCATGACTATGTTTTAAACATGCGCTGATCCAGACAAGCCCGGTTTGGACACTTTACGGCAGAAGAAACATTTCTATTAAAGAATTATACATTTCTGTATTTTTATGCCTTTAATACTAACTTGAATTTTTATTCAAATGAATTAATCAATTATTTTGTATATTGTATTGTGATGAAGAGACAAGGCTTTTATTGACAATCATGTATTGAGTTACAATTATATGTAAAAATGTAAAAAAAAAAAAAAAAGTCTAACTATGATATTTGGCCTCAAATCATCTGAGGCCTGGCGCCCCCCCCTGCGATCTATGGCGCCCCCCAGGTTGGGAACCACTGATGTAGAGGCAGCCCTGGCCTCCCCAGGCCTTCACGAGACTGGCCCCTGAGTAGCCCCCCTCCTCCGGGGATATTACACACAACTTTCTTTGACCAGATCGTCCTGTTGGGGTTGAAACATATATTTCTCTTATACGGTTTGATGGAAGGATCATACTTTTCAAATCAATTACTTTTATTACAAACATTCTCAAATCAGCTTGTAATAAATAATACAAATGGAATCTTCTGCTTTTTACCCGTAGCCTTGTGTATGAGCCAGGCTCCCTCGGGCTCAGCCATCTTGGGGTAGACCTCACAGGATATCTGTAATCTATTGATTACAGATATCCTGTGAGGTCCTATGTGCATTCTTTTAGAATGCATATAGGGGTTAACAACATGTTCTTTCATTGTACAGTGTGCACATTACTCATTGTGATATCAATTTTATTTTGTTGCTCTTCTAAAACCAAAGAGTCATATTTACCTCCGTACGGTCAGCATCCTCCGGGACGCGTGCAGACGATGACATTTGAAGTAATACGAAAGCGGCAAAACTGTGGAACGAACTTTAACAGAACTATTTAAGAAGTAATTGTGTATTTCCCTGGCTCGAATCCTTTCAAAAGAAGGTAATACATAAATCTAATTTCAATAAGAATATCAGGTCCAGGCTAACATGGGAATTGTATATATAACAACATTCAATTTATGATTTAGTCCAGAATCAGTCCAATGCAGAAGAAAAGAATATACTGTTTTAAATGTTGAAATGTCTCACCTACAGTCTGTGCATGACATTCCCTATTTATAGCTAGCGCCCGTTTTAGAATAAGGTTTCTTTCTCCTATATCTGTGACTTCAATCTCAAAGAGGTTCAATTTATTTTTCTCGCAAAGAAAAGTGACGCTTTTCTCATTCGTCACATCATTATTGTAACTGACTATAATTTCTTTGTTGTCTTCATTCACATCAAAGATGAGATGGCTCATATGTTGCGGCTCATTGGCGATGTGCGCAGCATGATTGGATAACTGAGCGTTCATGGGCCGTGAAGCAGAGTTAGAGCTAAATGGCTAAGTCCATAAATACAAATTAATATTCTTGTTGCTATTCAGTTGATTAGGAAAGATGCTCTCCGGCAATATCCCCGCATAATGCTGCACTTTGTCCGAGCCCTGAGGGACGCCACAGGATGCTTAATTGCATCTAAGCTGGGGTTGATCATAGATAAAAGAACCGTCTGCTAATGAAGTAGAAGCTGAACCAACAAAGACTTATGCCAGCGAGGCCAACACCGTCTGTCCCCCATTATCAAATACAGCCCTAAGGTTAGAACTACCCCAACATGCTGCCGAAGTATTTATGCAATTAGAAATCTGTACACTTTATATCGTAATCTTCAAAGACCTCCTCCAATGAAAATCAAGATATAAACCTAGTTAACTGTATGTTTTATATGTTACAAGACCTGGTCAAGGCTATATACAAACTGCATCACGATGGCTTCATCTCCAGTGATTTTAAAGCAGACGAACACTACTGTAAAACGAGTAGTCTGTTTATTGCTTTTATAAAATAAATGTCTCATTTTTAACGGCTTATTTGTCTTTTTCTTCTTTAAATGCAATGATAATGTTTGGCTCATATCCTATGTCTAATATAACTCGATGCCTTTGTAAAGCACTTAGCTCAAATGGCCGTCTCTAAGTGAAATCGCCTAATGTGGACACGGCTGTTGAACAAGAGACGAATGGATAGCATGGCACCCAGGAACTCTTAGGCTATCAAGCAAATGTTTATATTATGCATTATTAAATATCCAACTGGGAGTGTGCGAACAAAACATTTTCTTTTTGGTTTTAGCCGGTTCACTGCACACTTGGCTTGTTAGATAAAAATAACAAAATACTTTATGTTCAAGGAGACTTTTCATTCAGCGAGCGGACATCCAGTGCCACAGCCCGAGCTAACTGCAGTGTGTTAGCCGTGACCTTTCTGGATGCACTAACAAGGCGGCCAGGCAGCAGTGAGTTGTCAGCAGTGCCGCGCTGGAGCCTAATCTCCCGTAATACCCCGAGCAAAACAGAAAGCGTGAATCTGCAAAGATAATAAACATGCCTGATTACACTCGGGCTTTAGTGAGCGCCTTTACACGGATGAGCGGGGCTCAAACCTCTGTGTCAGCACACATCGGCTCTGCTGAAGTGTCCTTGAGCAAAACTATGGAGCCAAAGCAATGCTCCAGTGGGGAATTTATTACATTGCATTTAGCTGACGCTTTTATCCAAAGCGACTTACAGTAAGTGCGTTCAACCAACAAAATACAAACTTGAATCATAAAGTACATCAGGCTTCATAGAGCCAAGCATTTCAAGTGCTCCTCAACTGGCTTTAGAGGAGCCAGCCCTTTATTAGTATATAAGTGCTTTGTTAATAGTTCTATCCTCGAGGTGGAGTCGAGAGAGATGAGTTTTCAGTCTGGAAGGTGTGTGAGCTGCATTTATAACCTCCTTTTCCCTATAGTGCTTCTAGACCGAAAAAAATGTGGTGCTTGCAACGAACCGGATTCCGGAGCTTAGAGGCGGCTCCGCTGCGGTGTGAACAGGAAAAAACGGTGCTTTTCAGGCTCTGAACCGGCCCTGGAACCGTGTGTGTGTGTGTGTGTGTGTGTGTGTGTGTGCGACTGGCATTTGTTTTTAGAAGATATTATGATAGTGTCGTTCGTTCCGGTGCACACACACATCATGCGCCTTGGTGACCGGACATCTCCTTCATAAAACGAGTAATAGGGGGAATAATCGGGCAGTTCGGTGTGTGTGTGTGTGTGTGTACTAGCATTACTATACTTGTGGGGACCTACATCTGTTTACATAGTCACGTGTGGGGACTCGCCTCCCTTATGGGGACAAATTGGAGGTCCCCATAAGGGGAGTCATTCATTTTAGGGTGAAGACTTGGTTAGGGTTAGGATAAGTCTCCAGGAAATGCATGTAAGTCAATGTAATGTCCCCTGAAGTGATGTATACGTGTGTGTGTGTGTGTGTGTGTGTGTGTGTGTGTTTCATCGTTGATAGTGCTCCGACACAGAAAGGGAAAGGTTGTGATTTAATCCAAAGATAGTGGCATTTTGAAAAACTAGCTTCTAGTCTTTCTACTCGTTTCCGTGAGGCTCTTTTGTTTCAGGGCCAAAGAATATAACCTTCAACTGGAATCAAATTCTGGAAGAGCAAAAAGAACACACCGTTAGCTTTAGCTTCTCTGAACTCCTCCAGCACAACAGGGACTCTCCCGGCCCTCAGCTGTCACCTCCACCACGCAGCCAGGCTTCAACACCCCCCCCCACTGCTTCCAAAGCCTTTGTCCTCCCTCCCCGCCTCAATCCCCCTGCTGAGCACTCCGGTCCCTACCACCTCACCTTTGGAGTGCCCTTCCTCCACTGACACATGAAGCCCCCTCCCTTGCTTCAGTCTGAGCACAGGCCGGGATAAGACGGAGCGCTGCTGGTGTAGTGGTATCATACAAGACTCCCATTCGTGTGACCCTAGTTCGATTCCCGGGCGGTGCATGTATTTATCTACCTTGGTATGTTTCCATGTTTCTGTGCCTGATTAGCTGAAGGCAACATGTCCAGGGCCTTCATGCCCAACAGACACCATACGAGTAGCTGACGTAGTGTAAATTAAATATAACATATTGCTAACTAGGGGTGTAACGGTTCACACACATTTCGGTTCGGTACGTACCTCGGTTTTTAGGTCACGGTTCGGTACGTTTTCGGTACAGCAGAAAAAAATATCACAAAACATAAAATATATTTTTAGGGCCCGAGCACGAGCAGGGGCCTATCAGGACATTCTGCTCTGTCAATTCAACTAAAGGTGAAAGTTTTTTTAGCCAATGGCAAATACCCTTATCGAAACAACACTTTTCACGTTTACTTGATCGGGGAATCGTAAGAGGAGCCTCGCTGCCCAAAAGACACCATACGAGTAGCTGACTTATATAATGTGTGTGTATATCAGGTTTTGTTTTCAAACTGAGCTACTGGATGTCAGACCACACACAGTAGCTGAACAGACCTCATCACAGAACTTGCGTTGACCCCATGAAAGCGGTCATTGGCCGGGTGTTCTCTTATTGGACGGCCGGGTGTTCTCTTATTGGACGGCTTGGCGTGTCACTGCTTTGCGGCCACTGCACATTCAACATCGATTAGTCTGCACCCAGAAGCATTTATGTGATCAGCACACATCAGGCTGCAGGAACACTTCAAAGACATCATTCTTGCATCGTGATTGCTTTCATAATCACACGAGGGAAAACACAAAGGTCACTTTGTTGTACGTGATGAGGGCACGAGCTAATGGCTATTGGAATCACAGAAGATGAGAAGCCACTCAGCAAGTGATTGCGTGTTTCAAAACCGTGTGAAGGTGGCCTTCGATGGAAAGGAGAGTAGAAGAAAGAGAGATGAGTCGATGACAATGAAGACGATTACAAGAGAAGAAAACAGTTTATCTTTATTCTCAAGATGTTGTTGGATCAATACATTTATTCCTGACATGAAGTTCGCCCTTTCAGGTTTCAAATCGCACTTAAGGCGAGACACGGCAGGCAAGAACATCGTTTTTCAAGTACTGGTCAATTTTGAGATTTTGTGCTACTTTGATTCTATAACATGTTTTCTTTCAGGCTTTTGAAGGAAAACGTATAAAATACACATTTAGGTGTTTATTTTACTTTAGTGTGTCTGTGTGCGTCTGGAGATTTCTCCTAAATTCACCAAAAGTTAGCTTTCTAACGCAACATAAAGTACCGCGACCGCTGTGTGCACCATGGCAACAGAGGTATCGCTGGAAAGCTCCGTCTCTCCTGCACAATCTCATCAGATCCAAATACGGTCATTTCCGTTGTATCAGCAACCAATCGTGAAAGCACAAAGGGGTCTTAAACCAAGAAACGAAATCTCATTGGCTGGTGTCAATTTCTGACAACGTGATTCGTTCAGAGGCGTCACGTGATGTGCGAAAACACTTCCTGGTTAGCTTTCCGCTAGAAATTGAAATCTCAAAATGGCAAAAGAACGGCGAAAAAAACGTTCACAGAGAAGACGACGACAATTGTCACTTGTACGAAGCAAGGTTGTACACAAAAAACAAATGACCCTGAACATGAAATGCCTTCACGGAGTGCGTCGAGGCGCAAGCTGTCATCCAGAGAACAGGAGGGTTTAGCTAGCGCCTCACTGCAATCTGTAAAGGTCGTTTTCTCAAGATGAGTTTCTTCTCCTACTCTGAGTCCGAAATGTCAACTTCAGCAGCACGAAGAGACACCAAACCTTCCAGTTATATTCCTATCAATATTATGAAGGCTTTTACAGAAGGGTTTGTTCATATATCATTCATAGCCTGAATTATACAACATTGTACACCTAAAAACATGGTGAACATTGATATGTTAGGGCTGTTGACAGTATGTTCTGATTTATGGAGTGATAAAGAGAGATATCCAAAATCCCTTCTGTAAAAGCCTTAGACACTAATATGACTACAAAATGAAACAAGAACTTTGAATCTGGCTTTATCCAAAGTTCAGATTTCGATTCCTGAAATGTGTTAAAATATGTGCATATTTAATGAGATAATGAACATTTGCATATTTAAACATGCTATTTCAGAAAACTTGTAATACAAAAGACAATTGCCTTATTGTAAGTAATTAACTGGAGAAATTTCTAGCTGATACCTTTAAGTTAAAAAAAGTACCCTATTCACCTGGGGTGTCTCGCCTTAAAGGGGATTGTGGGACACTTAACTTCGGCCAGGACACCCACTGACACACTTTGAGGGCTGGCAGCTTGATGACTCATAATTAGTCAAACAAATGTGAACAGTGAATAAGTTAATTTGCTAAATACCTCCTAACTAAGCTTTCTGTAGGTTTTGATGGGTTACGGACTTCGGTAAGTGTTTGATTAATTTACAGCTTCTTTTACAACTGACTGTTAAACTTAATGTAAATTGAAAGTCAGTCCTCAGGGTATTGTTATGCCAGCCCTTCGAATCGTATTAACGTTGACAAGACGACTCCGTCTCGAGGTCCTGTTCCTCCCCCTGGATCCTTGCCACGTCAGCTCGATAGTTGTTATCCTCTTGGTATCAGTTGTTATCATATTTGAAGCTTCGGGGATGTTTGACAGGCGACATGTCGGCAAGTATTCATTGTTCCCTCCTTACTGTCAGCCACTTTGAATGAAGGCACGAAGTCAACGAAGAAACGTCCGTATTCAGCCGAAGCCAGCAGTTGGTGCTAAAAGGAACGAAAAGCCTCAGAGATACATTTCAATCAAGTATCTGAAGCATGCGTTGATCTATTTAACCGTCGTAGCCTGGTTACAAGCTGTTCAACCAAAAGGGAGAGCTACACAAGGCTGACATGCTTGGTAGTGCTCAGGTGTTGATGGATCCGCTGCAGAGATGTGTTGATAATGCAATGTTCTTCACGGGCAACCACTTTCATAATTGACATTGTATCCATTGGTAAGATACAAGTATGTATGGGTGAAGCCAAACGCCATCTCTCCTACGTAGGACCCAACGTCTTTGTGTTTTTTTATTCTCTTCCAGGCGTGTATGTATTTCTCTCAGTAACATGTTATAGCTGAAGTGAAGGGGGGCTGGCCGGAGACGTTGGGTTCCTGGTCTGTAAGCAGGAAGCCAGATCAGTAGTCCTACCAGGAGTCAACTGCAGGAACATGGTGTCCATATCGTTGCAAGAATAGTACACACTGAATATGGCCTGCATCTGATATGCAATTATAAGATTTGTTTACAACATGCACTGTTGAAGCCTCTCTGAACCCACCCGGCATGTCTACCCATCCCCCCTTTCCCCTGGAGGCCCATTAAATCCAGCACGGTGTTCTTCTTACGTATGATTAGCAAGACTGTATAGATAATCAACAAACTGCTTATCAACCTAAATGTTTCATAAGCAACATTTCTAAAGCATCTAAAGAATTCCTTAATACCATTTATAGTCTTTCTGTTTTATTAAGCCCGTGTGTGTCTGTAACTATCTTCTTTCCTCTCCATTTCTTTACACATGTTCTTATCCTCTCTTTGTAACGACCTGCTGATGGTTCCTATCAGCACGGCAATAGGCGCGTTCACACCGAAGTACTTTTCCCACTTTAGTTCCGAAATGTCGCGTTCAGACCAAAAAGAGCCGGAACTAAAATAGGGACTTTCGTGGGAGAAAAAGGTTCCTGTGTCTGATTGGCTGGGCAAATTGCAAACCATGCCCGGTAACACTCCCCAAAGGTTTTGTGAAGCCGCCATTTTAGTATCCTCGCATTAGCATTAGCATTAGCCCAGCGCAGAAACGCAGAGAGACTAACTTATGGCAACACAAAATAAAACATGGGAGTGGTGGAGATGAGGAGGTGTCGGCGTTCTGGCGATTTACTCGGAAGGCTCCAGTAGAAGCTGCTGGGACTCCCAGCAGCTTCTACTGGAGCCTTCCCCAACTCCGGGGACTTCCGGCCGGGGCCTTTGGGCGGCAGTATACGCCGTGAAGCCAGTAAACCCAAAGCAGAAGAAGAAGAAGTGACGTCATTTGCCTAACCCTCCCCCAGGGACTTATTCCGGTGTGAACGAGATCTGTACTCAGTTCATGAGAACTAAAGAGTTCTCAGGAACCTTTGTGGGAAAAGTACCGTCATGAAAGGACCAAGCAAAGTTTAGATTAAGGCTGGAGCCACACGGAGACGAAAACTAACCGGATTTGATATCAAAAAAGTCTTCCGTCCACACGAGACCGCTCGAACCGCTGGAGACGCTGTAGGACATATTACATTACCTTGCATTTAGCTGACGCTTTTGATTTATGTTTCATACATAACACCAATAGAACATACATGGAGATGCTTCCATGGCTGCAGCTGCTGTACACCAGGATGCATCCTCCACGCCCTCCTTCGGCACCAAAAGGACATACCGTTTCTTAGTGTTATCAATTTCTATGTTGTGCAAACATCAACATTACAGATATTATCACTCCCCCTCTTCGGAAACATGACCGCACAATACCTGAACCATTGTGATAGTAAGGCCACTGCCATCCAGATGAAACAAGGACACGTGCAGTGAATACAATACATTTAAATAAATAAGTAAAGAGGCGCGGCTAGAGATCTGGTGTTGTTGTAGTCGTCAGTTCGATACTTGCGGCAAATAGTAACGGACTCAAACAATCTCCTTGCCTAACTCCTCTTAAGGTTAAAACAATCTGAGCAACAGCCATTTACTCCAATACGTGATCTGTCGGATTTTCATCAGAAGTGGAAGTGATTTTTTCTAACATGCACATTTGGTGGGTTTATAAGATGGAGCAGGAAGTCCTAAAACCCAGAGATCAGTTAGCATGTTGCCACTGCTTTGTCTCAAAGTCAAACACGTGTTTTAACGCCTGAAATAACGGTCTGTGGTTAACAGAAGATTTGTTTGAAGACATGTGTTGGTAAATACCAAACTCATACATTTCTTAGGCTTCTATGTGTGCTAAAAACAGGAGTCGCCGTTATCTAGGAGGGATGCCAGTGATTATTCGATTATTCGTTACAGTCTCCGTAATCGAATATTATTTTTAAAAATCGATTTTAATTATTTTTTTATTATTTAATTATTATTATTTTTTTCTGGCTTAGTTTCAACCAAAATAGACTAATGCTAATAATAGTAATAGTATTAATAATTGTAAATGGCCATTGGGGGCGCGGTCGAATAATCGATTTTGATCATGGTCAGTTTCTGGCAACCCTATTATCGAGCGTTGTTGACACTTAGGCATGGAACCGTGATGTAATATGTGTGGGGGCCTTACAGTGTTAACTTCCTGGCCGGCCAAAATACGTCAACACTGTAACACTGTTTGAGTATCTACCCACATGTGACATTCTGAGACAAACTGACAACTAACATAAAGTTTCATTGAAAGTCAGTCCTCAGGGTATTGTTATGCCAGCCCTTCGAATCGTATTAACGTTGACAAGACGACTCCGTCTCGAGGTCCTGTTCCTCCCCCTGGAGCCTTGCCACGTCAGCTCGCTAGTTTTTATCCTCTTGGTATCAGTTGTTTTCATATTTGAAGCTTCGGGGATGTTTGACAGGCGACATGTCGGCAGATATTCATTGTTCTCTCCTTACTGTCAGCCACTTTGAATGAAGGCACGAAGTCAACGAAGAAACGTTTCTATCAGGGTTTACTGCTATTTCCTGAAACCAAAGCACACAATGCCGTGCTAAACGACTTTAGTGCATTCATGAAAAAAGGCCCTGGTTCAATTCGTGCGATCACACAGCTGCGACAAATGCTGACTGCGGCTAAAGTCGGAGGCAAAGAACAAAGCCCTATATCATTAAGGCCATAACTGACACAGCCGCCACAGAGAGGAGAGGAGTCAGTGGGAGGGTGGGAGGCAAGGAGAGATAACAAGAGGACGTGTTTACAGACCTTTTTATTTACCCGTCATCCTCGGCAGTGGAAACGAGAACATCCACCGCCAACGACGACAAAAGGCATGAAAACATGTAATCACAGCCTGTCAGAAGCACAATACAGTCAGATGTATTAATATCTACACATGCATGCAACCTCCAATAACCACCGCACGCACACGCCGGAATATCTAAGACATTACTAAGCAGCTTATTCAAAAAGAACCTTATTTATTTATCACGGAGAAGAAAGACCCGATTCTAAAGGCATGCATAATATACACACACACGATGATAAAACCTCTACACAGATTCCACTAACCAAACACCCAGTAATGAGTTTGTATTCTTAATGATACAGGAAGTAAAGGTCGATTTTCTCCGAGGTGGACAAAAGCAGATTAGGAGGAGAGATATCAGCGGGATGAAAGATCCCTGTGGAGTTCGGTCATCTGAGGGTTGCATCATAGACTGGATAAAATAATTGGACACCTTGATGTCAGCCAATGAGAACACGGTTTTGATTTGACTGTCAGAAATCTTTGTTTTTGTAACCAGAAGAGTTCACATATGGATGAGATGGTTGACCCGGTGGTGAATGAACGCGGGAACGCTTACAACTAAAGACAGCACTAGCTAGGTTAGTTAGCGCAGAGCAGGGGGTGCCCACACCGTGAGGGCACCCCTGCATGAACCCGTATGGCACAATACAGCTCAGACTGGCTTACCTGTACGTCAATCAAGTGGATGATAGGCTAACTTAAAAAAAAAGGAAATGTATATATCTATTATATATATTATATTTTTTCAATGCCATACGATCTACCCACACTACCTTTGCGATCGACGCCCGGTGTATCTGTAATTCATATTATCATGATATTATGTGATGCAAATGTTGGTATCTTATATAGGACTTTTAAAATGAAATGATAAAGACAATAATACATAAGTTGGTCTTTTGTGTATCCAAGGAAAACCTAATGATGGCTTCGTGCTGCCACTGGTGGCCAGAAGCTATATTATCCCAACAGCCATTTGTGTAGTTTATAAACCTTAAATATGAATCCTCTGATATATTGTATTCAAGCCTGTGTGACTGCATTAACCATTATAAAGACGGAAACAATGCATTTTCTAAATATTATATTACATTTAAATTAGTGCTGTCAAAATGATCGCGTTAACGGCGGTAATTAATTTTTTGAATCAATTGCGTTAAAATATTTAACGCATTTAACGCATGTGCAGAATGGCCCGCCCCATACGTGCCACCAGTGGCAGCGCCAGGGTATGGCTGGGGTAGGCTACACCCATACCAAGAAATGGCTTAGCCCCACCATGAGACATGATGTTAAAGTAAGCTAAATAAAGTCTGCCAACTCGCGGAGTAGATTGCACAGACAGCAGTTAGTAAGATTGATTTCAGTAGCCACGGTTTTGAAAACGTTTGTCACGTAGTGATCGTCTTCTCAATAGAACATCTTTGATAACGGCGTGGTGTTGTTGCAGGAAGTCCTGACACAGAATACTTTTGCTGTAGTACAGGGCAGAGCCATATAATAGTAATAATATGGCTCTGGTACAGGGGTGCACATAACTGGTACGCAGGTTATGTGCGTAATCTGAAACGCGTACCGTCACTTGTGTCACAAAGCGCATTTGCGTACCGACGTACTTGTGAAGCTTTTCCAGAAGGCGGTTAGATCACCGGACGACAGAGTCGGTCTCCGTGTGCACAGACAGGCTGCTGTTAACGTCGGTCTGTACAACGGAACTGTGCTAAAACTACGCCAACCGGCTGCGGAGGGAGACTCCCCCCTTCACTGGAGAACTGCACTAAAACAGCTGATCACAACGTTCACACTCTGTGGTCACGAAGTACTCCACCCCCCCCCCCCCCCTTTGTCGACTTTCCTGAAGTACTCCCGTTAATAGAAATCAACACGTAATGAATTAAGACCCCACGGTTTGATGATTGATAGGTGTGTGGGTTGTCTTTCATTTTGACATGCAGAACAATGTTATAATAAACATGGATACTGTATGTTAAATGGATATATCCGCTATCTTTCCATTCCCAACAATATACATAAAGAAATGGCAGATTTTGGACATAGTTCGAATGGTGATTAACCTGATTAATTCTTTTTTAAGCTGTGATTAAACATGTTAATCGTTTGACAGCCCTAATTTAAATCCATCCAGAGGTCGTCTGGTAAAACATGAAGTCCCCGTACATGATGACACCAGTCTCATGTGCACAGGGCCTGGCTCTCCTTTCAGCCCCATGAAAGCAGTCTGAGCCTCAGGCCTCTCTTGTCCTACTGCTGCCTTCCCGCCATGAAACAGCAGAACACACTGTGCTGGCAACTCGTGCTTACAAGACGTAGCGCTGTCTGGAGGGCAGCTGGCTCGCAGAGATTCCTCTTTGAGGGTTTGGATTTCTTTGCAATTGCAAGATGATGTCCAGTTGAATTAGGTTGAAGAAACATTTGATAATCAGATTTTATTATCCGTATTTAAAACTTGAATATAATGTTACGGCAATCTCGTTCTTAACTTGCCGTTCGCAGTACTTTCCTGAAATAAGCACCCAAAAGGGTAAATAATTGTGTTTACAGAGGACCATAACATATAGAGGGAACATGACCTTGCATAATGTTTCAGCAGGACTTCAGTCACACATCCTGCACGTTGAGCTCTTCACACAGCAGGTGCAGTCAGGAGATAGCTGGCATCCTGCATTGATTTGAACAGAGCATGAAAAGAAGGTTTGGGTTCCGGGAAAACCGTAAAAAGGGAGTTTTTTTAAGCCTTGAAACTATCACGATCTGTCTTTATGGTGTTTTGTCTCGATCGGTTTTTGGTTTTCTGTCTGCGTTTTGTCTCGTTTAAATCTGTCTGTGGTTCCCTGTCGTTAGTGTGTCTGATTACCCGATTGTGTTCACCTGGTGCCCCCGTGTTTTCTCCTCCCGCCTCACCTGTGTCTTGTTTGTATGATTAGTCTTGTGTGTATTTAACTTTTGGTTTTTCTGTCTATCTTTGTCGTGTGTCATGACTAGTTCGTCGGTGAGTGTTCTGTTTTGTCTTTGTTTATCACGTAGCCTTGAAATAAAGGAGTTTTTTCAGTGTATATCTGCATGTGGGTCCTGCTTCCAACATACACAGTAACAGAAACAGTGCAGTAAATATTTTGACTAAATGTCAGAAAGTGTTTCCTCATTCTTAGAACTGTGAATTACGTGTAAGCACGACAGAGGTGGCATTTAAACGTTGCACTGTTGGTGGTGATGACGGTGGCCGAATGCTGCACTTGTAATAAGACCTTTATTTAACACGGACTTTCCTGTGCGAGCTGACATGTTCGTCTTTAAACCAACATCCATTTCTCTAGATAACGTTGGCGTGTTTTGCCGTTGATGGTAAATCCACTTTGAGCCTTCGGTGTTCTTCAGATGTTTGTCTCCAAGCTAATTTACATACATTTGCATGTTAAGTAAGAATTAGGGCAACATTATGCAAATTCATGAAAGCTAACTATTAAAGCCATTTCTACTGGGTTTCATTTTCGACATGCCTTCGTTCAGTGACTGAAGTACTGTATGTTGGTCACTGCAGCAACGAGTGACTATTACGCACCTTCATATATGAGTGAAGCACTCCTGGGCACAGATGGAGATATGTATGTAGAGCAGGGAAACGACAACAGCATATAAATACGTCCACATATAAGTTTACCCTCATCTAATGTCACCTTAGTGACGTGCTACGATAACAATTTCCGTAGCAAAAAAACATTTAAAACCTACTATTTGCCCAGAGCTACATATGCAATGTCTTAAAGGTCCCATGTCATGCTTTTCTGGTTATCACCCGTCCCCTTGTTGTTATGAAGCTTTTTATGCATGTAATCGGTCTGCAGAGTCAAAACCCTCAAAGTGCACCATGTAGCGAGTACAACTCTAACACAGGAAATACCTCCCCAAAACGCCTCGTTGGAGATTTCTCAGTTTCCATCGCTTACTTCCTGCCCCGTGTGACGTGGCTGCACCGTGCTACGTCACTTCTTCTGCTGATTGGTCCAAATTGACCAATCCACGGACTTCCTCACACACACTCAGTGCAGCTCTGCTGATCTCTCCTCCCTGGCTGCAGGCTGATAACAGACAGAAATTCTCTCTGCAGACCCGTTCTCACAGCGTTTATCAAGCCACACTTATTGTTTTTACTTCGGCTGTGACTTTGTGTGTGCTCGGGGTGATTCACAACGTCCGATTGTTTCACGTTGTGAATCGCGCTGAGGTGTGATTTCCTTGTTTAGCGACACACAGCCAAACTCACCCTGAGCACACACAAAGTCACAGCCGAAGTAAAAACAATAAGTGTGGCTTGATATTGAGAAGAAACAGATTGATGAACGCTGTGAGAATGGGTCTGCAGAAAGCCTGCAGCCAGGGAGGAGAGATCAGCTGAGCTGCCTGCACTGAGTGAGTGAGGAAGTCCGTGGATTGGTCAATGTGGACCAATCAGCGGGGGCTTAACGCAACGGCTCCACGGACATAACGTAACGGCTCCACGGATTGGTCCATTTCGTTCCGGGGACAACATGACATCATGATGTCCCCGGAAGAATCAAATGGACAGTGACGTGTCTCCAACGAGGCGTTTTGGGGAAGTATTTTCTGTGTTAGAGTTTTACTCGCTACAGGGTGCACTTTGAGGGGTTTGACTCTGCAGACCGTTTACATGCAACGTTACAAGTAACGTGTGATTACAACGTCAGGCAGTTGCCGTGATCAAGAGTTTTAAAACGATCGATTAAGTTTAAGTTAGTAAGCTATCAGCAACAGAATGTATTCTCCCGCCCTCATCCGCGTCAGCCTGATTGTTTTCACCTGTGTCTTGTTGTTGAGTGTTTAAATTCCCCAGAGTTCAGTGTCAGTTTCTGATTCTCTTGACACGTGCCTGATTCATGCTCCTGAAAACCTTCTGTAAGTTGTGTTCCTCACGTTGAGCGTTTTTTGTTGAGCCTTATTGAAACTCTTTATGTTTGTCACCTCGCAAAGAGTGTTTTTTCTTTTTGTATATCCTTTTGGCAAATAAGAATATATTACTTATACTTTATCTCCGTCTCTCGGGTCGTGCGTTTGAGTCCTTATCCTCGTGTAACCAAGTTCCTAACAGCACGAACTGACCACGATGGACTCGGCCGAGCCAACAGCTCTTCACGCCGGCCTGTCAGCCCAAGGCGCGAGGATCAATCAGCCGAGGAGCTCAGTCACTGGTAGGAAACCAGGCCGAGCTCCACGTGTCCGTCTCTGCAGATACGACAGCTGACGGATCAGATGCAGCAGTTCATCGCTCACCTTCAGACTGCTCCGCGATGACCTCAGTCACAGCTGACCGCCTGCATGTCGCGGATCTGTAGGGCTTTGTGAGTGAGCAGTCTGAACCCGCCTCCTGCCCAGACGGCTTCGCTCCTTCCTGAGGATGGTGAGCGTATTCTTTGAAGATGACCAGCATTTGGACCAGTCTACAGGAACCTGAAGGAAGAGTACTCAACAACAGAGGCCCCTCGTCTCCGTGGGATGGACTACATGCAGCGTGTCTCCTTTGTCCTGGATGTGCTTCCTCCTGAGGTGAGCTCACCGTGTGTGTCTCTATATTGTATATTCTTTTACATTGCAGTTCAGTGGTGTGTATGTGGCGCACGTGCATTAAGAAGATTGTTCTCTGTGAAGGCCGTCATCCATGCCATGGCTGGGGTGGACCGTGTCCCGGTGGAGACGGCAGAGGAAAAGTACCTTAAAGGACGTAAGCACCAGGTAGTAAGGAGTTAACCCTTTAAAGAAAGACACCGTCACCGTGTGTGACGTGTGATCAGTGAATGTTGTTTTCTTTCATCTCAGATACAGGAGTTCCAGCTGATGAGTGAGCGACAGCGCAGGAACCAACCAAGTGTCAGAGCACCTGATTCATTACGGGGTGACCCAGCAGCTAGAAGGCTCAGTCAGCACCGCTGCAGACTCGCTGTGTGAGGGCTTGATCGCCCACTCCCCCTCCACACCCGGTGCTTTGGAACAGCCCTCAATATGGCGGACCCTCCGCGCGAACGGAGGGGTGGTTTGGGATTGGGCCCAAATCATCCACCAGCAACTTAAGGCCCTCCCTCGTCTGGTGTACATCCTCCTCCAGTTCCCCTGCCAGCACGCTGGGGAGGCCGTCCTCCATGGACCACAGCTCGGACTGCTCACCTGGTGAGAGTGGTACTGGAACAGCAACCTCTATAACGGGGAGGGGAACCTCCGGCCCCCGGGCCGCATACGACCATTTAGTACGGCCCTCGAGGTAATTTATTTGTACCTTTCTTTTTCAGTCTGGTTTCATTGTGTTTTACATGCTATGTTTTTATACAGTTGTTGATGTACAGCACTTTGTTCACTTTTTAAACGTGCTGTAGAAAATAAAATGGATGTAATAGTCGTTGACATATCTTAGTTCAGACCACATTGTGGGCCGTCCAATGTGTGTGGAAGAAAGTTGGACTTGAGCTTTATAATGACATGTGGTCTAAGGCAGGGGTCGGCAACCTGTTTGATATGAAGTGCCATTCACAAAAATCAATGTTATCAGCGTGCCGACGATCGGGAATTATCAACGGGGGGGGGGGGTGAAGAGCTCGACGCTCGTGAACTGTCAACAGGAGGGCGCCGCAGGGTAGCAGTGTGTGGACCTGTCAGCGTTAGGGATGCTCCGATCGAGTGGGCGGGGCCTATGGGGATCTTCCATTGAAAGGGATGTTTAAACTCAGTTAATGCTCATTCTCTGGAGCTTCCACAAACAACAACAACATCATTATTACATTCAGATGATGTTCATTATTCAAGTTTACGTTCACTTTGGAGAATAACACGGAGAGATGAGCGGAGAAATGAGTGGAAGCGCTCTCTCTCCCCTCCTGACAGCCCGTCAGTATCTCCTGCAGCTCGCTGATCCAGTAACGAGTGAGCCGACAGTGAAGAATAAACACATTTATAACATGTTTATTTTGTTCCAGAGGCAGATAGAATAGCTAAGTGTGTTAGTTCTAACTCTTAGTGTGTGTGTCGCTCCGCTCACCGGTCCGTCACGGCGGGCGGAGCTGCAGGATTTCTGCTTCACACACGTTGCATACGTTTATTTTATTGTCCTTTTCGGACACCTTTAAATACTGCCAGACCGGTGAAGCCACGCACAGAGAAAAGTGTCATGTATTTTACGTCATGCGATCAACTCATGCGATTGGCATTTTTAGAGAGCACCAATCGATCGGCAGATATCGATCGCCACGCACAAACTGCGGCATGTGTACAGTTCCTTATGGGTACTGCAGTTAGTGAAGTGCTTGCCTCCGTGGGGAGACGATCAGTACCACGGAGGAAAGCGGCAGCAAGTCGCCTGGAGTTAAAGAGAGCGGGGCTGCGTTGCGTGCACGGCACCATTGGCCCGCGTGCCAGGGGTCGGCAACAGGGGTTGGTCTAAGGCAGTGGTTCCCAAAACGTTTTGTGCCCAAAGCACAAGTAAACATCTCAAGGCACACCTATTGTGCAAAATAGCCCTTATAATTATTTACTAATGCCAAATAAAATGTGACAGACAACTAAATTACTCATGAAATATTTATTAACGAAATATTTCAGAAATTAATTTGAAACTTAAATTAGGCTTCATCAAAGCAGCAACACACTCATTTAAACCAGACAGGTCACAACACAACACTTGGTGGCACTGAGGAGAGGGCCACTCGCAAGTCCTGTCCAACAGAGAGCCGTGACCTCCTGCTGTTCTTCATGCAAGCCAGAGGAGAGAACGCCAACTCACACACTCACGGGTAGGTCGTGGGGACACAAAGAAGTTGCTCAATCGCGTGGTGGGAGACGCTCGGGTACTCCGATGCAGAAGCCAACCAAAACGGATCCAGTGGGAGCTCACGACATTAGAGTTTCAGTGTGCGGTCCTCACGGAGCTCTGCGCACTCCTCTCTCTTTCAGAGTGAGCTTTTCTGGTGGAGTGGGTCTCGGATCCAGTCGTAGTCCTCGATGTCAGCCACACGTGGAAAATAGCGCTCAAACCTCTCTTTTAAGATCTGAAGGTGTTCGGCATATACAGTCTGCGGCGCAGCTGGTGCCAGCGGGAACATGTCCATGGAGCGTGTTCCAAAGCCTCGCGCCACAGGAGAAGTTCGCCCATAAACCCCCGACTCTTGTCTGTGGACGATGCAATGTTTTCATTCCTGCCCTGAAGCTCGGCGTTTAACTCGTTGAGATGCCCACATATGTCAATTTGGACCAATCAGCGCGGACGTTACGGCTCCACGGATTGGTCCATTTCGTTCCGGGGACGACATGACATCATGATGTCCCCGGAGGAATCAAATGGACAGTGACGTATCTCCAACGAGGCGTTTTGGGGAGGTCTTCTCTGTGTTAGAGTTTTACTCGCTACAGGCTGTACTTTGAGGGTTTTGACTCTGCAGACCGTTTACATGCAGAACAACCTTCATACACAAAGGGACGGGGACTAACCGGAAAAGCATGACATGTCACCTTTAACTGTAAGCAGCTAAATACAAGCAGCTCGCGTGTGATGCTGGCCAGGTAGCGACAGTGTGTTTTTAGTAAAGAACCGTTACTCTTTCACAATACAGTAATTTCATCCTTCAACATTCATTAGTTTCTCCTTCAACATTCAACATGATGCATTGCCCTTATGAAAAGTCCGTGATGCACCGACAACCCAACTGTAACACGGGTGGAAGTATTTTGAGGTACATTGTCTTTGTTTTACAGATGGGATAATTTACCTTTACGAGACGGGAGTAATGCACCTCTCTGTATTTTGGCCCTGAATACAGATCCGATTATTCAGCTGCGGCCCGGCACACATAACAACTTCTTTATAGACATAGAAAGAGATAAAACTCTAATCTGTGAAACAGGAAGGATGCATAACCGTTAATCATTAAAACATCTCGTCGGCCCTTTTCTTCTACCAGTATACCCGTCACAGTTAAGCTGATGTTATATGTATTGTAGTGGTTGCTTACTGCACTAGTGTATTGTGCAATATACTACATCAGCACTTCATGTATTTCATCTACAAAAACAGCCAATAATAGTATACTATGTGCTGGCAAGTACTTCAAGCTGTACTTCATTCTCTCTGGGTTTTTACCCGATGTGAGCCACTTGAGATGAAGCTCTACACACGTGTTGGGAACAGACACGTTCCACATGAGGGGGGGGTGCGGGCTGTGCGCCTCACACGGAGAGTAGAGGACGAACAGCGACATACAGAGAGATAAATAGATATACCCCAATGCACACACAGCCCTGCAGGCAGGTGTGTGTGTGTGTGTGTGTGTGTGTGTGTGCTGTGCGTCATGCTGCTGTTGGGCTATTCCCGGGGAGAACGTCAGCAAACACAGACAGTCAGCTCCAGCGGGGATTTGAGCTGCTGAATTCACAATCTAGTGCCGTCCATCAGTTTACATGTTGCAGTCATAAACACACGTGCGTACGTGACGGCAAAGAACCCTCGACTTGGTTTGGCTTTTCGCTTAACACAGACGCACCTGGGCTATTAGGGAATCCTGCTTGTGTGTGTGTGTGTGTGTGTGTGTGTGTGTGTGTGTGTGTGTGTGTCCGTTAAGCTGATTAGCTACCTTCAACCTGCTGATTGGTCCAGTTCCTCGTCTCTCGTCGACTAGACTTCTCCTCCTCCCTAACACACATCTGCGATGTCTGTCCCGTTACACTGATTGCTTATTTATACCGTATGCCGGTCCTTTCTCTCGTGTTGTGAGACTGCGTAGAAAAGCTACTAAACCTGTTAGACACGCTTTATTTATTTAGCTTAGGAGTGCAAAACCCTTAATTCCCTTCTCCTGTTTTTTGCATTGGAGTAGGTAAGATTTTTGTACGTTTATTTTCCTCATTTCATAGGTAAGATTTTGTGTTAAAAGCTTTCTTTGTTTTGTGGTTTTGCTCCTCCAGTGTGTAATAATTTTGTAGTAAAATAATTTTATATATTTATAAATACATTTATTTTTCGCTTTCTCTGTTTTGGCGTCCGTGTTCTTGGGAGTGGGAAGTGTGGGGAGAGTGCATCTTATGCTGCGCCTCGGTTCCCCTCGGTCTGGGCGTAACAGTAACATGCAGCAGCTCATGGAGACGGAAAAAAAGACACAGTGAAGAATTTAGAATTGAACTGTTTTCTTGGACCTCTTTCACAAAACAAAACTTCAAACAAGATGTATGTATATTGTTCAATGTGGAAAAGAACATCTGAATGTAAAATGTCATGTTCCATGCATTGCCCAATAGGGAAGGGTCATGTAAAGATAACCTTCAGCAGCGAGGAGGCACACTGTGCAAACACGTGTCAGTTCTACATCCATGAGCGTCTACCGAAAGCATCACGTGGAAAGCAAATGTGAGGGTGTGAAGAAACACTATCAATATTTTCGGCTCCTGTGTAAACAAGCCTCATTGCCGTAGAAGCTGTTGGCATGGCAAATCGTGCGTGTCGTGTCTCGGTCTACAATATAAACAGATTGAATGGAAATAGGAGTGTGAGCCCATTGCTGAGTTTTTACCTGTTGGCGTAATCCCTCTAGGGCAGGGGTTCCCAAACTGTTTCAGTCGGCCCCCCCAACCCGGTTCCCATCTATATTGGTAGGATTAATTGTATATTGTTGTAAAAACATTACATTTTTCTCTGCTGATAATAAGAAGATCCAACTATCATTTTATATTTATGATGGATTACACATGGACAAAAGTGCTTGTAGATACTGTGAATTACTTTGGCCTAATTAAAACTGGTTGGCCTTCTTCCCTGAATAGTAGATTTTTAAATTCGAATTTCTTTAAGGAAAATATATTAATTAACTTTCTACTGCAGTTTGCAAACAATCACTTTACCATTCCTATTCCACACATAGCCTATCAGTGACTTGTGTGCTTGCTGTCCCTTGCAGGTCTTCTCAAAGCGGGGCTGCTGTTTTGAGACTGCCCCTCTCAGTTCATTCTCAATGTTCAACTTTGATCTGTATTTGGTTTTGATGGCAGCAACAGCAGAAAAAGCCTGTCTCACACAAGTAATGTTGCAAAAGGCAGCATTATGCCCACAGCTCTCTGACCAATGAGATATGTTCGAGCAGTGTTTGTTTACAATTGAATAATAATAATACCTTTGATTTATATAGCACACTTTAAAAACAACGTCATCTCTCAAGGTGCTTCACAAAGCTAAAAGGAGAAAATAATAAAATCTTCACGCGACCCCCCTGCAGTACCTCCGCGAACCACCAGGGGTCGCGCCCCACAGTTTGAAAACCACTGCTCTAGGGCATTGGTCGGCAACAGGCGGACCGCGGTCCGGACCCAGGCGGACAATCAATACATTAATAGGGGATTTAAATGTTGACGGGGCGATTATATTTTAACCGCTGCCGACGGGGCGAAAGAGACGTGTGAGCGATACAGGGAGAGAAACACAGAAGAAGAGACGAGAGCGCGGCAGAGAGAAGCGGAGAGGAAAGTGAGTGAAGAGAATAATTAGCGATACAGGGAGAGAAGCGGAGAGGAGAGAGAACAGGCGTTTGGGAGAGACACATAGGGACACATGGCGCTCTCCCAGAAGAGGAACGTGGACAGTGAGAACAGAGCTTTGAACCCTGAGTGGACTCGTTCATGTTCCTCCGGCCCTCTGGGAGCTCAGAGCCAGGGTGTCTCACAGAGACCGTGGCGCTCATTGAAAGAGACAACACGCCGCTATGAGACAGAACACCAAGGGTTTGACCAAACGTTCCCTCTCAAGTCAGAGCTGAGGTCAGATGAGCGGCCTCAGAGCCCGATATGATCAGTCCACCAGGATCAACATTACAACTACATATGGTGCAGGGCAGGCTAACCAATGAGCTAACCAATGAGCTAACCGAGGCTAACCAATGAGCTAACCGAGGCT
>CALSCF010029408.1:380387-404311 GCA_943593825.1 Chaenodraco wilsoni | reverse complement strand
GCTAACCAATGAGCTAACCGAGGCTAACCAATGAGCTAACCGAGGCTAACCAATGAGCTAACCAATGAGCTAACCGAGGCTAACCAATGAGCTAACCGATGCTAACCAATGAGCACCTGCATGTGTATGAGAATGGCCCTGACACCATTTAAGCCCAGATCTAAACTCCTGGCAGGACAAGCTCCAGCTCAATTCTCGCACTGAACAAAAACAAGTGAGTGAGGGACTGCAATACAAGAGGGACAGAAAGAGAAACTTTAAAACTGTGGGCCATCTAAGCTAATTTACAGATGGCCCTGAGTCCAATAGAGATGGCCCTGAAAAATGCGCGCGGACAAAATGACACACGAAAGGTTTGGGGGACCTGCAGGTCTTAGATGCTGTCTGTTGCATTCTCTAGAATTATAAGATGAACCACCACAATATTATATTGTACAATTTAAATGTTCTTCTTGTTTGTGTTTGCTGATTCAACGACTAATAGTCTTTCAAGAAAGTGTCTATGTCTGACTCATCTGAGTCGCCAAGCGCTTCTCGCCAGCAGCCACATTCTCTGCCTCAAGTCCGAGCTCGTCAGATATGGCCTCCTGGCGCACATTCTCCTCCTGCTCGGCTTCCTGATCCATAAGAACCAGGTCTTCATAGAGGTCGTCCCGTATCTCCTGCTCCTTCTGCCACGGGTTGAAGCCAAGGCGACGAGCCCTATTTCCTGAGGTCCACCTCTTCTCCACGGCTCCGGCCCTCAATGGAGGAAAGCATCAGGCGGCTGAGCTGCTCAGCACCCAGACAGGAACTCGTTCTTCACCCTCTTCAAGCAGCTGAACCCCCGCTCACACACTGCAGTGTTGACTGCCAGAACAAGGTATATTTCAGACAGTATTGACAGCCCCTTATACTGTTTGCATCTCTCAGTGTCACGAAGGATGCCAGAGAAGATCTGTGGCCTTCGAAGTGTGCGGGCTGCTGCATAACTCGTGTAGAGGATGAACTCAGACTTCAGCATTTTAGTTGTGACACTGTGCTCGTCCACCAGGGGCTGATAATGCTCACAGATATCAGCAACGTCTTGTTGCCATAGGCAGCCAGCTCCTGTCTGTCAGAGGGCCACTGACTGGGGTTGAAGATGGAAAAGAAGGGACACTCCCTTTCTGGAGATCTTGGAATCTTTTCTCCAGGTGCTTGATGAGCACATCTGCAAACACATACACCATGTCAAATTATATTCCTATCTCTGGACCACCATACAAAAATTAATTAATTAAAACATGGTATGCCCATATTTACTTTGAAGAAAATATTATTGGGCACATACCTATGACTTTCTTCCGGAGAAAGAGAATCTGCCCTTCGTTGACATACTTGAGTCCCCTCATAGTCTCTGGCCTTCTGAATTCTCTCTTCTTCTGACTGGGATTCTCTTTTTTCGGGGGGGGGGCTGCAGCTCAGTCTTTCTCTTCTTTCCAGGTTGTTTGCTTTGGTGGACTAAGAAACATTGTAATACACTCTGACTTTAAATTATTTGATTATTATGTATTCAGCATCAGAATCCGTAACAAACTGAAATTCCCACAAAAATGTGGTTGCATTCGATTCATTGTCCGGGTAGTATTCAGTTGCGCCACTTATGTGACAGACAAGAAGAGGATGTGACAGACAAAATGTCTAATGTCCAACACGTAATGTGGAGAAAGAGATGTCCTGGATGGGTTGATTGTGCGTTGATCTGTTGGTAATGCCTCGGGGTTCCGGTGGGCATGTAAACAAATGCATAATGCTGCGCTATACTTTGTGGCCTCACCCGGTTGCATAGCGATGCTTATTGTTTAGCTGTCTTTTAATAAGCAGGTAGTCTATCATTAGCTAGAACTAGCTGGATCTGATCGATATGGACATAAACGCGAGTGAAGTCTAATCTGACGGGAGAGAGAGATCAGCTGCTGCTGACGAGTCGAGACTCGACACGCAGCTCTGCATGACCACAAGCAGCGGTGAGCGGAACAAGTTTCTGTAAATAAAAGTTTTTGAAATAAATAATAGTCATTGTTCATTACAGTTTCTGGGTGTTGCCATCTGTACGTGGCAGCGCTGCATTCTTTACGCTACTTACGTTGTTATGGTTACGGCAGGCGATGCTGGCGCGGTATTTGATATTTTCATACTGGTCTTTTTTAACTCTGACTTTGTAATAACAAATATGGCGACACGAAAACAGCCAAGCCTCGCAACTTCTGGATTCACAAGCAAAGAAGAAGCGAAGGAGTCGAAAAATGACAACGTGAACGGAACAGCTTTTAGTTGGCCGGCTGTGAGCGGCGTGAGGGTCGAGTTTGACAGCTCCACCCCGAGGGAGAGGCCTGCCGATGCGGAGCGTGAAGAGGCTTCAACAACGGCCACAGCCGCCGGCGCCACCTTCCCTCGCGAACCTGACGATGCCCATGACCTGCTTTTTAACTGGACACCGTAAAGATGGAGTGAGTGGAATGAAAGGAATCCATGGCTTTTCAAAAAAACTAAAATGTGGATGTGAGATTTGCAAACAGGCAAAAAGTATATTAATCTCCCTGCCGCTCGCAAAAAAATCCACAAGAATGATTCAGGATTCAGGGAAAAGTCAGCAGTGATCAACAGAATAACCTGCGGTGAAAGATTTATAAGCACTAAGAGCCAGGCACACGAAAAAGAGATCGAGATGAGAAAAACCGAGGAAACATATCCATCTTTCAGGTCTGCCTATATGATTGCCAACAAAATAAATAAATAGGGCTCCCCCGAAAGCAAATGGGTAATTTGAACACCGTCAGTATCCCTCCGCGTCTGAGAAAAACTGGGACAAGAAAGCAGCGGAGAAGTAACGGGGCAGAAACCCTCCTTGTTACGCAGCGGTCCAGACATAGACATCAAACGGCGACACATACTCAGTGTGCAGTTCCTTTGGCATCAGGGCAGGGATATCTAGATACTTCCCAAGGTCTGACATCATGCAGTGTGCTACTTTTAAAGCAAGCAGCGATGTTTTCAAATCTGTATTCAAAGAGGTCCGAAAAAACGCTATCGACCAATCAGATTGCTTGATTTGACTTGTCAGTTTTATAAATATATTTACATTTCTTCCGTTACGAAACAAACTTAAAAAGCATAAGATGGAAACAACTAATTAACTTCGACCTCCGGGGTGGTCTCACTGTGGACGAGTGGATTGAGGAGTGCCTATCCAAGAATTCAAAGTGAAATTGAATAACGATGAAATAGCCCCGCCTCCCTCTTTTTCAGACACGTCAACTCTTCAGAAATCACTGCTGATGGATTTAATGTCGTAGAACAAAATGTGATCCGTCTCTTCAATTTGTGTCAAACACAGACCTTATTTGGAGCTATTTTCCAAAACCCTATGGAGAAATGGCGTTGCTTTTTGTGGAAGGAACCGGACGTGGTAAAAATGCTAACTTACTTCCGGGTTTTAGGACGCGTCACTGCGGTTCTCTTTGGGCCTACATGTAACAGCGTTACGTAATCAGAATACACAAATCAAGTGTATTCAGCTGGCGTTACATTTCAAAAACGAGTAATCTGACTACAGTTACTTTCGTAAACCTGAAGTGAATACATTTTGGATTACTTTGGTGGAAAAGTTTCCTCACAAAATGTAATATTCATTACCGGTGTCGGTACCATATCTGCTCGGGTGTATTTCCGTCGCATCCGTCATATGACGGATTGTACGGCAACTCAAGAGGGCCATCGTACACGGTCAAATTCCGAACATTTAAACATAGCCTACACTTCATCCTTTACTTTCTCCGTTATTATATGTAGAAGATTATACTTTTTCTCCGTCATGTTGTTTCCATAGCAACAACTTCAAACAATAACAACTAACCGCTAGCCGCAAAGCTAGCATCACAGCCACTGCTCCATTTTCGGAGACTTTTCACACGCTAGGAGTACTTCCATTCGCTTCGTCTTGATCTGTAGATGTGATTTGATGTGTCGCGTGTCCCCCAACTCCTCTCCAAAGTTCAGATATTTAATAAAATACTCAGGGGAGTTTCCTGAATGTTCATGCCCAAAGCCAAGCACTAGGCCCTGGGTAAATTTAAGAGGCTGATCTCGGGCACTTTTGTCCACTTTCCCTGGTGGTAGAAACTCAAGCCAGACATCCCTGGAATCATCTCAGAGAGCAGATGATCAGTGGGGCCTTGTTTTTACTGAATGATGTGTTTTTTTATGGAGAATTCAAATATGAGCTTATTTTTAGGATTTTCGGAGACTTTGCACACGTTTTCACAAACATTTTCACGCTAGGAGTATGGGAGTACTTCCATTCGCTTCGTCTTGATTTGTAGATGTGATTTGATGTGTCGTGTGTCTCCCAACTCCTCTCCAAAGTTCAGATACTATATAAAAATACTAAAAGGTAAATAAAACATTGAACATAATGACAAAATAACAACCTGAAAGATATGTATTCTATCTACACATTTCTAATTATCTAATCTAGTGGCCTTATAAAAGTGTTGGCTAAAGTAACGCAGAATATATATATTTTTTAATTCTAAATAATTAGAAACATTATTTATGTGCACAAGTACATGGGACCCCACCATAGCACCCCACACATAACAAGCTGTCCCGAGTTCCTCCGGCTGCAGTTCCGCAGACGGCCGGTGTGTGAATGAAATCAAAGTGAATGGCCTGCTGCTGCTGAATGCATGGGGCAAGTGACTGGAAACAGTTTTTAAAGTTATTACATCGTTTCAGATAATAAATAATAATGATAATAATTTAGGGGCGCCTTTCAAAGCACCCAAGGACACCTTACCATTCATAACATATTCCAAGGAAAGGTTTTAAGACAGTACACAGAGTGCAGTCCGGGTGATGTTTGTATGTGGGTGCAGATGAGAGAGCTGTCCAGAATGACACCAAGATGTTGTGTTTGAGTTCTTGATAAGCCATGAAAACAGTAAAATACATGTCTCCTGTTCACCAAAACATACCTGTTATGGAAAAATAAAGTATTCCAAAAGTAATCTGCCACCGGTACCGGCGGGGATTGTTGTTAGCTTCTGATGCGCAGAAGAAAAATCAGGCCCACCCTAAAGTACATGTCTGCCTACGCTACTGCCGTGAAGCCAACAGAATGGGCAGTTAAGTGCTTTGAAGACTGGCGTCAGGATAATTCTGTGGTCAGACTTTCAGACGTCGACAAAACCGCAGCTCAATAACATCGAGATTTGTTTGGAACTGTCAGAAACGGTAAAGGCGAACTATACGGCCTGAAGAGCTATATCGGTCTACGTGCTGGACTCAACCGGCACATACATGACCCACCCCTCAGTCTGTCCTGGTCCCTCCTCAAAGACACAGAGTTCACAACTTGCAACAAGGTGTTCATCGGCGTTGAGAAAGAAGGGACTCAACACTTCAGTCCATCACTCTTCCATAACAGAAGATGACTTCAAAGCTATCAAGCAAGTACTTGATCCAAAAACTCCGGAGGGGCTAGTAAACAAAGTGCGGTTTGAGGGTAATCGGCTGCTCAAACCCTCGTCTTTCACCTCCAACAGACGACAACGGGCTTAAGTATGCAACGCTGACGTCCAATGAGCACACAAAGAACCACAACGACCCGCAGGCGAGAAATAAAGAGATTTATGTGTGAACTGCCTGGTGATCCTCTCTGCCCGTGTCTTCGTTCCTCCTACCCCCGGACGCACCTGCCTTTTATCAACACCCGAGAAGACAAGTGAACTGCGATGTCGACAATGTTTGGTACATGATGTGTCGTGCATATTATTTTAATAGATTAGGATAGCTACTAAACATGCTTTGTTACAGGTTCACTCGAGAGCCAATGGGCAAGCAAGCAGGAACACAGCAGAAATACACCAACCACTGCCTCCGCAGCACCACCCTTCAGAAGCCTTCTGATGCGGGTCTTGAAAGCAGAGAAATGATGACCGTTAGTGGCCGCGGTGTGAAAGCTCTCTCCAGAGCTGCTGGAAGCCGAATCTCGGGGCCCGGAGAAAGTGGAGCAATATTCTCGCCACGCCGAGCAACAGCCGAGTACAAGTAACCTCGTAAGCCATTCTGCGAACATGCTGCTCGGCCCGACGCGAAGCTTAAATACAACATATTGGTTGATAAGTGTCATCTTTTGCTCCAAGCCGTCTTGAGGATATATGTCTGACATTTACATGAACATATGTGTTTGTCTATGTCGCATCCTGATCCGTCACTCTCCCCATTAATTGTGGGTTTCTTCGGGAGTTTTTCTTTTTACAAAGAGAGACGCTAAGGACAGGTGTCCTATTCTGTACACACTGAAAAAGCATCCGTAATTTGTGACATGGGGTTTTATAAATAAAATGCGATCGGTTGTTTGGCCTAATGCGATCCACGTGTATGTGTTTGAGCCAGAGAATAGAATTCAAGGATAGCCCGTTTAGATTAGATTTTCGGAGAATGTATTATATCTCTCTCCAAATAAACTGTGTATCTGCATTCAACCAAAGTCTGATGGCGAACCAACATGCTTTAATACATGCAGAAGACATACGATGGTTCCTCCACTCTGAACTGCTGGAGCTGTACTGACTACATATATGACTTCTTACCGCAGCACCAGTACTCCCAACAAAATGCTTCGGTGCCTCCTTTTGTTGAATGTGGAATAAGTGTTGGACTTTCATAATCAAAGATGAGGATACTCACGAGACCCCAAGTGAGCACTTGTTTTTTTTAAGAGCGCAGCCTCTTTTGGCGCGTTTCCACTGCAGGCCTCGCTTGGCCTTGTTAGGCCCGGCTCACTTTAATGCTGCGCTTCCATTACAGTTTAGAAACTGGGGTAGTTACTATAGCAACGCAGTGTAGGCGGGGCGATCAGCTTTTTGGCGGGCGGAGCGACGCTGCATACAACTGCCGTGACGTCATCTTCAATGCGACACAACTCACAAAACACACAACAACAATGGAGGATGTGGAAGCCATCGTGTCCTTGCTTCTTGGTATGTGGTTTTTTATCACAGCAAGAAGGAAAACTTTGTTTCGGAAAAGGCTGCTTATAGCAAGACGTGATACAGAAGAAGCTGAGGGGAGACTTATGGCAATCGTACAACGCGGCAGAGACGACTCCAGGACGACGCTACTCGGTAAGCTAACGTTCGCTGACTAGCAATGTGTTTCACGCTCACTATACGACCAAAGTGTTTCAAGTATTTAATTAATTGTAGCTACCACTTCTACGTATTAAAACATGTATGCTTTTGTCCGCAGACCATGTGTTTGGATGCTCGACCGAGCAACCGAGTGGTGGGGTGTGATTGTTCCATCTTTCACACGCACTCAGTGGAGAACTTCAGGATGTCTGAGGAAACCTACGTCTACCTGTGCAACAAACTGCGGGCAGCGATGAGAGACAGGACACACCATTCCACGAGTACCTCTAAAGAAGAGGGCGGCCATCGCACTGTGGAAGCTACCGGCTCAGAGTACAGAAGCATTGGACATCTTTTCGGAGTGAGCAACACCACCGTGTGCCGGTGTGAGCGAGACCTCTGTGCCGCTGCAGAGGCGTGGTTAGTACCAGAACTATTTCGTTCACCAGACCGGGAGCAGTTTGCAGAAATGGCTGCCGACACTGAGAACCGGTGGGGGCTCCCTCAGTGCGTAGGAGCTATTGATGGATCACCCATCTTGGCACCACAGGAATACCACTGCGACTATTTCAACCGGAAAGGCTGGCCCTCCATCGTCCTTCAGGGAGCTGTGGATGGAAAGGGACATTTCTGGAATGTGTTTGCAGGAACGCCTGGGAGCGTGCATGGCCAATCATATTTCCAGGCTCGCGCCAGGGCCGGGGGAAGGGTTACAAGGCTCGCGTCTTGTGCTGCATTCACTTGCACTCGGACATTAGAGATTTTCTCTCAAATGTCCGATGAGCCACAACTTTTCTTTCAAAACAAAGCTGCCAACTGGGGTGGCAAAGATTTTTCGTAAGCCATTCTGCGAACATGCTGCTCGACCCGACGCAAAGCTTAAATACAACATATTGGTTGATAAGTGTCATCTTTTGCTCCAAGCCGTCTTGAGGATATATGTCTGACATTTACATGAACATATGTCTATGTTGTCTTTTCAATCTATACATCTATCGCATCCTGGGAGAGGGATTCCTCATCCGTCACTCTCCAAGGTTTCTTTGGGAGTTTTTCTTTTTACATAAAGAGATGCTGAGGACAGGTGTCCTATTCTGTACACACTGAAAAAGAAACCTGAGAAAAAAAGTGTAATTTGTGACATGGGATTTTATAACTAAAATGTGATTGGTTGTTTGGCCTAATGCGATCCACATGCATGTGTTTGAGCCAGAGAATAGAATTCAAGGATAGCCCGTTTAGATTAGATTTTCGGAGAATGTATTATATTGCTCTCCAAATAAACTGTTTATCTGCATTCAACCAAAGTCTGATGGCGAACCACCATGCTTTAATACATGCAGAAGACATACGATGGTTCCTCCACTCTGAACTGCTGGAGCTGTACTGACGACATATGACTTCTTACCGCAACACCAGTACTCCCAACAAAATGCTTCGGTGCCTCCTTTTGTTGAATGTGGAATAAGTGTTGGACTTTCATAATCAAAGATGAGGATACTCACGAGACCCCGAGTGAGCACTTGTTTTTTTTAAGAGCGCAGCCTCTTTTGGCGCGTTTCCACTGCAGGCCTCAGTTAGGAACTGGGGTAGTTACTATAGTAACGCAGTGTAGGCGGGGCGATCAGCTTTTTGGCGGGCGGAGCGAGGCTGCAGATGCAACTGCCGTGACGTCATCTTCAATGCGACACAACTCACAAAACACACAACAACAACGGAGCATGTGGAAGCCATCGTGTCCTTGCTTCTTGGCATGTGGTTTTTTATTACAGCAGGAAGGAAAACTTTGTTTCGGAAAAGGCTGCTTATAGCAAGACGTGATACAGAAGAAGCTGAGGGGAGACTTATGGCAATCGTACAACGCGGCAGAGACGACTCCAGGACGACGCTACTCGGTTAGCTAACGTTCGCTAACTAGCAATGTGTTTCACGCTCACTATACGACCAAAGTGTTTCAAGTATTTCATTAATTGTAGCTACGACTTCTACGTATTAAAATATGTACGCTTTTGTGTATTTCAGAAGTTAGATTGCCACCGCAGACCATGTGTTTGGATGCTCGACCGAGCAACCGAGTGGGTGGAGAACTTCAGGATGTCTGAGGAAACCTACGTCTACCTGTGCAACAAACTGCGGCCAGCGATGGAGAGACAGGACACACCATTCCACGAGTGTATACCTCTAAAGAAGAGAGTGGCCATCGCGCTGTGGAAGCGTGCTACCGGCTCAGAGTACAGAAGCATTGGACATCTTTTCGGAGTGAGCAGGACCACCGTGTGCCGGTGTGTGTGAGACCTCTGTGCCGCTGCAGAGGCGTGGTTGGTACCGGAACTATTTCGTTCACCAGACCGGGAGCAGTTTGCAGAAATGGCCGCCTACACTGAGAACCGGTGGGGGCTCCCTCAGTGCGTAGGAGCTATTGATGGATCACCCATCTTGGCACCACAGGAATACCACTGCGACTATTTCACCCGGAAAGGCTGGCCCTCCATCGTCCTTCAGGGAGCTGCAGATGGAAAGGGACATTTCTGGAATGTGTTTGCAGGAACGCCTGGGAGCGTGCATGACGCTCGGGTTTTGAGGCTGTGGGAGTTGGCCAGTCGTGGCAACTACTCTCCACCTTGCACCAGGGACATTGGTGGGGTGAATGCTGGCTATTACATCCTGGGAGACGATGCCTATCCCTTGCAAAGCTGGCTCATAAAACCGTTCCCTGACAGCTGACAGCAGAACATGTGATCTACAGCAAGAGAATGTGCAGAGCACGGGTAGTGGTAGAAAACGCTTTTGGTCGACTGAAGGGAAGGTGGCGTTGCCTCATGAAAAGAAATGACTGATGTGAAACTTGTGAAATCCATGGTGCTGACATGCTGTGCTCTGCGAGAGTCATGGAGAGGCCTATGACGATGGGTGGGATGAGCCTGGGGTAGCAGTGGCTCAAGGTGCAGAGGAGGAGGGCACTGACATACGAGAGGGTTTGATGCGCTACCTGAATATTCATTGTATACAGGAAACTTGAATGTTCTGGTTCATAACATCATCAGTGATATACATTTCCTGTGTTTGTAATTATAGACACGACATTGAAAGATTGTGGGCCATTAAGGCTAGTGACATTTTGTTTTTATCATTACTACATTGTATTGAACATAAATACATATTTTCTGAAAACTGTCCATTATGTGTGGTCTTGGGCTGGTTAGCTCTAGCTGTGGTGAATGTCTGGCTAGACTCTGTCGGGCCCTCTATTAGTTGAAACAGTGGCCTGGCTATCCCAGAAAAGTCCTGTATGAAAGTTCTATAATAGCCCAGAAACCCAAGGAGCGCTCCAACGTCTCCAACATTCTTTGGCTCTCTTTTCTTTAAATGCTGAACTACCTCAAGGTCTTTAGGGTCTGTCTGGACACCTTCCCTGCATTGGTAAGGCCGAATGGGAGGCGGGTCCACTCGTGCAGCCCCCAAGGCGTGCTAAAGGCGGTCAGGTGTCTAGAACTCTCACCAACAAAGCCCTGGTGGTAAGCACTGCCTTGGTCGAGTATTGAGAACCAGGAATAGCCCCCCAGGTTACCCAACAGATCTTGGATGCGTGGAAGAGGGTGGCGATCAAGGACAGTTTTGCAGTTCCAGCCCCGAAAGTCAACACACAGGCGTGAACTCGCAGACCACAGGAGACGAGTAGGGCGGGATGGACTTTTTGATCCAGCCGTGGTCGAGCAGGTTCTGGACATATTCCTTCACCTCTTTGTACAAAGGCTTAGGAACGGAATTGTAGGCTGCTTTTAGGTGGATTGTTAGCTGCACGTTTGGAATGCAACCAATGTCAGAATCATCCTTAGCAAAGACATCTGACTCTTCATACAACATGTCTCTCACTATCTTTTGTTCATCCTCTTGCAGGTGTGAGACATCAACAGGCGGGTGCCATTTGTGTTTTTCCATTGCCTTTGTCTCCCGTGTGTCACTTGTTTCTCTCGGCTTGTCTGCGCTGAGTATGTGTTCACAGTGGCATGGGACTTTTGCCTAGAACTGTTCTCGTTGTGAGGTAGACATCATGTTTCTGGGGTTCTGAATAGGAATGTTTACTGTTTTAGTGGACCCACTTGGAACATCTACTAAAGCTGGAAACAGCTCTGACCCCTCAGAACAGTTACTCACTAGGTCGGGTTGAAAGAGCATTGTCCCGCCCCTTGGCCAGTCCCTGACTCTACACCTCACAGATCTGCTGGAATAGTGACAACTTTCTTTCCGTTCTCACACTGCACTCAGGGGCGGTCTCATCGGGGGTCAAAATGTGCAGAGCAGAAACTAGGTCTTCCACTGCACTGTCACCGATACTTACGGCTTCTTTGTGGAGTGTGTTTTGAGTGTGGGACAACTTTCACTACATCAAGTTCTCTCAAATCATCAACATATTCACACGGGAGAAAAAACGTACTGGTGTGAAGAGTGTGGGACAACTTTCACAAAAAGAAAAAAAGATAGAAAGTTTATTTCAGGTATATGCATTTTATTATATTTGAATGGACAAAGTACATTTTTTCCTCTTAATTATAGAGGTTTTTTATATATTCCTGAAACAATGTCCCCTTTTTAAGCAAAAGTAGATTAGTAGCGCAATAGTCTTTTCTTCCACGTTTCATGTTTCTGACCATTGCATGTATGATATATGTGTAATGTGTGTATATGTAAAAGTGCTTTGAGTCATTGAAAAAGCGCTATAATAAATGTAAGGAATTATTATTATGTATAATCAAAAGGGTGTTTTTTTGGCTATTTGTGAGTAGGTAATGTAAAGATTACCCGTTAAGTATTTTTCAGAAAGTCTTGTTGCAGTTTCCAGATATCAAGAGAGGCCCCTGAGTCTCTTTGTTAATCATCAATGGTTTTTGCAATTAACAGGGGGACTCCAAGAGAGATCTTCCTCAGATATACTGCAGTTAAAGTCTCGTTAGTTAAGGATTCATTTCCTGCAAGGCTCATGAAGAGGCCTGGAGACGAGAGTCGGCCTGGATTATCAATACATGTATTCATTCCAAGTAAGCTGACTTTGGGGTGGAATAAAGTTCAGAGGAAGGCCTTAGGGTATGGGAACAGTTAACCTTTGTTAGTTAAATAATTCACATGGCTTTCAGAGGGGAAAAACCTGTGACATTTGTGAGGGGCTGCATGATGAAATGAGTGTGCGTTACACATGCTAAGGGAAATGAGTGTGCGTGACACATGCTAAGGGAAATGAGTGTGCTACTATTTCACTGCTTGAGAGCAGAGGTAATGTTTTCCTCGTTATTATTGATATTAAAGTAACTGATTTGTATTGGCCAACTATAAACAGCTATGTCGTAAACATATCTTTAAGATACCTAAAGTATGTGAAACTGTGTGTATTGAACTGATGGGGGAGGGGGCCGGAGAGAGGGAAGTCTCTGCAGAATGTGTGTGTGTGTCCAAACTGCAAGGATGTGAGACAGCGAACACCAGATGAGTTTGTGTTGCCCTCAAACTGAAGAGGCTTTCTCCTGGCTGGCTCGCGCCGATTCGCTGCGACAGGCTGTCGTTTGTATATCGCCCAATAGATGACCCCTCTGGGAGGAGCACCCACACAACGCCTCCTGTTGTTCTGTTCAGTCTCTTTCCTCCTGCCGTCAAGATGATGGGGTCTCCCGGCATTAGAGCAGGGGAGGGCCTACCCCTGTAAAGTGTATATTTATCATTAAAACAAATTATTGTTTAACCCTGTATCTGGTGCTTTGAATTCCTTTCTTTTATAATCTGACCAGCTCATCAAAGGCCACGCGGAGCCGAGGTGGGTTTCAGACCACACCTTGCTCCAACACAAGTTCTCTCAAATCACATCTTTGTGTTCACTCAGGAGAAAAACCATAGTGGTGTGAAGAGTGTTGGACAACGTTCACTCAATCAAGTGATCTCAAAGCACGTGTTCACTCAGGAGAAAACCCAAAGTGGTTTTAAGAGTGTTGGAACAAATAAAAGCACTTCACTTAATGGTGTAAGCATGCTACCTTAACATACAGTAGTCTGGCATTATTGATAAAGGGGTTACTTTGTTATGTCGTTCTCCGGTGCCTTCACTTTGGGCTTCAATGTTTGGTTTCAAGAAGATGAAACAGCTGCTCCACCGGCGGAGGACACACCCACCGCAAGCGCAAGAAGACTGGCGCCTTCATTCTCAGCCGGCCGAGTCTTGTGTCACTGGCTACACGGTTGAAGATCACACCAATGCAGCAGGCTGCCTTCACCCGCGGCCTGATCGAGTTGACGCCGATGCTCACCAATGTGCGCCAGTTGGAGGAGCGTCTGACAGTGGTGGTCGGAGATGCTGAGCGGCTCAAACTGTCAAGATGTTTGAAGAGATAAACTACAATACAGACGATGTGAGAACATTAGTACACGCAGCGTGTGCACATCAACAAGGGGACAAGCATCAAGACACTTTTTGTTCAGGGAAGTTGGTATGGCAGCACACTTCCAAGAACGTACTGGTGTGAGTCTGATGCTGTCCTTCCTTGCCAATGTGGACAAAAAGGGTAGACGCCTCTTAGACTTCCTCAAAAGTGTTGCTGCACCAACAAACACGCAAGTCCTGGATGCTCTGATCCAGGTTCAGACTGAGAGGTCGTTCAGAAGACATCATGCAGATGGTCCGTCTCTTACTGGCTCTTTTTGGTGAGCAAAAGGAGAACCTGTTCCATTTCGTCGAGGATACATGCCTGGCCCAAGAGGTTCAGATGGAGAAGTTGCCGAAACACCCTGTATTATTGTGTGGTAAGTAAACACACACTGAAAGTGAAACCAAACCCTCTAGAATAAATCTACTAGAGCAGGGGTTCCCAAACGTTGCCATGCCAACGACCCCATATAGCGTTATCCTCTGGCGGGGACCCCCTGTCTTTACATCATTTTGAACAGTAATATGAACAATTAACATGTGTTTTTAGCATTTTTGAAAGCTACTTATATATAATATTCAACAGTAATATTAAACAACAGTATTTGCTACATCCGTGCTCTTATCCAGCTGCAGAGCGGAATATCCACGAGCTCTCATTTGCTCCAGAAGCTGAGCAGATACTCAGTTTCACTCTCAGCAGCTCGATTCTGATTGGCTTGAAGGGCGTGAGATTTAAAAACAATAAAATAAAATAGTAATAAATAAAAAAGATTGGCATCAAAGGACACAGATTGATATATATGCAGTTATTAATAACATCTAAAAAAGAAATAATGTAACTTTAAAAAAAGAAAAAAATTCCCCTTTCCCTCAAACTTTGCGTGCCCCAAAGTGAGAAAAAACGTACTGGTGTGAAGAGTGTGTTACAGCAGAAAGTTTAATACAGCGTATTTCAGGTATATTCATTTTATTATGTCACCTGATATATAAGAAGTGTTACATTTGAATGGACAAAGTACATTTGTTCCTCTTAATTATAGAGGTTTTTTATATATTCCTGAAACAATGTCCCCTTTTTAAGCAAAAGTAGATTAGCGCAATAGTCTTTTCTTCCACGTTTCATGTTTCTGACCATTGCATGTATGATATATGTGTAATGTGTGTATATGTAAAAGCGCTTTGAGTCATTGAAAAAGCGCTATAATAAATGTAAGGAATTATTATTATGTATAATCAAAAGGGCGTTTTTTTGGCTATTTGTGAGTAGGTAATGTAAAGATTACCCGTTAAGTCTTGTTGCAGTTTCCAGATATCAAGAGAGGCCCCTGAGTCTCTTTGTTAATCATCAATGGTATTTGCAATTAACAGGGGGACTCCAAGAGAGATCTTCCTCAGATATACTGCAGTTAAAGTCTCGTTAGTTAAGGATTCATTTCCTGCAAGGCTCATGAAGAGGCCTGGAGACGAGAGTCGGCCTGGATTATCAATACATGTATTCATTCCAAGTAAGCTGACTTTGGGGTGGAATAAAGTTCAGAGGAAGGCCTTAGGGTATGGGAACAGTTAACCTTTGTTAGTTAAATAATTCACATGGCTTTCAGAGGGGAAACACATGTGACATTTGTGAGGGGCTGCATGATGAAATGAGTGTGTGTGTGACACATGCTAAGGGAAATGAGTGTGTGCTACCATTTCACTGCTTGAGAGCAGAGGTAATGTTTTCCTCGTTATTAACTGATTTGTATTGGCCGACTATAAACAGCTATGTCGTAAACATATCTTTAAGATACCTAAAGTATGTGAAACTGTGTGTATTGAACTGATGGGGGAGGGGGCCGGAGAGAGGGAAGTCTCTGCAGAATGTGTGTGTGTGTCCAAACTGCAAGAAAGCGAACACCAGATGTGTTTGTTTTGCCCTCAAACTGAAGAGGCTTTCTCCTGGCTGGCTCGCGCCGATTCGCTGCGACAGGCTGTCGTTTGTAGATGACCCCTCTGGGAGGAGCATCCACACAACTCTTCCCGTTGTTCTTACATATCTCCTGTTAATTGTTCTGTTCAGTCTCTTTCCTCCTGCCGTCAAGATGATGGGGTCTCCCGGCATTAGAGCAGGGGAGGGCCTACCCCCTGTAAAGTGTATTGTATCCTTTTATCATTAAAACAGATGATTGTTTAACCCTGTATCTGGTGCTTTGAGTTCTTTTCTTTTATAATCTGACCTGCTCATCAAAGGCCACGCGGAGCCGAGGTGGGTTTCAGACCACACCTTGCTCCAACACTAGTTCTCTTAAATCACATCTTCATGTTCACTGAGGAGAAAAACCATAGTGGTGTGAAGAGTGTGGGACAACTTTCACTCAATCAAGTAATCTCAAAGCACATGTTCACTCAGGAGAAAACCCAAAGTGGTTTTAAGAGTGTTGGAACAAATAAAAGCACTTCACTTAATGGTGTAAGCATGCTACTTTAACATACAGTAGTCTGGCATTATTGATAAAGGGGTTACTTTGTTATGTCGTTCTCCGGTGCCTTCACTTTGGGCTTCAATGTTTGGTTTCATGAAGATGAAACAGCTGCTCCACCGGCGGAGAACACACCCACCGCAAGCGCAAGAAGACTGGCGCCTTCATTCTCAGCCGGCCGAGTCTTGCGTCACTGGCTACACGGTTGAAGATCACACCAATGCAGCAGGCTGCCTTCACCCGCGGCCTGATCGAGTTGACGCCGATGCTCACCAATGTGCGCCAGTTGGAGGAGCGTCTGACAGTGGTGGTCGGAGATGCTGAGCGGCTCAAACTCCTATATGAAGGGAACTGACGAGCCATGCGGAATGATCATCGCCCGGCTGACACGGCACCGATCAGGTTGTTAACATGGCATTTGACACCACCGCGTGAAACACTGGCCATCTCACAGCATCCAACTCTCACTGGGTCGACCACTGCTCTAGTCCGGGTGCCGGCACCACATCGGCGAGGTGCTCCTCAGCCACATTTTCACTGACCTCAAGGTGAAGACGTCACGCTCGCCAGAGGTTACATTGTTTACATGGCTCCGGGACAACTGGGACCTGGTGCCACATAAGGACAGCGGCCAATTGTCCCGATTCATTCCTGATGAGGCCGAACCACCGGTCCTGGGCAAGTTGCGTGCACTGCAGGAGTGCTCGACTACAAGCGAGGTGACTACCGTGAGTTCGTGCAGCCGTGTATTGTGTATCTGGGTGCAGACAGTGCAGCACACACTCCAGTTACCTTCCAACGGCCGGGAGCACTGCACAAGGCGCGGTGGATGGCCAAGCTGCTCTACACGCTCAAGCTGGCCTTGCAGCACATTGCGTTGCTTCCTCAGGGAACTATCACTACGTGGCAGCAGGTGCTGAAGATTCGGGCGTTTGCCAACGTCATTTCGCACAGGGACGGGTGGCGCAGTGGTCTGTGCATCCGATATATGTGTAATGTGTGTATATGTAAAGCGCTTTGAGTCATTGAAAAAGCGCTATAATAAATGTAAGGAATTATTATTATCTACGCAACGTGGTGGCTGACCTGCGACACGGCCGTAGATGCCGCATGGAATTACCTCACACTCTACCACCACCTGTACGCGTACAAGTCTGTTGACAAGGGCATCGCAGCATCAGCGATCAAGGCACTGGAGCGGCACCTATGGTACCTGACAGTCGACATGCTGCCCCTGGCACTCTTCAGCACCAAGGTGCCAGTTGGCGAGCACTTGCAGATGCCATCTTGGAGCACAAGCCGGCTGACATCCCCATGCGAGCCCCACAGCTCCGCTTTGGCACTGGCAAGCCAAAGTAATAACCAGCAGCTTGGCTGACCCGCCAACCCAGACTGCTGGTTCGGCATGCACATCAATCCAGCGTTTCTCTCACTGGCTGTAGAGGATCGGGCTGCCAGTGAAGCATTCCAGATGGGTGCGGTGAATGTACGTGTCATTAATGTTGTGAATGACTGTGCCGAGCATGGCGTCAAACTCAGACTTTGTGGCAGGAGCGAGGAGCACCTGCAGAATGTGCTGCAGGCAGTTGAGCATGACCGCTCTAAACAGCCAAATCTGCGCCACTGCAAGCGCCATGACATCTTTGAGGGTGTCCTCTCTTATGATGTTGGACTTTATCTGAGATATTTTGTTAAGAAAAAGAGATGGTTCTCTATTTTTAACAGGCGCATTAAGCAGTTCAAATATAGAACCACAGATGCTTCCTCCAAGCCATGTGAGGTCAGTCCTAAAACACGAAGACTTTCTGGTCATGCCGTACAGCACTGGAATGTTTTAAGACTGTTGCCTCTAATAATTGGAGACAGAGTGCAAGAGCCACAGGACGATGTTTGGCAATTAACTCTACAACTGAAAGATATAGTTGACTTGATTTGTGCTCAGAAAATGTCCAGGCCTCAGGTTACTTACCTGGATGCTCTCATTCAGGAATATTCAGGATCCAGGAAGGCACTGTTTCCAGATAAAAATGTGAGACCAAAACATCATTATTTACGGCACTATCCAGGATTGATTCTAAAATGTGGCCCACTGATACGATTATGGACTATGTGCTTTGAGAGCAAACAGTTACTTTTAAAAAAGGTGTGCAAGGCATTTGAAGAATTAAAAAAATCTGTGTCTCACTCTTTCAGAAAGACATCGGATGTTTCAGGCCTATCTTCTCCAGCCTTGCGAATACAAGACAGCTCGCCATTTTACTCCGAGCTTTACAGTGAACACGTTCAAGATGCAGTCTTACCATTTTGATTCACTGAAATAAATGCAAAGATTCCTGTAGATGTGTAATATAATGGAATAACATACAAGAAGGGCCAATGTGTTGTCAGTAGAAATGATGACTTAGTGGAGTTTGGTGAACTCATCCTCATTGTAGTGAAAGATGGTTCTGCACTTGAACAGTGTAGGTGGTTCAGTCTATCATTTATTTTAGAAGAAATGATTCCTCTGATGGCATCATTAAAGAACTGAGCTGGTAAGTTGGCTACAGATTTGTATTCTGCGTCTAAAGTAAAGTTTCCCTTCCAATAGGCCAAGCCACACGTGTTCAGTGGTCCTCAACTGGATTATTCTTGACATTATCACCTTTCCAGGTAAGAGATACAAGTCGAGAGTAAATTATTGTTTATATTACAATTTAATCTGTGACTTTCTTTTCTCACTTAGGGCATTAGAGGGCTGCACCATCATTAGGGCGCCAGTCAAACTACCGAGTTCCACTCAGCGTTCTCCTCCCTGATCCAACATTCAGTCAGGACATTCATGGTGAGTGATTCCACCCATCAGGTTTTCTATCATGCACACTTTCAGTACATATTGACTTTAGTGGTATATACTGTGCTCTTTAGAAATGTGTCTACCAGTAGAGATGAACTAATACTGAGTGTTTGGGGGATGTTACCGTCAGCAAAGTGGCATTACTCCAAGTCTATATCAATACATCATGTAATCTGTAACCCATGACAGGACTTACTATAGTGAACATGTAAATAGGTTATTGAGAGTCCCTTCATTTATAAACCATTTTCAAATTGAAAAAACAGAAAAATCAGTATACTAAGATGTGCTGTGTATTGTTACAGTCCAACATTATAAAAATATTGAGATCTAAAAGGTTTTGCAATATAATATATCCCACCACGACTTAAGTGGAAATGAAACGACTTTTGATCCTGTGATTTTTCTCTCTGCCCTCTCCCTGATGCTGGTGTTCGGTCCCCGATCCATCCCACCCACCCTGGCGGGACCCTCGATGTCCACATGCTGCTCCCTTGCCTCAACAGCTACAGGAGGGCAACACATTGGAAACCCCTTGACTGCTTGCTGATCTTTTTAATGGACAATCAAAAACTTTGGACTTCTGTCTGACTATGGACGAAGAGAGGATTTTACGTGAAATCATTACATTATACTGTTAATTCACAATAAAACCATATTTCATGGAAAAACCTTTTTGTGTACTGCTTTTGTAAGGGAATTTATATAGGGAAAAGTAGTATTTTGCAAACTGATTATTTTACAGTAAAGCACCGTCAAATTTCACAGCACAGCATTTCCTTGTACGACATTTTAAGGGAGTTTATATGGGGAAAAGTAGTATTTTTTATTAGACTGTTATTGTACAGGGAACCACTGTCATTTGTCATGGCACAACCTTTATTTGTACGGCATATTACGGGAATGTATATTACAGACTGTTAGCTGCACAGGGAAACCGTCTAATTGAATGGCAAAAACTTTATTTAGACGGTTTTCACACAGTATTTTCATGTTAATTTTATGGCAAAAAGGTGTTTCTTTCAGTGGTAAAAACCTGTATTATATGGTAAAATATGGAATAAAACTCAAACATTAACCGTAAAGTCAGCAGTACCGATATCCTTTAACCGTAATAGTACATAAAGTTCTACTGTATTTTTTACGGTAAAGTTCTGGCAACCACAACTGCCAGTTTTTTTACCGTGAAAATAAAAAAAAATTGTTTACAGTGTATGCATATGACTTGTTGAGATCACGTCGAACATGCTTGTTTCTCATTTAACCCTTGGTAAAGCGTGTGGAGGTACCTGAACAAGCCTCTTTAAACCCATTATTGTGTACAGAAACTGTGTCTTGCTGTTTAGAGTTACTTAACTCTTGAAACAGTTCAGTACTGTTTTTGTCCGTGATGTGTGCGGGGAGAAACCGCTTCAGCTCAACAGTTAAATCACTTTAGTTACTTAACATCTGGCATTGCCAACCTGCTACACCAGCATCATGTGCCTGCGTACGATCACTCTCAACATCTACCCGTGTGACACTGGCAAACTGTATTGGAACCATACATTGCCATTACATTATTGATCTTGATAGATTCAGTTCGTGGATCATCAGATTTATGTCTTGGGCACTTGGATAAAGAAACCTGCATGGCTGTCAACTTATCAGCCCCTCAAGGCATCAGGGCCGCCCCTCCAACACGCAGATCACGGCGTCTGCGTGACCTTGCGGAGGATGCGCACAGTGTCCCCGCTGCGAGGCTCCGGCACGTACAGTTCCCGAGCGTGCTCCACTAGCACACACACACACACACCCCCCCCCCCCCCATCATTTTGCATGGGACCACAAGTTGGCCTGGGGCAGCCCTGCATTGAACCCCTTCTAGTGAAGGTGACCTTGTATATCTTTCAAATTGTAATAGTAAATTAAGCTGCTACTTGTAAAATGTCTCCTCAAGGTTCGATTAAGAATTCCCATAATGTCAAGCCATTCCCATTGCAGCGTTTGGTCACTAAAAGGTGTGACGTCTTCATATCCCATCACTCCAACAATATTGGCTTTTGTTGTCGTAACAATGACCTTCAATATCGACTCTGCACAGTAGAAAATCCCAACAAGAAATCTGCTTAAGAAAAACTCAATACATCTTGTGTTCCCTGCAGACATCAAGCGCTGTTCCCAAAGTCCATTACGCCGAGTAAAGAAAAGCCAGAGTCTCATTGTGCAGGAAGTACAACGTGAAGCATGCGGGTCCATGTAAACACACACAAGAGAAACCCCGTGTCGTGGAGAGTGTTCAAAGGCCGGGTCTCCATTGATATTCAGCAGGGTCAGCCGCGGCTCTCATTAGTATTCTCTGGGCCCGCCCTTCATCATTGCGCTGTTGCACTGGGCCACCCATCTGCAAAGTGGCCATCAGGAGAGAACAGAGCGCTGCCTGCTCCTGATCCTAATGGAAACAAATCACAACAATAGCAATCTCGGTCCCGGAGATTAGAGGAGAAGGAAAGGCGACACACACGGAGACAGAGAGAGGGTTGACACGGGGAAACGATACTAAAAGCCTTAGCTGCTCAATTGACAAAATACTACTGTTAAAATAAAGTCTTGATGTTCCACAGCAAATTAAGACGAGAGCAAGCAACACGCTTTTTCTTCGAGGTTAACTGTTGCTAGGCTACTGACAAATGTAACTGATGCGCTGCTTATATTACTGCAGTTTAAATTCCTTGGGTGCCAATTTTAAAAGATCAAATCTGCCAGTTTGGACCGAAAAATGCAGACAGACTGATCAGCAGCCGTCCCGAGAGCCTCACATGGCAATACTAAAACACTGCGGCTGCTGCTCAACACAATTCTACTAATCAGGCTGTGAACGCGTGTAAAACAAGCAGTATCTTATGAAGCGTACATCTGAGAAGAAAGATAGAGAATGTCAGCTGAGCCACCACATGGCTAGAAACCTCCCGAGGGGCGGGTGAGACGGAGGGAGGTGAGACGGATGAAAAAGAGATGCCGCAGCCTCCCACACTCTCCCGCCCCGTTCCAATGACCCAACCATCAACGGTAAACAATGCTTTCTCCTGGAAGTTCTCGCAACAAGTACAAATAATAATAGAAACCCTGAGAGGTGATCGTCCGGTCATTCCCCTTTCTGCTCCCACGAGCTCCGTTTGAGTTCAGGGTCGCTGCTGGTGCTCGGTAGAGTTCGATTAACTTCTTGTGCAAACTTCTTAAAACACATGTTTGCGTTACTAGAGCCCGATAGACGCCACGTCGCACTATTAACGTCGCTGCTTTCACCAGCAACTCCAGCTGGGCTCTGTCTCACAATGGTTGCCTACATAAGAGCTGAGCTTAGATTGAATCAGCTTCCTACCCGTTAGGGATGGGAACGATTCATCGAATATTCGAAATTATTCAGGTATTCGAATATGAGTTATGAATATTTTTATAAAAATAAAAAAAATTATAATTTTTTTTTTTTGGGAGGGGTGCCTAATTTGATTACATATTATCAAATTGAATAATTCAATGTATACGACTGTGCCATAGCTAAATGGGTTAGGTGACGTCTAAAGGTGTGTTTTGCTCCGCTCACCGGTCCCTCACAGCGGGCAGAGCTGCAGGTGCTGATCTCTCTCTCTCGTGTCCGGTTATACTTCACTCGCGTTTATGTCCAAATCCATCAGATCTAGCTAGTTCTAGCCAATGATACGGCTGCTGCCCCTCCCTACACGCAGATCACGCAGACTCAAACCTCATCTTACGCCCAAATGAGCTCCGCAGCCGTTGCGAGGTTCCGGCGCTAACAGTTCATGAGCGTGCTCCCCCGCCCCCCGTCAACACTCGCGACACATGAGTGGCCAGCCTAAACAACAATAAGCGCTGCTTGGCAACCGTGTGTGGCGGCAAAGTACAGAGACATTTTGACTGGAGAGATTTAGTTTAGCCGGTATTCAACATATTTTACCAGTCATAGTCCGGTAATTATTTACACTCCAAGAAGAGTCCTACACAGCAGACATGGCGTCAAAAAGTAGTGTGGAATTCGACCAGGTTAGTGAGTGCGGTGTAGAGGTCAAACTATGCCAAATTAAACTTATATACATGCTATACCTTGCTATACCCGCAACCTCCGTTCCAGCTGAGGGTCTTCTCTACAGCTGGGCTGATTGTGAATCGCCTCACACATGAAAGCTGTAGGCCTATAGCTGTCAAACTGTGATCACCAGTTCAATACATTTGACAAATTCGACTTGGTTTCTACACTTATTTGAACATGTTTGTATTTATTTCCAAAAATTCTTGAAAAAAAATTGGGATAATTATAGGATATGTACATTTCGGTTAACCGTTTTTTGGGGGGTCGAATATTCGAATATACATTTGCTTTCAAATTCCCATCCCTACTACCCGTATGTTCCTCGAGTCAGCAATACATGTCTGCTTTCTGGACCCAACAGCTGGTATCTTAAAGTCAGGTTATCATACAACTTAATGACGGTTGGGATTTTCTCCCACTCTGCAATGAACACAAACACAAATAATCATTTCTGCACTCAATTATTTACAGGCAAACAACTCTAAATGTGTCTCGGATAAATGTTTGAGAGTGTTAATGCTTTTGAGATTTCTTCTGTCAAGTCTCAAGTGCAATCATTAGTTTACGGCTCCCTTAACAAAGTGAGAAATTAACCTGTAATGGAAACAAATGCTCCTCTCAACTTTATAAATGGAACAGAATATTGCTTTAATGTCAATTTCACGGTGTGTCTTTCACACTGCTGTTTTAAAAAGTAAAGTTAAAGTAAAGTATTTGTAAGATACTTTATTTTTCCAAAACATGATCACCGTCTAATCTCAGGATGAGATGACAAAATGAGAACAAAGGGAAATGGCTCTCGTCGTGAGGAACAGCACGGTCTTGCTAGCAAAGAGAGCAGAGACCTGACCATGGCAGGAGAGGAAGCGCTCTGAGACTGCCACCGGGAGACTGGGGCCTTTAAGCACTCCACAACAAGACACAGGTGGAAACAATCAGGGGCGGGGCTGATGAGCGGGAGACACAAGGGGTGGAC
>CALSCF010029408.1:369469-378804 GCA_943593825.1 Chaenodraco wilsoni | reverse complement strand
GGCAGGAGGAGAGGGTCCGGGCAGGAGGAGAGGGTCCGGGCAGGAGGAGAGGGTTCAGGGTTTCCGCTAGGATTTTTTCTCGCAGGTCAAATGTCCGGACAGAATTAATTTTACCGGATAGATTTGGAACTTACCGGTCATGTTTCAATAATAATAAGAATTGTGTAGCAGAGTTTCCGTTGGCAGGTAATCACCGGACTAACCGGATATGCTGATTAGTGATGTGTCGCCCGCGTACGAGCTGTTTCTTGTTGTTGAGTAATACAAGACAGAATGATATATGATCTGGTCGCGCTACAGCTGCTCCGTGCATGCAGTGACATGTAATATCCACGGATTAGAGACGGTTGGATGCTGCTGTTTTGAGCACTGCAATATATTTACGTTCACTATGTTATTTATTGATGATTATCCTCAGGCTCAGCAGAGATTGGATGTCAGCTGTCTTTTTCTCTGTAGTTAATACTGAAACAGAGCCCTGCTGTTTTGTCGGGGCCTTTTCTTTAAATACCATTTTAAAATGTCGATACAGTAGCCCCTTTTTTAAATGTCTATGCTTAAGTTTGTAGAGGTGTTGCTATCTGCTTTGCGTAGCGTGGTTCTGCAAGTCTGCATTCACTGGGTGGGATCAGAGAGTTAGGGTCTGTCAATAAGCCCCCCCCCAACCAACTTCCTCCTGACTGCTTTTCTGTTTTGTTTCTTTGTGTTTTGGTTTTGTTCGTCTACCCTCCCTCCCAAATGTAACGCGTCTTTGGGTTCAAGAAAAGCGCTATAGAAATAAAATGTATTATTATTAAATGCAATGAAAACATTTGGCCACAGCAAATCATTTATATTAAACATGTAATTTTTACTTTTGCATACATCAGTACAAAGGATGTATTGAATACTTTAAGTGATATGTGGACACATATAAATCACGAGTCAAAACAGGGCTACATTTGATTTAATCGTAACAGATCGAAAAATTCATTTTTCAATACATTATTCCACAAACAACATAATTATTACATTCAAAGAAACTACTTGTAGTAGATGAAGTACATTATTCAAGTGTTTAAATTAACTTTGAACAATAACACGGGAGAAACGGATTCTCTCTCTCTCTCATATGCAGGTGCTAAACAGTAGGCGGGGCTTCAGGTGATCATGCAGCAGCTGATCTGATCTCTCTCTCGGGTCTGGTTAAACTTCACTCGCGTTTCTGTCCATATCGATCAGACCCAGCTCTCCTGATCGGCCTTTATAGAGAGCACCGATCAAACTATTAAGAGTGGATATCGGCCGATAATGACCGGCGGCCGATCGATCGGAGCATCCCTAATTATTACCGGACATTTTGACATGTTGGTTTTTAATAAATGTTACCAGCTAAAATAAACGGTAATTACCGGCTAACGGAAATCCTGGTTCCAGGGCGTCGAGAGGTCTGGTCCAAAATACAGAACAACACCAGGGACTCTTTATTTCTAAAGGAGTTGGCGGCATTAGTTGAAAGGGCCCTCAAAGGGAAGGAGTGCCCCAACACAAGGCAGCCTTTAAAGGTGAGGCTCTGAGCAGCTTGCTCTTTGTGGCATGTGAAGGACAGGGTTATTTGTCATTTAAAGGGGACCTATCATGCAAAACGCACTTTGTGATGTGGGGAACTCACACAGCGTCAGAAATAAAACCCTTACTCTTTTCCTCCGTACCCAAATATTTTTAAAACTGGGGTACAACAAGCGGATACAGATTTGCTGCCGATATGGCGTCAGACCGGCGACGGACCCACAGAGAGTTGCTATCAGAAACAATGCCTGACGTGTTTTGGACGTAAGCTCGTCTTTGTTTACATTAGCCAGCCTCGCTAACACTCAGAGCTAGTGCTGCGTACCTGGACTCACATTCAGGTTCAGGTCCGGACTCAAGTCCAGAGGTTCAGGTTCAGGTCCGGACCTGAACCCATGGCTTGTGTCAAGTTGTGTGAGTAACTAAAGTGAACTTATTGTGAGATAATTATCAATTGAAAATAAACTCATAATCAACTCAAATTCAAACTCGTCAGGTTTATTGCGCTCCCTTCCAACTTGTGTCTACATTTCTCAAAAGATGACGCTGAATAAACGCCCCAGTCGGCTAGTCAGACCGATGCTACTACTAGTATATCTTGCTATAATGCTAAGAATGCCAATTTTTTACAAGCCTATTTCCTGAACTGAAAATCCTCCAAAAAGTATCGTTCACCTCGATCGTTGTTATTTTGGTCGCCAAACATCGCCGCCAATGTGGCTGTGGCCGCATGTGGAGTAGTTTATATTTTGTGGTTTCTCCTCAAGTGCCTCGTTATGTTCGATGTTCCCTGAGCGCACTTGATCACGTTCCCGCACAGGTTACACTGGTCCCACCCCTTACTGGATTTAAAGCCCCGCGGCATTGTGTTTACGTGACCTGGCCGTGACGCCGTAGACCAAACAAAGGAGTTAGATACACTACCAAATATCCAATATGGCGACCAGCAGCCCACGCTGTCCACTATGTCTAAGCCAATCACATCGCTAGCTTCCCTTGACGTCACACAGATCTCTCGAGCAGTCGCGATATTTTGCGAGACTTCGTGAGTTCAGTAATGGCCGCCATATCAGAAGCGCACATTTCTCGATCTATGGAAGGTTTTAGATGGTTTAGAACAAAAAGGAGAATATACGTAAGTGCTAGTTTTTTTGCGAGTCCAAGTACCGGTTCCCGACGTACCGGTTTTAACCGGACTTGAACCGAAACTTTTTACACATCCAGTACCGGTTCGGCGTACCGGTACGCAGCACTGAATACGTGACGTGGATCATAAATATATCCGCAATTAAACAACATCTTCAATTTCTCTTCACACAATACGTCTCCTTGCAGTATCAACACCAATCGGTAGATAGGCTGTATTTACACCATGACGGTGCACAGCTGATAGAAAGGGACTGTAGTTTTTAAAGATATTACTGATTTTCTTTGAATGTGAGAATGTAAATACTGAGTTGAGAGAATAGTCAGGGGGTTTGGGCGATGGGAGACACATCTATGGAATCACAATTTCAATGGCTTACCATGACATGACGGATATGCCTTCCTGTCTGTGATGTTTTACAAATCAGATATACATGTGTAGAAGTAAAACATGAGAAATAATATATATGAATAAAACTACACATCTTCAGATGTTGTACATACGTAAGTGTCCTACACTAATTATACAAAGTCATTATGGCTGTGTGTACCTTGTGTGCACCGCCTAGTGGTTAAAGCACGTTATTGAATTATTGTTTTTATGTGTTATATTTGATGAAAAAAATATGTAGAGTACATACTTTCATAGGGGGAAAGTATAAATATAGAAATATAGAATATAAAAATCAAGAAGATACTGTCGGTGATCTCTACAATAAAAGAGTTTAGTGCAGGATGTACAAAGATATTAATAGGAGGATGTGCAAAACAGACAAACTAATGAACCTTTATTAACACATTAAAGAATACTTTAGGTTAAGGTCTTCTTCTATCTTCTATCTACAGATACATATTAAGCCTGAGCCGGGGGGGCTGTGGGGCATGCAGCTTGAAACTACCTTTTATTAACAGTAAAGTGTACTCAAACTCGGATAAAAAATATGTCAGCAAGTGTACATAAAAACAAGAGAAAACCCATTTCCTTTGAGTTCTGATGGCAAGGTGGCACGTCCATCCTGTCGTGCACATGCACACCGAGAGAACAGCTGAACAATGTGTGTCTGCAGAGAGGATGCTGACTTCATGTTCTGCAGCTTCCTGAGAGGGAGAATAGCTTGGCAGTGGCTGTGTCACACTCTGCTCTCTCTTCACATGTGTGGGTGGGAATATGAGCTTATGTTCACCTCTATCCCTTTCCTGTGCCAGGGACGACATGCTGTGCATGTGCCGCAGCCTTGCTATCCCTGCCTGGAAGACCTGTGGCTTGAAAATAGACATACCCCCCCACCCAAACATGAAATGGCTCTGTCTCTCTACCTGATATCACCTGGTGTTATGTGTGTGACTTACTGCTAGCCCAGGATCTAAAATAGCTTCAGTTAATCCCTCAGGTTTCAATAGCTGTCACGATACCTTCTATCACCTGAGCTGAGCACGGGAAAGAGAGGAAGGAATGAATAGAGGATATGAGCATAGGAAAGGGGGGGGGGGTGACACAAAAGAGGAAGGCAAAGGAGGCATAAGGCGCCGTTAGGAAATGTAAAGCAAAACAAACAGTTTCCATGTTTAATGGAAGGAAATTGGAAATATGAAAGAGTATTCGACTCCACTTCGAGCGATAGAATTACTAACAAAGAATTACTAACAAAGAACTGCTAACAAAGCACTTATATACTAATAAAGGACTGGCTTATCTAAAGCCAGTTGAGTAGCACTTGAAATACTTGGCTCTATGAAACCTGATGTACTTTATGATTCTGTTGTCTTCCTGGTCGAATGTACTTATTGTAAGTCGCTTTGGATAAAAGCCTCAGCTAAATGCAATGTAATGTACCCAAAAGGCTGCAATTGAAGTCATCTATTTCTCTTGATTTGTCTCTTTTATTTCTCCCTGCAGGACGCCAGCCAGTCACTCAACCCTTCAAACAGTGGATCTCCATCAATTATTTACCCTCAGCCCTTGTACTTTTCCACTACAGATTGCAGGCTTATTGCAGAGCCCTGTAATCACATCTCCCCTGGGCCAGCGCGGGCTGAAATAGTAATGGAAGATACGTAACATCTAAAGCCTCAGCATGTTGAGATGTCATCCGTGTTGTCGAGCCATCAGCACTCCTCCAGCTATGACTCACCCTCAGTGGCCTTGCCTTTAAAATAGCTTCTAATGGCCTGCAGAAAGGCCTGTAGCTCACACACAGAAGCGCTTTCACATGTTGGAACATGTATATGTGTTTAGAAACATTTATGTAACAGAAAAACTACCTTCCCGTCATAGGAATACACGATACAAATATAGTGAAACATAAAAACAGTAAGTCTGAGGCAAGAAGTCAGTGTTAAAAATACCTTCCCTACATAGGAATATACGATACAGAAATAGTGAAACATCAAACCTTCTATTAGGATGTCTACTCCCATCTCAGAGACCTCTAAGGCCCAGTGAAACTTCCCAGTGTTTCCACGTCTTCCTGGCCGTATCTGGGGTCCAATGGATCAGGTCCCTATTCGTACTGAAATCCTTTCCACTAAGTGTTTCAATGTGCCGAGGGGTTCCTCGAATGGCCGTGTTCAGGTACGTGATGTTCCTGGTGATTGCAGGTGGTAAGAAAGTAGAGGAATTGATTACCGGGATATGTATGATGGCGTTGGGGAACGTGTCTCGGGCTGCGGACAATAATTTAATGAGGTTGTTGTTCAAAATGGTTCTGTCGTTCATGTGACGATCATTGAGACCAAAGCACAAAAGAACGGTCTTTGTGTCTGCCGATGTTGGGGTTTTAAATGTAATCAGATGGTCGGCTTGGGTCAAATTAGCGCCGGGGTAACTGTCGACCTGTACTCTTCTGTCCTGGATCAATGGTAAACGTGCGATATTAGAATCCCCCACCAGGGTAGGATTTTCATGGCCGTCGTAGCCCCTCGGTCTGGCCGTTATGCCCCACAAATAATTGTACGTCCTACGGCCACCATGGCCTGTGTGCCCCTGATACTGTTAACATCTCGAAGTTGCTTTAAAAGCGTCAGAACAGGTTTCTAACTGCATTATGCTGCGTTCACACCGGACGTGATGCGAATATTCTCATCGCTCTAACCGCTGGAGTTTCACCGCGGCTGTCAGCTGTGTTTACTCCTGTCACTCAAACAGGACGCGCTGGAGAGGGGGCGGGACTTATTTCCATGTAAATACTGTGGTGGAAACCAACTACGACAAAATTAACCTATTTTATCGTGATTTCATTGTAATACACGTTTCAAAGTGATGCCGAAGTAACAAAATACTGATAACGGTTAGTAAAAAACATGAATTAATGCTTTGACAAGTCTGCAGACAGACGGCAGGCGAAACCTTTTAAAATGCGTGTTTTCTGAATGGATCAATCAGGCTAAACTAACCTGTAGCTGCTCCGTCCACACTCACAACAACGTCCTAAAGACAGAATTAAAGCAGCGATTGTATTCGCCATGACAGTCTGTGGTTTGTACATGTTTACCTTTTGTCCAGTTTCTGACCAGAGCTGTGAGCAGTTGATTAAAGAGACTATACACTTCACTGTGCTCTGCTGAATGATGTATGTGCAGAGTTTGACCCTTGAAGGCTGTTTCTTCTGAAATGCAATATATTTGTTACATATTAATAGAATTTTAGATTTTTTGATTTGATTTTGGATTTGTGAATGGGAGAAGTAGTATTATGGAAAACATACCAAACACTAATTATTCAAAGTAAAGTATTTTATTTTATATACGGTAATACTAAGGAGGCATAGGACTATATGATGATATCATGTTTGACATTATTGATATTAAAAAAGTGATTTGTTTTCCATGTCATTCGTTCAATACGATTTTTCTTATAAAAAAGTGAAGTTATTTATTTGTAAGCTCCAAATCCAAATGTTTCCCTCAATGGCCTTTGTGCCCTGGCATGTGGCCTTTGCGCCTTGAAAAAATGTGTAACACCAAAGGCCAAATGGCCTTGCCCCTAAAATGACGAAATTCCAAGCCTGCCCCCACGATAAGGATTTGTCGAATGGGTTTAAGGGACCAGTTTTTTGCCTTGTTACCGTTGTGTTCATGGCGTGTGAAGAGGCTTCTTGGAGGGGAGGGAGGAAGGTTAAAATCCTCTGCGGTAAGTGGTCCGGATCGACCTAGTTATAGTTATTGGTGGGTGCTTGTAGTGAGGTGCGTCTTCATCAGTTTTATCAGATTGGGGGTGTTTGTAATTCTAGGTATGACCGGGGAGAGGGCAGTGTCTCGGGGAACTACGTTGACGGCTGTTGACCCTAGAGGTCCGACCGTGAGTGCCGGTCCGTAGTGGACAACACCATGGGCGTCAGAGCAGGCACGACACTCTCATCAGTAGACTGTGTACCGATGGATGGCTGAGTCTGTGTGTGGGGGGCTGGGGCTTCCCGTGTCATGGAGGCTAGAATCAGATGCTGGGGGTTTCCCTTTGTAGCTATTGACCCTGGTCCAGCTGCAGAGGTCGGGTCCGTCAAAGGCGCAGCAATGGGCTGAAGTGTGTTGGAGGCATCCCCCAGAGAGGGTCGTTGGCTCCCAGGACCCCTCCGTTCTCCGCTCTGTTACTCCTTGGTTGGGGAACCCGGGTGGTAGGCCCTGAAGACCTCGGTCCATGAAGGGCAACCTGTATTCCCACCAGAGCAAGGTCCTCCGCTGTCCGAATGAACACATCGTCCCGTATTGAGGAGAATGTTGACCTAAGCCATTGACAGGCTATCTCCCAGGCCTGTTGCTCTTCCACCCCGCTCAAGTTTTTGAATTTGATCAATAAATTGACCACTGTCCGGTCATAATGTTCATTTGCAGTCCTGTATGTAACCAGTTGGTTGCGTTGCCCTGTAAGAGGTGGGAGGTGTCTGTCGTCGGTATGCAGGGTTAATTTAGTTGGAGATCCAATTTTTTATTTGAGTTAGCTCTGGTAGAGTGGTTGTCGAACCCGCAATGGCCCGTCTGATCTTCTGCTGATTGTAGTTTGGACGGAGCAGTCCAAACATGTTCCTAGTCAGCACCTGAGTTCTTTTCCTTGAGGCATATTGTGGTTTTGATAGAAAATCTAAGAAAGGGAATAAAAACATATACCATTTGTGGTGTTAATAAATATACTACCTGGTCAGGAAAGCAAACAGTTGTACAAATAGTTATTTGTGGAGAGGTTCTTAGATATACCGCCGTAATCAATGATCCATATACGGTCTTATGTCTACCTAAAGTGGTGACAAAGACAAGTAAGGTACATGTTTCTAATCTGGTCCCAAAGGAGTAAAATTAATTAAGTGCTTGTGAAGTAACTTTTAAATCCAGTAACTGACTCACTGATGATTCTAATTTCGAAAACATGTTTTGATTAGTGAAGGAGAAAAGTACATTATTAATTGGTTTTTGAGTTGAAAAACAGATGGTATTTCCGTAAGACCGACACATATAGTTACCTTGATTTGTTTTGTTGTACATGAGTGATGGAAAGAATAGGAATATATGAAGAATCAGTTTATTTACAAATAGAGAAAGTAATATTTGTGTAGAAAATGGTGAATCAACTGTATTAGGAGTAATAGTGTGTGTGTTCAGTAGTAACATTAGCTTAGTGTGTAATCTTCCAGTAGTAATGAGCCAGTACCGTCAGGCCAGGGGTGATGGCTTAAAGCTCCTGCGAACATGACCTCACCGTTAGGACCAGCATCGCTTAATATCCAATTAGCCTCTGATTTTATGGAAAAATAAATTATTTTAACGTCTGTCGGTGTCTCCCAGCTAGAAAATCATTTAATTATTCATCCATTTAATTATTTAGTTATTTATTTGTTTACCTACCTACCTATTAAATCACTTAACTAATTAAATACTTAACCTCAGTAATTCTGGTTTTGGTTTTCTGTCAATACTCAGATTAATTTCCTCATCGGTTCTAAAAGGATTAAATCAAGTGATAGTATTAAGGGTCAAATGACGACCTATTAAAGGCTCTAATTTAGAAATAGGGTGAGGAGAGAGGGAGAGAGGGAGAGACAGAGGCGTATCCCTGCTGGAACACTGGTTAGAGAAATTCAGAGACAAGGAGGTACGCAGTGACTACCTTGTCCCCTGGTCAAACTAGACCTTGCTCTGTTAACCTATACCCTCTAACGCAGGGGTGGGGAACCTTTCTTCATCTGAGAGCTACTTTGAAAAAATGAAAGTGGCCAAGAGATACTTGCATCACATAGTTTACATTTATTCACAGAGCGCTCATCAGTTGAATTAAGCTATACTTTTGTACACGTGTGAAATTGCAAAACCTAAAGCTTATCAAACATCTTAACTTCACATCAAGGTCCAAGAAAACGAACATTTCTCACATATTATTATGGCCCACAAAGTGAGTACTTCACTGAACATTCACATAAATGTCCTTAATCACCACCTGACAAGCATTGAATGCACTTATGGTCAAATACGTGCATTCACTCTTTCTGTCAGTGAGATGACTGGCGCTGCATGGAGTCCACCATAGAGGGTCTGCTGGACCCACTTAGGTTCACTCTAATAGAGTCATTTACATGTTCAGTTGTTCTGTATTTAGATATCATTCATGTCAGAACAAGCTGCTTCACAAAGGTCTGTAGAACAGAAGCAAATAAAGC
>CALSCF010029408.1:336018-364459 GCA_943593825.1 Chaenodraco wilsoni | reverse complement strand
CACACACACACACACACACACACACACACACACACACACACACACACGGGAAAAGTGTGTCCACGAAGACAAGAAAGTAAATAAATTACCCTCTGAGGAAGCGCAGGTGATCAGTTCCTTTTCGGATGGACTTACACTGTAAAGGATAACTATCAAGTAAGCAGCAGCTGGTCGGATCAAATGGTGTGTGTGTGTGTGTGTGTGTGTGTGTGTGTGTATACTCATGTAAGCGGGGTTGTGGTCTTGCAGAACAACCTCATGGCATTTTAATGAACCAATCAAAGCGTGTGGGTTTCTCGTTGTTGGATCGTGTTCAGCGTGGAGTAGATGCGGATTTCAAGGAACACTGACCTAGAAATAACAAAGGGAGGAGATCCACTGGCACCGGGCTTAAGCTTTCATGTTGAATTGCTCCAGATTGGATGGGAGAGATGGCAGATGAGACCGTGTGTTGAGGGTGTCAAGTTAAAGCAGCAGGGCCAAAGTCCATGCAAGCTTTGTTCACGGTTCGTACGGGTGCTTGAAATCCTTGAAAATGCTTGAATTTTGACGTGGTGTTTTCAAGGTTGGGAAAGTGCTTGAATTTTGGGAATGGTGCTTGAAATTGAGATAAAGTGCTTGAAAATGTAAATGCTTTACTTTTACAATAAATTGCTGTCAGACTGAATAGTTCGCTTTTTAGATTAAAAGAAAAGAATTGCTTCGCTTCTCCATAAAACAGCCCCGCGCCGGGCTTCCCGCGCTATGCGCGCGACCGGCAGGTGTTTTTTTTGTGTGTGAACTGGGCATTCTGATGAGAGTGATATAGATGACAGTATGCCAGGAGGTTGCTGTTTTAACGAGTGTTGGCTATCCAAAGAAAAATACAAGCCATGGCTAAAACGAGGATCAACAAAACAAATAGCCTCCTGCAAAGGTTGCCAAAAAGATATTCAGTTGTTCTCGATGGGAGAGTCTGCGCTGAAGAGCCACATGAAAGGTAAGCCGTCTGGCTTAGGCTAACGTTGCATGTTAGGTTTGTTTAAGCTAGTAACGTTAGCGAACTCAATGTGGGATAATTGCTTATGCAGGTGACAATAATTTGGAGGTGCGTATGTCAGTATGTGCAACAGTCGCCATCCTGTGGTGTTTCATGTCACACAGAATGATTTTAAAAGCAATGTACAGTATTTTTACTGGTAGTATATGGTCGCATTGACCCGAAGACACATTTTGAGTTATACACTGTTGGAAAGAGGAGATTCCTAGCTTTCAAACGGAGGAAACATATTTTCGTCTGGGGGAAGCTCGCGTGCGTTTGTGTATTTTTGCATGTGTGTGTATTGTGTTTGTTTCCCGGGGAAAACCCTCAGGAGAAACACCGGCTGTTGTTGTGCCTGCTGTGACGTTAAGTTACTCCGTTCTCCGCTTGTAATTATGCCGAAGCTTCAAAGTTGTATTTATCATCTGAATTTACTGAAACAAGTTTAATATTCTGAAAGCTAAGACTTTGTTTATTTGAAATCGGATGAAAACAAACTGTAACGGACCCTGCCGTGTTATCTGATTACTATACGCCATATATTCATAATTTCCGCGTTTGTCCTAACCTTGGAGAGCCGTATGTTTACTGCCAACCTAAAAGGACCTCAAAAATGTTAATAACGAATTTATTGAAAAGTTATTTGGCTGATTTTTTTATATTGGCTCAGCCAGGTTATATGGGATGCCCAGTCTACTTACAGATGGGTCACTCATTTTAAAATATTAAATATTATTATTATAATAAATTATTTTTATTTAATTTGTCATCCTCAAGTAGAATGCTATCACGAAACACACATTTGGTTGTTTATAGCATAAAGAACATCTGATTTAATGTGAGGTAGGGAAATAATCATTTGAGGATAAGTATGTGCATATAAATATGTAATTTACAAGTGCCGCTGTAAGGTGCTTGTAAAGCTTGAAAATGCACCTTGAAAATGCTTGAAAAGTGCTTGAATTTGACTTTGGAAAAGGTGTAAGAACCCCGTTTGTTCCATTCCATTCATGTTGGTAGCAGCAGCTTTTAGCTTTGATGGTCTGGAATAAACCTCCAGAACATCTGAGGTTTGCCCACAACTCCAGTTCGTTGAACCCCATCCCCCCAAAACGCATCATCTGCAGGAAACAGCGTCTGAGGGTTTCTTAATATTTAATAAACTATGAATGTTTTATATCCATGTAACGGGAAGAAACTCAGCTAACTGATCGTTTTTTTTTTTAAACCCACAAAGCTAACGGTGAGCCCAGAGTTCCCGTTAGAATATTTTACCGGTCATAGTCCGGTAAAATATACCGGCTAACGGGAACTCTGGCTGAGCCTCTGAATTAGCTACGAGCGAAACAATGCTAACGGCGCTTGCACAGAAAATACGGTATAGCACCGTTATTACTTATCGTAACTGCAAATCCAACCCATCGACTAGCATCGTGAGAAGACACAGAATCGATCGGTATCTAGATCTTCACTCCATGATAAGAACTCGCAACTTTATAAACAAAAACAGACATCACAACACGTGGCGCTAGGTAGCAACAACGGCAATATCTCTTACCTTCGTTGTTGTCTGGTCAAAAGTGGTCTTCAATGGCATTAAAACGATAAAAACGCTGCTCCCGGTCGCCGAGCTCATTCTTGGTAGCGACAGCCAATCACGTTCACGTCTGCAACCAAGATTCTACCAAGAATTGAGAGCTCTGGCCAATCAGCGGCCGTATTGCTCCGTAGGCGGGGCTACTCTGCGGACGCCGCGAGCGAGAGATTCACTTTTTCCCAACATCACAAAAATAAGTACATCATCCTTTAACTATGTTGTCAATGTTTATAAACTGTCATATTAGATGTATAGATATATATGTTAACTAAACAACATGTTGCACAGGGACATTTTACTCATGACTAGCGAACCGGACATGTCCCGCCGTAACCTTTCCATGTATGTGATGTTTACCGGTAGCGGATTATTATGTACATGTTTCGTCAATTTAATGTTGACATATCTGGCTAAATAAAATGTTTATGACATGACCCAGCTTAAATTAAGGACTAACATAACTACGAGCTGGAGAGACGGGACCGGACGGGAGCTTCTTTTATTGTCCGTCACCGGCAGCCACCGACGTGTTTTAAAAGTGCATTTAGTCTTTAAGCGAGCTTTAACAGCATGATATACAAATAAAACACGGGCAAAACAAATCTTGCCCTTGACTGTAACCGCGACATCTGTTTTTATTTTACCATTAATTTAAATACTAAACCTCACCTGTAAACAATGAAAGTCCGGGGGGGGAAGTTACAATGCAGTTAACACCTTATATTATGAAATACTTGTACTTGAGTAGGAAGGCCCGTTTCCATTATAAGGTACTTTAATACACTATAATTGAGAGGACATTATTAAATAGTTAGTATGAAGGTCGAGTTATTCATACAACATATAGGCTATTTATACATTTCAATTGATTGATTACATTTAAATGCATAATTTGTACTTGTTTTTATTCATCTGTAATTTGTATTGTATGTAGTCATCAGTTTTTGAATCAATATGTAATCTTTTACAGCTTGTTCATTAAATATTTATTATAAATTACATATTTCTCAGTTTTTTAAATATGACTATTTTCTTATTCTCTAGATGGAACCACGCTTTCGAAAACGGGACGGTATTGTTAGCTTGACAGACACCTAGAAGCAACAAAGGTTAAGAAGTCTAACAAAGACAGGCCGTGGATTCGACCTCTTTCCCAGAGGAAGTGATGGCAAGGCCAGAACAGCCATAACCCAGCACCGTGGAGATCCATCCAACAGAAGACACCGGCTGGGTTTCTTCGAAATCCAGTTTGGTCTGTTTCGTGGGCAGACTTTCCGTTGGGTGGTGGAAAATTCTCTTGGCTATGCTGCTCACCTGGTGGCAGCAATGATAAGAGACCCGACAGGAGGCTGTAAGCAAACATTTATTTGATAACACTTCTTTTTAATGTTTAGTACTCTTCAATACTTGTGATGTTTATCTGGTTGTCCTTAATTTGTCTTTCTTTAGCTTTGGTCCATGCACGTGCACGGCCAAAACCCCACCTCATCCAACTGCCTGTCTCCTTCGAGGCAGCAAAGGCCCCAGTGAGGTCGAGGAGGCACATCCTGCAGGTGTGTTAACATTTCAATATCTCGAACATTAAAACACAACATTTTTAAGTGGACGCATTTAGTGATACATTGTTTGTTGTCACAAGGTAAAATCAGCTGCTGTGGCTTAAGCAAAGAAACTCAATATTCGTCCTGAAGTCCTTAAGAAGGTCTTTGATGTGTGCAGACATGACACCTCGTCTTGAGAGTACATCAGGCTCGGCTTTAGTTACATCAAAGAAACCCCCCCCCCTATAGAGATCAATTAGGTGTCGCAAACACCCCCCATGTTTCCTTTCCCCCCTCCCTTTCCTGTAGGGTCGTAAACCCTCCCTTAGACAACAAAGCTTCTGTTAACCCATTAGATCACACCATTTCCATAACACTTTATATAAAAAAATGATCTAATGAACTTTGAATACGTTTCATATCTAGGGACAATAAAGCAAAAATGAATTTGCATTTGTTTATTTCTTAGTGTTTTTGTAGCACAGCGAGTCTGTCTTCCAGCTGGCTGGACCCACACCTTGCCTGAAGTGGATCAGAGGTGGATATGGTAATGGAGCCACAGGCAAAGGAAAATATGTCAAAAAGACAGACGCCATCATTTGCAAAAAGTGCAAAGACAGGAAGCCACCGGCCCACTTACAGTACTTTGGTAATTGGTACTGTAAAGAATGCGAGAGCCAGTCCTATGAGGCCTGGAGGCTGTGCTGGAGCAGAGAGGGTCTGGGGGGGGAGAGAGGGGATGCATCTTAAAAGGACCGCATGTTGTTATTTATTTGACACTTTATGTCTTTACATTTGATGGCACTGTTTAGTTAGTTATGTTATATATGGTACACTTTTATTATTATTATTGTTTATATTGGTATTACAATGGTGTTGTGACCTCATAGCACGTATAAAACAGTTTGATGTTTCTGTATTTTTAACTTATTTTAAATATATAAATACATATAAAACAAGTATGGATGTTTCTGTTTTGAATATTTCATCATCATTATCGTTATATTTACTTAATACTTTGTTCTTAAGTTTTAATGCATTTATTAAAAGTTGTAATTATAATAATAAATGCACAACATAACAGTAATCCTCGTACATATTTGTCATAGTACTTATATTCTACGTACTATTCTATATGAAGTACATCTATAGAAGTACAATGATGTACTTCCTTGCATGCTCCTTAATACTAATGATTATGAAGAACTGAAATGATCCATTGGTTTACCCAGAGTGTGGTAACATAATAAATAAGCTCCACCTTTACATTTATGCATGTTCTGACATAGGGATTGAGCGGGATTCGAACCGGCTCGCAGGGTGTATTTCGGCTACTTCCCGGTTATCGAACATAGACCATCACGCTATGTCCGCTGCTGAAGGTTAATCCAATGTCTCACTTTGAATGATTTCTGATAATCCATAAGCAATAAACCTACTTCCAGATGTCAAAGCTTCGCTCTGGGCGACTGCATGCGCGTCGCCCCCACTTTCTTTGGGTAACGTTGGTTTTGTTGTCGTTCTAGTTGGAGCTTTTCTTGAGGGATGAATTATTCAAAAATACCGTGACTGGCCTTCGGTTCATCTCCTCGTGTCATCACGTCCCCATTGTCGTCACTGATGTTCTTAGTACTAACTAATTTCCAGCATTTCCACAATGACGTCTTCAGAACAGCCTCAATGTGTCGTCTGGAATGACACATCATGTAGATTTAAATGCATTCAAGCCAACAGAGAACTATTTTTACCCGCTGTTTTTCTACGGAGTGCTTTCTCTGCCTTCATGATGCATCGCATGACGCAACATGACTGTTGTGTGTTGCACTTAACCTCCTCGTTAACTAGTCGTTTCGTTGTTGCTTTGGTCTGTGCGTCAGAAAAGGTTTCCGTTCCCTTTCCTGTCTTTTCTCCACACAGTGTATTGTATATAATAAACAACAAATGCATATATATATATATATATATATATATATATATATAACAAACTAGATATAGGGTCACTACCATTTTAGAAAATACTATATTTAAGCAATAGCTCACGACAGGCCGTGGTATATGCTCATTATATCACAGCTAAGGGGCGTGGTTCGGACCGACGCGAAGCGGAGGGTCGACAACCCCCTTTCATAAAACGGTTACCAAGTGTGGCAATATGGGAAAAAAACACACTCTAATTGAAATAGTTTTTATTAGTAAATAATGATGTTCAAAATAAAATAGTCCCTCCGTTGCCTTCTGCGCGAAACATAGTGCGAGGTGGTTGCTATGCAACAACACTAACAGCTAGCGAACATATTAGACGGAGAGCGTTGATCCATTATCTGGCTGTTTATTTACATTCATGTGTTTGTTGTTGTTTATTGTGCAGCCACTGAAAACCTGTCCAGCATCAGTAGCATGCTTACGAGGTCACTTGTTGAGGTTGTTCTGGCTGTTGCTCGGCGTGGAGAGAATATTGCTCCACTTTCTCCGGTCCTGAGATTGGGCTTCCAGCAGCTCTGGAGAGAGCTTTGCACCTGTGGCCACTAACGCTCATCATGCCTCTGCTTTGTTTCAAGACCCCATCAGAAAGCTTTTGAATGGTGGTCCTTCTCCAGTTGGTCTCCTGCTCTTCACGTAGCTCTGCATGTCGTCGTTTAGGTGCTCTCTGGAGATAGGCACTGCTCAATCCACTCCTCCATAGTAAGACCCCCCCGGAGGTCGAAGTTCATCTTAAATGTTTCCATCTTATGCTTTGTAAGTTTGTTCCGTAACGGAAGAAAAGTAAATATAGTTATAAAACTGACAAGTCAAATCAAGCAATCTGATTGGCCGATAGTGTTTTTGCGGACCTCTTTGATTACAGATTTGAAAAGCAGACTGCAGGCAGTTTGCTTTTCAGCCCAACAGTATACTGTTTTTCTCAGACGCGGAGGGATACTGACTTGATGTGAAAAGTAACTTACAATTCCACCCGTGGTATACGCTCAGTATATCACGGCTAAGAACCAATCAGATTGCTTGATTTGACTTGTCCGTTTTATAAATAAATATATATACATATGTACACATGTATAAAAAACAAATGAATAATAATAATATATGCATATAAACATTATGAACACTTATTTTCAAGTAACTTGTTTACATTCATATGTTAACACATACACACAATATACATAAACACCATATGTTCAAGTGTATAAGTACACACATGCACGCATATACACCAATATTGCAAGGCAATTTCCAGGGCTGCAGTGAGCATGTGCGAGATGGTCAACTCCGGACGGCAACCCAAGTAGGACACTTGACACAGTGGCCTTTGGCAAAGCTCAAAAAGAAAACCCGAGAGAGATAAGTTATTGTTGCTACAACGTGACTTCACTATTTAACAACTCTTTTTATTCTTTTATTTGGGGTTCAGTGCGTTGTCAGAATACGTGAGCAATTAATTTAACTTCTGTTAGACAGCTATCATACTGAATACATATTTACTGTGAATGTATACGAACATGTATATCTCTGACTGCCTATCGCGAGACAGTTGGTTGACGAAGCAAGCAGTCATGCAAGCAGTATTACTTCATGAATTCCCCACATGTCTAATGTCTTTACAAATAAATATAAATACATTGTTTTATCTCAAATACATTTAAAGATTACATTTACAATTAAGAACTTAGGGTTAAAAAATAGTTTAAAAAGCTGAATATTTCAAAAAGTATAAAATATTTTTTAAAAGTTGAAGGTTTCTCATCGATTCCTGAACAGGCTGAATGGTTTAATAGTTGAATGGTTTCTGTAGCTGAAAATAAGCTGACGTTATGGAGAGCCAAAGTATTGGCTGAAATAATAATAAGTTTAGGGGAAGAATAAAGATTTGAAGAACTGTAAACAGCATTCGCACTAATCAATAAGAAGGAACAAATACATTAAAAGTAATTTAAACCATATTAAATAAATAAAAAAGGATTCTGGGAATATCCAATATTTGTTAGCTGGAGTAATCTGCAAATACAACATTTTTTATTTAGTTTTGAATGTTTGACAAGTGATGCTTGAGAGGTCCATCTCCACGTTCAAACTCCGTTTATGGATAAGCTGTGCTAGTTGATGGTTGTTCTACAGCAGAGGTGCCCGGTACGTCCCAGGGGCAATGCTGGTAGATCGCGAGTAATTCATAAAAAAAAACGTAAATCACAATTAGCTGGACAGCAGTCACTTTTCTTAAAGCCGACATCCACCGCAAAGGCATCCAGTGAAGCGTCTCTACGAGTGAGTCGCGCTATAATCAAACACAAGATGGAGAGATGGTGAAAGAAGCCTTCGTAGAAGCAGCAGACGCCTTGTTTCGGGATTACACAAACAAATCAGAAATAGGAAACGCTATCAAGGCCGTCCAATTATCACGGAGCACAGACACACGTCGCTGTGAAGTCATGGCTGAGGATTTGACCCAGCAACTCGGGAAGGACATAGAAGACTGCGAGTGTTTCTCACTCCAACTAGACGAGTCCACTGACGTGAGAGACACAGCGCAATTGTGCGTTTATATCACGGTAGTTCACAGACATGACGGCGAAAGAGGAACTGCTGACAATTCATCGCAAAATGCAGAGAGGAAGACACATTCCCCGACTTCATACACCAGCACGCACTTTGTGCTAAAATGCTGAACATGAAAGAGGTCATGGATGTGTCACTTAAAGTGGCCTGTTCTATTCGGGCAAGACCTCTTCAAAGACGGCTGTTTCGTGCATATCTGGAGGATGCCGACTGTTCACACTGACCTCTTACTACACACCGACGTAAGATGGCTGAGTAGGGGCAATTTTCTCCAGAGATTTCGAGTGCTTCTACCGGAGATAACGGCATTTCTCCATGGCACCAAGCCCGCGGAGTACGCACGTCTCGACGACGAGGAGTGGCTGTTAGATTTGGCGTTTTTAACAGACATTACACACATGTTAAATAAGCTGAACTTGGAGCTACAAGGGAAAGACAGAACTGTGGTTGACATGATCAGCTCAGTGAATGCCTTCAAACGAAGACTGCATCTGCTGTGTTCAAAGCTGCAGCGCAAAGATTTGGCCAACTTCCAAACATCGCCTCTGAGCTGCAGAAGCAAGGGAAGGACAGCGCGCTCCTTTCACATTCATGTGCTATCCGTTCAGTGAAGACCATGATATTGATTCGCTGGCCCAAAACATCGGAGCAGTGTTTAATCTGAACCCGTCTGCGCTGGAGGATGAGATGTTGAAGGCGCGTGCCCATGCCGGACAGTGTTGGAACGTATTCAGAGTTCAAAAGCATCCAAACGTCAGAAAATGCGCCACCTCACTGACCTCAGTCTTCGGCTCGACTTATCAATGCGAGTAAGCCTTCTCCCAAATGAAGATAGTGAAGTCGACATACCGTTCACAATTAACTGATGAACATTTGGAGGCCTGCCTGACCCCTCGATTCCACCGGGTCCGTCTGCGTCGCGGTTTTGGTCTGGCCTCCTCCGGCGTCATACCCTACCGGGTGCGTTTCAGAAGCATTTCAGAAGCGGAGCGTCTTGCCTGCCGGCTCGCAGTCTTTGTTGATTTGTGCATATTTTCTGGACAGGCTACTCTGTACAGACAAAGTTAATAATAATTGTAATATCCCAGTTAAACGACATGAATCAAAGATCAGGGTTCGTACGGTCATGGAAAACCTGGAAAAGTCATGGAATTTCAAAATGCAAATTCCAGGCCCTGGAAAAGTTATGGAATAAAATATTTGTTCAAAAGTTTTGGAAAAGTCATGGAAATGTAACTAAAGTTGCATCAAATATAATTTATATAATCACCGAAATAGTAATATGTTAGAAATTAAAATCAATGTTTTAATGGCATAAAGCACCTTAAACATACCGTCAGTTTAAATGCTGTTTTATACTGAAAAACCAGAAGTTCTTGTGCACAACCAGTTGTTAAGCTTTTATTCTGAAAATCCTTCATCTCCGGTTAGCATTTAGCATGTGGCTAATATACCATTTACTATAGAGGTGAATTTAGTTGCGATATGACACGAGTGTTGCACACCGAAACCTACTGATTTCAACACTACAACTATAGACGTCGAGATATTATTATTGCTGAAAATTAAATGAAGGTACAGTTTATTTGAATAAAGTTATTGTTTACAGACGTGGGTAAGATGTGACAACATCCGGAACGACCGGAAACCAAACCAGCCGTGAAGTATTTTCTGTATTTTTAGAGTATTGATTTCAGCGTTTAGAATATGTTAAAGGAAAAGTGATGAAAGAGAATATGAGGAGAAGAGGCGTGTTTAAGTATATATTGAATGTATAATGTCTGAATACTCTGTTTAACGTAACAACGGACATTAACACGTGGAGAGCCGGCCCGCAGGGAGGAGCCAGCAGACGATATATAACAGCTGGACCAGAGGGGTACGCCTCTCTCTCCCCTTCCCTCATGGGAGCCAGAACACAGCTGTTCTCCTGACTGAACAATATCCTGCTTGTAACATTACCGCGCCATATTTTTAATTAAAGTACAATTTGAACCTTCTCAGAGACTCCATTTAGTCTCCTTTTAAAGCTTCTCTCCTGGACGCGAGAATAACGAACAAACAAATACTATAATGATAATAAATATTGTATCGTATAGCCCAATGAAATGTAACTGTCGCAGTATTTCGCGGGTGAGAGATGTTACCACGCCCCCTCTAACCTACAGTTGCTTATGCCTGTAGAAGCTAGTAAGCTATTTGATATGATGCCAGGGAAGTGCAGATTCAACAACGTATGGCTTCTCAACGATAACTACCAATTGTGGCTGTCAAAAGACACTGACCCAAGACGTGCTAAATGCAAACTATGTTCTAAAATAATCGATATTTCGAATATGGGCGAGGCAGCGCTTGCTAGCCACATGACCGAAAGCACCAGACCGCAGCAGCCGCTGTTGCTAGCAGCGCAATGTTCAGTACATTTATGAATGTTGACGCTGCTAATACACCAAGTAATGCTACTTCAGTTTCAACAGCAACGAAACAGACAACGTGCAATAGATGCCGTGTGGAAATCTATCCTCAGTTGAACCCAAGGGGCAAGCCAGCGCAAATGAAGTGCCGCAAAACTGCATTCTTTCTGATGGCCAGCAGGAAGCTGTTCGTCCGGTACAATTGTATAGATGAGAACAACCCGTCTTTACCTTGATGTGATGGCCACGCCCCTTTTTGAGTGAAATCATCGACGTCATTCTGACTGACGTTTCTAAACAAACGGCATATGTAGTGCTGTTTGATGAAACGATGAACCACCATTTGCAGTCAAGACAAATGGATGTACACGTGAGGCTGTGGGATGGAGCAGAAGTCAAGACGAAATACATTGGCTCTGAATTTTTGGGACATTCCACTGCAATTGATATAATTGAAAAGATGAGCAAAGGACTGTCCGAGACGGGAGTGAATAATCTCATTCAGCTTTCATGGACGGGCCACACGTGAACTGGAAGGTGTTTGAACTCCTACAGAAAGAGATGCAGATGCAGGCGGACAAACCGCTTCGATCTTAAGGTTAAGTCTTTTGAGGCTGTGAAGAAAAGCTCCGAGGATCCGCGGTTCATCCCAAACGTGATGATATTCAACAGCAGCGCAAGAGAGACCAAGCCCTTCCTCACCCTTTACCAGACGGATAAGCCTGCTCCCCTTCTTCAGCGAGGATTTGTTTCAACTGATGAAAGGTAAGGTTGTCTCATTTCATGTGTCTATTGCTGTCTGTTTCTGTCCCTCTATGGCAGAGGTGCCCAGTACGTCGACCGCGGGGGCAATGCTCGTAGTCATTCATAAAAGAAATCCAGCTCCGTTAAAATAGACAAAGCAGGTTTTGATCCCTCCTCCCTTGGCCTGCCTGCCACTTAATTCAGGAGTTTACTTGATTGACAGAAAAAGCGACCTATGGCTTTCCAGTCTGTTAACCCAGAATGCAAAGCGATACAAAACCAGTAAGTGCCGGGAAAACTCAAATTAAGTTAAAGAGACAAACAACAAAATGAGTGCGGGACCGAGCAAGCAGCTAAAGACCACTTCCACCCAGAATGGGAGGAAGAATATTTTGTTGTGATTTCACATTCAAAGGTTATTTGCCTTATTTGTAAAGAAAGGTAACGTGGAGGAGAGGCATTATCGGAGTGTTCACAAGGCATAGCAGCGACTTCCCTCCGAGTAGCGAGTTGAGAAAGAGAAAGGTCATGTATTATTGCTACACAAACATTATCTCGCAGTCTTAGTGTCGCCAACTCGTTTCTAACATGCAAAAAGACAAACAAATGCGTCTATGGTGTATTTTTGATCTTTCCAATCCAGACAAGATCTCTCTCCCGTCTGTGTGCGAGGGGGCGGGTCAGTTTACACACACTCAGCTGCTACATGCAGCAACACGCGGCGGAGAGCGGAGAGAAGCGCTCCGAGGTGTGGTTAAATGTTACCCGTCTTGAGCTGGACAAAAGCGCTCCACATCCAGACGGAGGAATGCACTGGGTGTCTTTCTAGCAGCTCTGTAGCCCCGTCCACGAGGAACGTTTCCACGTCAGGTGTTATGCATGCTAGCAGCAACACACGGAGCTAACTACATGATACAAACACGGGTTATGATTAGAGGAAACTGAGTTCGTTATTTAGTTAAAGTTTCAGCTATTCTGTTCACAGTTCTGTCATCAGATTATTTAATACCATTTGTTAAAACATGTTTCTTTTGATGTGAAATATTATTTATTTAATTTAAATAACAAGCAATGTTAGTTTTGTTCACAATTTGTTAAGTTAATTTAATAATATATGTATTTTTGAATCAAGTATTCATCTTTACGGTCTTCATTGTTAGTTTCCACATGCCTAAAACAACCTCAAGCTACATCTAAAAGTTGATGGCTAAATCAGAGCGCTTGAGAAATTGTGCAAGGCAGACAGTAATAGTCCGAATAGTCGATTAATCGATTATCAAATGAGTCGTTGGTTGCAGCCCTATTATCCCATGTATAAATAAAACGTGTTATTCAGCAACCCTTGCAATTTGGGATTTTATTTTCGGTTGGTAGACCTCGGTGAGCTGGTCATTTCAAAAGTAGCTCACCAGCCAACACAGTGTGGGCACCCCTGCTCTATGATGTAGCTCATGCCTTATATTTAGTTGTACCTGCCGCTATAGTATTGTAATGTTTGAGTCGGAGACAAACATGTAGTTCTTTAGTTTAATAACTATGTTGTGAACAAGCAGAGTACATGTCCAACAAGCGTCACAGGTCACAACAACATGAGCAGACTTAAACTCTCAACTTTCAACTCCAAGAGCGGGGTCGACCTCACACTGGCCAGCTCTCCCCCTCTTCTCCCGCAACCACGGGCACCCACACTGACCAGCCTTACTGCGCAGCATTGTGATTGGCTGGGAGATGCAAGACTGGTCGCTGTAGTATTAACTAAAACTAAAAGAAGCCAGCAAGCACTCATAATTAAAGATGAGTATGGGCATATTTGGTAATTTCGTCCATATCAGCATTGTGTTTCTTTTAATTCCAATAACATTTTAAATCCCTACTCTGAATGATAATTAAACAACACTGCCACCTATAGACTGGAAATAGTAACACGCAGGGACGAGGCACATGTGTACTAATCAAAAAACATGTCTTTGTTTATTTCACCTATGTTTTACCCTGTCGTTTCATTGAGATGCAGTTTCTTTTGAAAGTGCCAGGATGTTGCGTGACACATACTGCATCCACAATTAGATACAAATAATCATATTAAAATCTAGCGACATCAGGATAGGAATCAAGGCTTAGATTAAAACCACACGCAAACCAGACGAGTTCATTCAGACTAAGCATTGAGATGTCATGATGTGAAATTAGTACGTCTGCAACTGACAATTATTTGATTATTGTAATGGCTTAAGACCATGACATGACAGAAAAGAAGGTAATCACTTATACAACTATGGTAAATGTTCATCACACATTAATTATCTGAGCCACAACATTCATCTTTAATTGACTTAGGCTTCTAACTGCTGTATAACAACTAACTTTAATTTGTATAAGTTGCAACAGAGACAAAAACAGTTTTGATAAAGTAGTAAATGGCACAGATCAGAGTTTCTTACATGTACAAAAATAAGAAGAATAAAAAAATCACAACTATTAAAATGAAACTGAGATTTATAAATCTTCATTGTTTTGTTTCATCCTAGTAAGTTTAAATATGTCTTTGGTACAAATATGCAATTGCATTTCATCTGTACAGATAGACTAAACACTATTTTCCATCTCTTGGTGTATATATGGTATTTGACAGCTGCACTTTTTTCACACCAATTTGAATTCTATGTTATTCACAGGACTAATGGGGCATCTGTTGATGCTTAAGCTAAGTGTCCGACATGTTTGGACTTCATGTCAATATTTCAAAAAACATGTAATAATGTATCAAAAATATTTATCTTATCAGTTTATCATGCATTTACTTATTACCACACACATGTATTCCACCCCCAAAATATAAGTAAATACTAGTATTTTAATTTAGTTAAATCATGATTAATCAGAAAACGTATTATAAACTTAAAGGTCCCGTGTCACGGCCATCTCCACTGATCATCGTTCCATGGTTGAGGTCTACTAGAATAGATTTATATTGTTCAATGTTCCAAACTCACATTGGTTTCTCACAGCATTTCTGTATAGTCTGTGTATTCACTCTCTGTCCTACACGGCTCGATGGAGCTCTTGCCCCCTCCCTGTGCTCCGATTGGTCAGCTCGGCCACTCTGTTCTGATTAGTCAACCACCAGAGAGGCTCCGCCCATGTCTAACACAGTGCATTTTTCGGCTCTGAGCGGAACAGCAGTTTTACAATGGCGTCGGTACAGCCGTATGTTTGAACCGGAGTCCGATCCTGAAAGTGAGACAGACCTACGTGATAGACCCGATCCACCGTCCCAAACTAGACTAGAGCAGACGGTTTCACAGCGGAACGTTTTTATTTAGTAAAAGTAAAAGTAGCAATCAATCGACAGTAAGGGGAATACTTACTTCCGGGGTAAAATCCTCCGTTGTCCAATGGAAATGGATGCTCACATTGCTCTCCGTAATACAATAAATGGGACATGATCAAATCGGAATATAATGTTCTTTTAAAAAACGTTAACAAAAGGGAACAATCTATTGGACACAGCTGAAGCTCTGGCCTTCCTTAAAAACTAACTAATTTAATAAAAATCACAGTTATATTACACACAATGCACTGTTTTTTGAGAACAAAAATTCGTAACTAATGCACCATAATACATTCTGACGAAAAATAAAAAATATTTATTATCGCGGCCAGTCTAGTCAATGGGTGCTATTCCACCAGACGCGCCGCGTTACGGCCCAGAAGCGAGACGCTTCTGGGAAAGAGGAAACTTTGAAGGAGGCCACCACAGTTTTGAAGCTTCTTCATATCCCTCTCCAAGACAGCATCATACACAAGGATGCCACAACAATCAACCTGGGTATCAGAGAGGCAGGCGCCGGAGCTCAGGATGGACTGCAAGACATTCTGATCAAGCTACTGGAGAAGCTACAGAATAAGGCTCCAGTGAACCAGCAGCTTGTGAGAAGTATGCGGTGCCTTGACCCAAGACACATGGCTGAGTCCAAGGAAGTGTGCCTGGCTCAAATGAAAAGGATTCTGCACCACCTTGTTGAGGCTCATCGTTGGTCATATCAGATCTGTTGGTGGCCAATGTGCAACTCACCAAAGAGCTTTTGATCTCAGTTTCTGGAGCAAGGCAAAGGTACCACAGCTACCTGGATGACCAGAAGAGGGCCGATGCTAAGGAATAGGGTGTGCAAAAAAGAAAGGCTCTTGCAGATGAGCTGGATGAACTTAAAAAAAGAAGAGTACAGAACGACATTGGTGCATTGGAGAAGTCGGCAGACGAGGATGCTGACAAAGCAGAATCCAGTGGTAAACTGACTTTCATCACGAAATCAAACAGTTTGCGTCGCACTGCCAAAGAACAGAAGGCATCTCTTCAAGACCTTGAGAAGGAACTCGATGAGAAGCTTGCTATTACTGTTACCATGACAATGGTATTATAAGGGGATGTACTGTACGGACAGTCACATTACAAAGACATTTTCTTTAATTTAACTTTTTTTATTTTTAGCTGTAAATCAGTAGTTAGCATTCCTACCCCAATGCATGTTTCTCTTCATTACTTTATTTTCCTGCTAACCCATGTTAAAATAAACCATTTTCAGTGGTACCATTAAGTGCTAATTCCACCAGACGCGCCGTCTGGTGGAATTAGCACCCATTGACTAGAGTGGCTGCGATCCTTGCAGCCGCAACGCGCCCGCAATTTTTCTGCACAAACGATCATCTGAAAGCTGAGACTCCACATATTCCATTGTTATAAGTATCATCACGGCACGACACGAACTCACTGAGCAAGCAGCCAGAACAGAGCAAGGAAGCAACAACCGTTTTCAAAACCATAACAATAATGTCTTACCGTTGCTGTTTTGTGATCAAAGCTCGTGTTCAAGGGAATAAAAACTCTGCTCAAGGTTAATCCAATGTCTCTTAGTCACTTTAGAATTGTTCCTGATAATCCATCGTTACATTCATGGCCGCAGAGTAGGTTTAAAGTTTACTCTTCATTTCTGTAACATTCAGGGTTTGTATAACGTTTTGAGTGTTTATTACCCAAAAAATTCTTGTTGTTTTTACCTAAAGTGTGTTGCTAAACATTTTTAAATAAATCTGCTTCAGTTGGAGTCAAATGTTTTCCTAATTGTTATTGTGCAAGTAAACATGCATCTCATGCAGAGGGAACTTCCCACACACTCCACCCCACACACACACACACACACACACACACCCCCCAAGTAATTGTATTAACCCACTATTGTAAGGGCAGATGTCAATAAATGGCTCAAACAACACGAACGGTTCACATCGAGATGAACTTGAAGGCAACACGTGACTCAGTCTTCTGACCCTGTTCTTGCACACATGTCAATTATCTTTCAATGCGTTTGTTTTGCTGTACTACAAATGACTGTAAATATGTGGACTCCTTCCCCTACAAAACGTCGTAACAAGCACATGTTGCCTTGAAACTGCTTCTATAAAATACAAAAAGTACTTACTTAATGTCGATTGCATTTCTTAGCCATTGCATGCATGCGTGTAGTTGTGCAGTCCACCTTGATGGTGGTTTTATTCGGCACAATGTGGTGCTGTTGGAAGAACAGCTTAACCCTAATATTAGCATCCATCTGAAACCACTCATTGCCATCGGGCCATCGTTGCATTCACTAGCCTCACAGTATTAACATGATTGGAAGAGAGGTGAGAGGTGAGGCTGATTTCATCTGATCTGAAAATGTCTCTGAATGGCAAAGACTGTTTATAAACATACTGCCTATTACAAAAAAAAAATGTTTAGTGAACTATTAGACCCCAAAACCAAACTCCACTTTGCCCTCAAAAGTCAGCCACTGTGTTCAATAATACAATTAAGGTGTTTTTAATGCAAGGTACAAGACAGGTATTTTAAGAATGACATTTCAATGGGAGCTAGGAAGAGAAAACCAAATACTGTGAGTGAAATACAAAATATTTTCCGGTTATTACCCGTCCCCAGGGCTCTCGACTAACTTTTTTCCCCATCCTCCCGGAACCGTCCCGAAATACAATCCAAGCCGTCCCGAAATTAAAATGTTAGTTTTTCTACATTATCATTAGTTAAAATCATTCAAAGTGACCTTTAAAATAAATAAAACATCATACGAATCATTAGATGATAATTCATCAACCTTTTTATTTGAGTAAATCATTCAATCACATAAACAAAGGCCAAATATATTTAAACAAACACACAATCGAGAAAATTACTCTAATATTGAATCCAATCAAGTCCCATCCAATTATCAAAACAATCCAACACTGTGTCCTGAAGACAGAACCCAGAGTAACCACTAACCAGGATGACAGTCTGTAACACAGTCAGGAGACCTTTACAAACGGCCACGCCCCCTCGCACACAGACGGGAGAGAGAGATCTCATCTGGATTGGAAAGCTCGAAAATACATCATAGACGCATGTTTTAGTCTTATTGCATATTAGAAACGGAGTTGGTGAAACTAAAACTGTGATATAATGTGTATGTAGCAATAATACATATGACATATGTTTTTTAGATGTCCCCAGTACCGACAAAAAGTCCGATAACGTCGGAGCTTAACGTTACCACTGTCTTTAATAATTCCGGCCCGGGGCCCGTTTAACACCGGGGCTCGGTACCCATCCCTACATGGGGAGAGGCAGCATATTGCTAAGGACTAAATGCGATGGAGGGTTCTCATCCTTATTACCCATAGGGGATGAAGAGGAGTAAGTAAATAAAGAGGCCGGCGCTCCAGGGTCTGGTTCTGCTGTGCGTTTTTGTGATTAACGGTAAAACATTTCAGAATTCCTCCGCGGGATGCCATTGTTCATCACTCAACCCGCGAAACACACACACTCAGTACATAGCTAGACCCGCGGATTTGCAGGCACAGCTGTAGCTACGTACTGTGTGTGTTTATGTTGACAAGGAGGTTTAATAACTCTGTGCTACACAAAACGTGCAGTCGGTTTCATTTTCATCGCCGTTTGTAGTAGAGTTAGCAGGGTATTTTTATTTTAACTCTCGTCCCAAATTCGTCCCAAAATTATTTGTTATCCTCCCCGACACCATTTTTTTCGACGACGGGACGTCCTTAAGCTCGAGCCCTGCCCGTCCCCTTGTGTGTTGTGAAGCTTTGTTCTGCATGTAAACGGTCTGCAGAGTCACTAACCCTCAAAGTGCACCCTGTAGCGAGTAAAACTCTAACACAGGAAACACCTGTCTGCTGCCCCAGAACGCCTCGTTGGACATTTCTCATTTTCCATTGTTTACTTCCCGGGTACTGTGACGTGAGAACACCCAGAGGCCACACCCTCTGCCAGCGGAACATATATACTGTTGGAAGCTCAGGTTCAGTTCAAAACTGTATCCAGTCATGCCAACGAGGGTCCGTGTCCTGTATCGTGAGGGGAAATCTTCAATGCGTGCCTTACCGAGGGCAGAACCCCAACGAAGTCAGGGGTTGACATTTCTTGTTAACACTGTTCCTTCAGATGTTCGAGCCGGTATTGTACTGCTTGCACGGGATTTCACGAAACAAACCTTTCAGCGATTCATGCGGGATATGCACAGCGTAGGGCAGAGTCCTGCACCGGTATGATTTTCAAGACCCGCTCCCGCGATGTGCAATACCGAACCCGCCCGCTACCCGCACATATTGCCAATTAGTTCCGCAAGCCGACCCGTCGGCACAAGATCCGCAACCCGACCCGAATATATATGAGCAGTGAAAATGTGCAATTATTAACACATGCAGTTGCATATTTGTCTCAAAAAGCGTGGGATGTTGGTTATTTCCTCATCTAGGAACCAAAAGCCTCCAGACGTTGGATTTCGCTCTTGAGGAAGTGTTATTGAAAATGCTGTATCCTCCGCGAGAGAGCTTCAGCTCAGCCATTTCGAATGTGGCGCTCAGCAGCAGATTGATGCGCTGCAGAGGTTATGATTATGCACGGTCCCGCGGGGGAGAAGTCTGAGGATTTAAACATTAAACTAAATTATTATCATTTTAATATATTTATTATGCAATACCCGCGACCCGACCCGCATCATCTTTGTTTTACCCAGAACCGAACCCGGAAAAAAGCGTTTGAAAAAATACCACCCGCGAATCACTTTTTTTGCGGGTCACCCGTCGAGTACCCGACCCGATGCAGGACTTTGGCGTAGGGCACAGAAGAACAATGCTGTTCCTACTTTGTTTGGACCAGCGGGAGATTCGGGTACACAACCTGTAAGCATTCATTGTTGTTTGTGTATTTATGATGTTTAAAACAAACAAGGTATCTACGTTTAAATGGGTAAACGTTTGCTAAGCCATTGATGCAGTGCTGACTGGGCTAACTAAGTTGCTAGCGTTTAAATAGATCAACTCCTATGTCAGCAGATGGCCTTACATGTATCTCATAATATACACTAGCTGTTGTTCATAGTAGGTTGGCATATTACACAGAACAACTAGCAAACGTAGGTTAGCATATTAATCTAACTCCCTCCCCCAAGACCTCCGTGAGTCTGAGTCCCTCACCCTGTTCCAGTCCCGCCTCAAAACCCACCTCTTCAACTCTGTATCCATAAGCCCCGCCCCCTCTCAATCAACTTCCTCCTGACTGCTTTTCTGTTGTGTTTTGTTTCTTTTTGGTTCTGTCTTTGTTTTGTTTGTCTACCCTCCCTCCCAAATGTAAAGCGCTATATAACATTAATATATTATTATTATTAAGTCCCTCTAATATTTTGTGATTTGCATTTGATTTCGTCCAGCCAGATCAGGAAACTCCTGGCGTATCCGGGGGACAACACATGACGGGATGACCACTCTGATGCCTCATCATAAAAAGCCCAAGCACCAGCTTGATTTTTCATCAAACACAGTAGTAGTTTATCACAGGTAAGAATAACTTGCTCCTCTTCCGTTCTACGCCTCAAAGGTCCATAATCTAATCTGTACATGTTATGGAGGTTCTGCAGGGTGTATGGGTTGAGACAGCTTGGCTCTAGTCCTGGGTGGTGTACCATGCACATCATAGGTGCTGGGACTTGGTTCATTCGTGTTACAACCTATAGGAAGGTAATATATTACCTACACGTTTAGCAATTAAACCAACTATGGCAAGGTTTACAAAATAAACATTCAATTACTAAGGAAGAAATAAAAGGGCATATAATAGTCTATTGACTTGACGAATATGTATGGTGTATATCTTAATGGTGTGTGCTACTGTTGGTCAGCTAGCTGGCTACATAATGTTGTAACTGTCAGCTATGCCACCTTTCTAATTTCTTTGCAACAGGCGTTTTCCACTTCGGTAGGCATCATGGCGCAGTTTCCACAAGTGCACCTAAATAACAGTTGTAGGTACAGTTCGGTTAGTTAGCGCACAAACTTACATTATGCAGTTCTAACATCTGAAATGTAAGAGCGATACTAAATAAAAACGTTCCGCTGTGAAACCGTCTGCTCTAGTCTAGTTTGGGACGGTGGATCGGGTCTATCACGTTGGTCTGTCTCACTTTCAGGGGGCAGCTGGCTGCTCTACCAGGTCTTCCTAGATGCCAATAACACTTCTCCCACAAGCAGTGAAACCACAGATGGGTGTTTTCTCCTGTGTGGCATGTAAAGGAACACGTTTGTTGTCCTTTCCTTTCACTTTCAGCCCACGGAGAAGGGACTCAGCTTCTAATAGAATACCTATGGCACGTGTTCAGTTGCTGGCTTGAAGGGTACTTTGTGTCCTCTTCCGAGTGGGTTTCGGCTATTAAGGACGTCAACGGCTGCATCGATTGTGCGCAGGAACTGAACTGTGGCTGCACTTCCAGTAAACTGAGGATACTTAAGCTCCTTTTCTGAATATTCAAGGGCATCCGCCACACTGCTGCTGAATACTTGGGCTGCAAGATCGACCTTCATTTTCTGATTTCTCCACTGGATGTGCGCCATTATTAGTTTGTTGCCAAGACGCCTCCTTCTCCTGCAGCTTGTGGAGCCCCTCGATGTGCTTCCACATTATCTGCTGGCCATCTTCTCTTCCCAGAACCCCAACTGTTGAGAAGACGTTTCGAAGAAGCTTGAGCATACGACATGGATCCAGGATCACAGATCTTTTGTGTGTGGTCCTCGGGATGGCACCAAGCTCCCTGATCATGGCAAAGTGTTGGGAGGGTCCATCGCATGTCCAAGAGATAACCCTTGCTCCAAGTGCACGAAGCCGAACAAGGCTCTCTCGGATGAGGTTACGGTGCCAGTCACGCTGTTTATGAGGAAGTAAGCAATGGGGATCTTCCAAGACTCCTTACAACCTTAAGGACCAATGCTTGGGTTGCAATCACATTTTCAATTTCTCCAGAGCCAATGTCAACATACCCATGAATTTGGTCCCCCCCAAACTGTTGCTTATGGGTGTACATTTCATCCATCATTAATGCTTCTCTCCTTTCAGCAACATGACCTTTTAAGGCTGTGACTGCAGTAAATCCAGGATCTGCCGAGATGCTACTGTGCCACTTTCGAATGGTCTGAGGATGAGGCAAAGACAAGTGAAACGTCTCTCTGACAGTCATAGGCCTTTGGAGAGGAGACGTGCGATGCGGTGGCTTCATGTTTTCAGAAAACACTGACTTCTTCTTTTTCTGTATTCTCTCAAAGACCTCTCGGGAACCTCATCAAGACCATCAAGAAGACTTTCTTCTGAAGTACTTTTAGTACACCTGCCCAGCAAGAAACTCGTGCCTTCAGTCTCCTTGTCTGCTGGCCTTCAACCTCAACGTGGGAGTGTTTTCTTTTCAGTGTTTTTGGAGACTCAGAAATAATGTAGCAGTGATCGCTCAGAGAGCCGCTCGCCAGCTGTGTTGTTATGGTGTGAGAGTGAACAGAGGCGGAGTCTGTGTGTTGGCTGCTGCTCCCCAAACCATCATCCTCACAAGCATTGGCTGTTGGAACGTCATTACGCTCCACATGTGGAACAACAAAGGCTTCTTCAGGCGTGCCTTGTATCTTAATGATATTGCTCTGATCAGCAGCAAGACTGTTTTCACCACGACCATGGTCGACATCTGCAACCTCCTCCTCATTGCTGTTAACAGTCGAACTAGGACTGTCACTGGCCTCGTCATTGCTACTCACCTGCTTCTCCTTCCAGGCTGTTGTTCTTTGGTGAAATACAAAATGGTGGGCATCCCTAATACAAATAATAAACAAAAACACATAAAATAACTTTTTGAGGTATTCAACTTTCTTTTGAATAATGTTGTTTTAAATGTAAGAGTGCATTATAAAAGACAATAGAGGGCCAACATGTTCACTATGCAGTTAATCCATTCATCAATTACGTGTTTCCAAGATTCAGATTCAAAGGATTTATGTCTTAGCACATAGGCTACAGTGTGGGAATGCAAATCATCTGTCCCGAGCTCCTCCAACAATGCAACATAGTTATATAAGACATAAAACAATAAAAGACATTCAAAATTAAATTAAGAATAATAAATTAGTGCAGGCAGAAATCTATATACACGTAAATATAATAAGACATATGCAAGAACAGAATGTAAAGATATATATTGTATAGTAACATGAAATTAAATCCTTTTTTTTTTTTCAGCTGTTAAGATACATAAGTTATAAGATGACAACAGATGAATGAATGTTGCTATTCAAATAATGTAAAAGAAGGTAATATAATTAATCTGTTTTTAACATAGAGTATGTGGGGGAAATGGCAATTATCTATCTATGATAAAGAATCTTTGCATAAATTGAAGAGAAATGTGATGGTTTGTTTCTATGTTTCTTTACTTAACTGGCAAAATCTTAATTTGGCCTTTAATCAAAAGAACATTACTCATCACTGATGTGCAAGCTGTGCCATAACAATTATTTAGCTGGTAACAACAATTTACACTCACAAATTAAACCATAAAAGTAATTTTTTTAAAGGATCTGTACCCCTGAGTCCGTGCTGAAGGGATGACTCTCAAAGTGTTCACTGCACAGGCGAGAAGAAACGTTGGGGGTCCATGTATTCCTCCGGATGTTCAGCACCCACTGGTCCAGCCCGTCTGGATCACCTAAAGCAGGGGTGTCAAACTCAATTTCATCGCGGGCCACATCAGCATTATGGTTTCACTCAAAGGGCCGGTTGTAACTTTAAGACAATATAAAAATACATATATAAATATTTAATATATATAACATAATTTATTATATTACATGATTGCCTCTGCATTGGATTATTTTCAGATACGTCTGAAAGCAGAAGTCTTGGGCAAATAATTGCAAGTCTCTTCAGTGTGCATGTCACAAAATTATTTAAAAAAAAAAAAGCCAAATTCTGAAAGGAAAAAAAAAAAAGAAGTGACATTTTGAGAAAAATCCCACTTCTAAGAAAAAAGCATATTATGAAGAAAAAAAGGCAAATTGAGAAAAAAGGCAAATTTGAGATGCATTGTGGGACATGTAGTTTATGGGCAACGTGCTTCTGTAAAGTAGCATGTAACCGTATAATAAACATATGTGACCTGCTCCATCGAAATTAGTCGCATTGACCCGAAGACACATTTTGAGTTGTATACACGGCTGGAAAGAGGATATTCCTATCTTTCTAACGATATCAGGATTGTTGTTGTTCTCCAAATATTAAGCGAAATATGTCACATTATATAATGACTGTCACCGAGTCCTCATTTTGAGAAAAATACCTTTAAAGTTTCCTCTTCTCTGGAATCCATCGATCTGATTGGTTGTTAGCAAATGATCAAAATACTACGGAGGGAAGATATTTTCGTTTGGAGGGGAAGCTCGTGTGTGCGTGTGTGTGTATTTTTGCGTTTGTGTGTATTGTGTTTGTTTCCCTCACGAGAAACATCGGCTGTTGTTGTGCCTGCTGTGACGTCAAGTTACTCCGTTCTCCGCTTGTAATTATGCTGAAGCTTCAAAGTTATATTTATCATCTGAATTTGCCGAAACAAGTTAAATATTCTGAAAGCCAAGACTCTGTTTAATTTAAATCAGATGAAAACAAACTGTAACGGACCCTGCCGTGTTATCTATGATTACTTTACTCTTACGTTCATAATGTCAGCCGGAGGGAGGGGGGGCGGCGCTGCTGGAAGAGCAGAGTGGAGGGAGAGCTGTCTTCGTCCCTTTACAAGCTTCAAAAATGTACTTATCGTGTGATTTTGGAAATTAAAGTTTCATATTCTGAAAGCCAAGATTTGGTTTGTTTAAAATCAAACAAAACACCCGAACCCTGAAAAAATTGTTTTGTACGTAAATCCACGTTTATTCTGAAATGAGCCGTTGAGACTTCCGACTGATTTCGATAGAGCGGCTCACATATTATATTCTTTGCAAGCTCTTGTGGGGCCACAGAAAATGAAGTCGCGGGCCTGATTTGGCCCCCGGGCCTTGAGTTTGACACCCCTGACCTAAAGGAAACCTTTAGACAAAAATACATGAGAAGTTATACGTTAGGTGTGTAGGGTTACAGACGGCTTAACAAGCAAAACATAGAACTTAAATTAGGGATGCTGAAATGTAAAAATGTGACAGTCAAAACGCATAGGTGTTTTAACCCTCCTATTGTCTTCGTCCCCGTCCCCCCCCCCTTACTTTGGTGTTCGGTCAAATTTGATTGAACACCTTTTTTAACCGCTATTACATTAACACAAAAAACATTAATCATCACCACATGTCATTTAACACTCTTTCAAACTGTGGGGGGATGGGCACATAAGAGCGGGAACTGTATCAAAGTGCTCTGTTTGTGTGGCAGGTGTGATTCACATGGGGGGATGGGCACATCATGGGGGGAGGGGCATCTAGTGTGTGTGTGTTTTATCTGATCCGGATAGTTACTAATTCCTTTTCTTTATGGCGGTCATATTTGACCGGGAACACCATGGGTGTTACAAAGTTGACTAAATCATCCATAATTCAATGAAAGTGGTGATCAGTGTATGTTCAAATGTCTCCTGTGGAGGATATCATGAAGCCTGCAATCGAATGTAAAACAAAGAAGTTATGATTGATGAAAGCAGTAAATCGGTCAGATTTACCCGAAGACAACCGGAGGGTTAAAGCCATATTCACTGAATAACGTGTAGCACCTCTAGTGCTATATCATACCAAGAACAGGCGCTAACATCTTCCTAGGTTCGTAAAGTGGCATGCCGTGAATAACTCTGGGAAGCGTTAGATTTTAGTTGAAGATTTTACAATTTTATTGCCAGCAATGTTCAACAACATTTACATTAAATTGTGCCAACAATATGAAAAGGAATGACAATAAAAAATAGAGCTCTTTACCACACAAATAGAAATAGTCTCTTCCCTTTGATCAAGATGATTCTAATCAGTTCGGTCGGTGTGTGTGTGTGTGTGTGTGTGTGTGTGTGTGTGTGTGTGTGTGTCTGCGGTCTGTGTGGGGGGGGGATCTGTGTGTGTGTGGGGGGGGGGATCTGTGTGTGTGTGGGGTCCGACATATATTATTTTTTAAATCTTGTATATTACTTTTTTTCTCAGGTACCTGGAAACCGGTGACTCGTACAGGACCATAGCATTCAGCTATCGGGTCGGGCATGCCACAGTGGCTGTCATCGTCAGGGAGGTTGCGGGTGCCATCTGGACCGCCCCGGTTGAGGGGACCATGCCGGCACCACAGACGGAGGACTGGAGAGCCATCGCTGCTGGGTTCCAGGAGCGCTCAACAATGACCTTGTGAATTGCAAATCTCACTCTTGCCCTCTTTGCTCTGGACATCAGTCTCATGGTGGGCAAGAGGCTCCGGAAGAATAACTGGTCCTCCTCCTCCTCCTCCTCCTCCTCCTCCTCCTCTGGTGGGGGTGGAGGAGGAGGTAGTGGTGGTGGCATGGACAGAATAGGCCCGACGGCAGACTTTTCTGGAAGGAGGACATCTCCCTTTCCCTTTTCCTTTTCCCCCGGACCTCACCACTCGCCTCCTCCTGTCCTGTCTCTCCCTGCTGGCTGGCTGGCTGTCACCTGGCTGGCTGTCACCTGGCTGGCTTTCCTGGCTCTCTTCCTCTGGCACCAGGCTGGATGGAGGCAGGGTTTGCCGGGGGACATTGCTGGACGTCTCACGGTCAATGATGAATGGGTTTAAAAAACTCATCACTGCCGTGAAGCGCCAGGGCTTATATCCCCCTGAAGACCCTGCCCCGCCTCTTTTCATTCTGTGTCTCCTTCCTGAACCTGAACCTCAGTGTCTTCCATTTCTTTCTGCACACTTCCTCTAATACAATGAAATGAAATAATAAAGTTAATTTCTTGAATTTACGAAATTATTCCTCCATTCATGAAAACCAGATCCCTTTATCTCTGTCTGTTGCATAGCAGGTTTTACATGTCACACTTTATGTGATGAACATTAATGCTTTTTATTTTATTATTATTATGCCTGCTAGCTGTCCAGTCAATGTTAAAACGAGGTACACTGGATATAAACTCCAAAACAGGCGAAAACCTTCCAGTTCCACCCACCGTCTCTGCCACCTCCCTCCATGCCCGGCTCCTCCGGTGTGTATCCCGGTAGGTGAAGAGGGTCTGGTCGTAAAGCACCGGGTGATTCCGTACCGCTACGATTATTTTGAGGAAAAGACCTGCGAGTCTCTCCCAGCATACACGCGGTTTGATTGGCTAGCGCTTATACTGGCAGATTTGCATAAACGGGATTTGATTGGCTGACGCTTCCACCGAAGCTTCAAAAGTTGAACATGGCTCACCTTTTTGCAGCGAGCCAATCTACGCTTCGCTCCCACAATGCAGTTCGGCGAAACGTGACGTCACCCCTTCAAAGTGAATGGGCAGAAGCGTTGAAGCGTCAACGCACGCCGCCGTGCGGACGGGCCGTTGCTGTCAGAAGAAACACTCGTTACCAATGTCATGTTTTGCACCCCTCCACGTGGAGTGTGTCCTCCACGGGCAGCCATGACGGCTTCAGGATGTCCCTAACGTTCTTTGTTCAGTATAGATCTATTCAACCCATTCAGAATCAAAACTAGTTGTTATATAGCTTTTCACATACACATAATTGATGTTGTGTCTGACGATGCGATGTAGGCCGAAAGTGAAATATATATTCATTTTAGGTGCCGACGTTTGCCTACACACGCAACTTCCCTCGAACCTGGCAGAGAAAGAGCCGGCCGGTGCCGACTGGCCCACAACGTGTTTGAAGCGGCGCCCGACCCTCAGGTCTCTCACGGCTACAAGCTCTAACCGAACAGACGGCAACACGTTTTTGGACAACCTGTCCTGGCGAAGCATGTTTCATCACTCAGGACATTTGGAATATGGACGAACCAGGAGTAACAACTGTCTAAACCCTGGGAAGATTGTGGCCAGAAAAGCAGAGCCTCCTCTCCTCCACTCACAGCCTCCTCTCCTCCACTCACAGCCTCCTCTCCTCCAGTCACAGCCTCCTCTCCTCCACTCACAGCCTCCTCATCCACTCACAGCCTCCTCTCATCCACTCACAGCCTCCTCTCCTCCACTCGTAGCCTCCTCATCTACTCACAGCCTGCTCTCCTCCACTCGTAGCCTCCTCATCCACTCACAGCCTCCT
>CALSCF010029408.1:307778-318449 GCA_943593825.1 Chaenodraco wilsoni | reverse complement strand
TGTAAGTCCTAGGAGAACTACACAATGTAATCACAGGGGACTGTTACTCAGTGGCATGCAGGTGTGTGTGTGTGTGTACGTGTGTGTGCACTGAGATAAAACGACTGCTTCGAAGATTGGAGAGGCTAAAACTCCACACACACAAACACACAACAATCTACTCCCATCAGCACTTTGTATCTAAAGTGAACTTGTGTTTGCATTTCGGTTCGAAACTTTCTCTTTCGAACATCAACACAGTTTCTCAGAGTCTCTGAATCCCAGTCGCATACGGTGTGATGTGTCACAGCCCTTCTGTTTGACACCTGCAAAGCATTCTGGGAGTTTACAACATTAGCAAACACGGGATAACACTAGACTTTGAACGAGATGCATTGCGAAAAACAATGGTTATGAAATGATGGCTTTCCAAGTAAGTCGGGCACAGAAGGTCCATCAAATAATCACTTAAAGAATAGTAAAATACACATTTCCACCTTGCCCATGTGTTCTGTATTATTCAGAGTATTTATTGGTATATCTATTTTTCATGTGAATACTTTTCGATATTTTAATGTTATGATAGTTTAGTTTTTCGAAGTATGATTTAGTGTTAGGTTGTTTTACAATGTATCTTCTTTAACTTCATGTATGCACCATATACGCCGAGGCAAATAAAACCTACTTGGCAATAAACCTGTTTCTGATTTTTATAATTAATGGTGGAATTACTTTTCTACAACAGTGCATCTCTTTGTACAATATATACACATTTAAAAAACCTCTTGCATAAAGTCATAACATAAGGTATGGAGATGATATGATTTGGAACGGGCAGTGTTCGTGAACTGCAAAACGTATGTTGGGAATGTGTATTCTTTATGTGCCACCGTTTGGATTTCAATATTTACAATACTTTGGTCATAAATCCAATAGTCTTACGCCCCGTCTGCACTACAGACATCGAAAAATCTTTCAAAGCTTCGCCCATTCACTTGAATGGGGTGACGTAGAAGATTTTGAATCTTCGCCGAACTGCATTGTGGGGAGTGGAGCATGGCTTTGCATCGTGAGCATCAAAAGTTGAGCAATGTTCAACTTTTGATGCTCCCGATGCTTTCGAAGCTGGCATCAGCCAATCAAATCCCGTTTATGCAAATCCCACCAGTACAAGCGCTAGCCAATCAAACCGCGCGCAAGCTGGGAGAGCCAGACCGCAGTTCATTTCCTCATATTCCAAACGAGAAGTTACGGGAGCAAATCACCCGGTTCTTTCCGACCAGAACTATTACCGGGATACAAACCGGAGGAGCCAGCATGGAGGGAGGTGGCAGAGACAGTGGGGGAAACTGGTAGGTTTTCGCCTGTTTGGGGAGTTTATATCCAGTTTACTTCGTTTTAACATTGCTATTGCTTTGTATGTCGGGGGCGGGAGATTCCTGATTGGTTGTTGGTCGCAAAAAATCGCCAAGCTTCAGACACGCCCAGCTTCAAGATTTGTTTATGCCTGTAGTGTAGACGGGCCGTTAGCATTTGGTTTCCAGTAGACCAACATAGACGTACAATCACATGAATACAATTGTGTCTTTAACATTGGTTATCGATTGCTGACTTTATGGTCAGAGCTAAGTGAATTAGCTCAGGTTGCGTAACCGTGCCCTTGGGATAGGTTCAAGGTTCTTTATTGGTCAAACGAACATAGCTACAGTGTAGTTATGTCAATGTAAGTCTTGTGTCCCAGGCTTCTCCAACAGTGAAAGACAGATAAACAGAAAAGAAAATAGTTAAAAAGTGAAATATATAGCAAACATAGCCAACTTTCCGTGTGGATTCTTCCGTGTGGATTCGGACTCATGTGCAGGATTCTTATTTTCCAACAAGAAAAACAGCTTCCATCCAAAAATATCCCTCGATCCTAATAAACGAGCAAGCGTGTGCAAGTGACGGTTGACACTTTCTTCCACTTTAAAGGTGGAGTAGGTACATTTCAGAAACCGGCTCGAGATCGCTAGAATTTGAAAATACACAACCGGAGAAAATCTGCCACTTCCTCACAGAGCCCCTCCCCCAACACACACGAACGCGCACATGACCAATGAGGGCACGAGATAAGTTTGTGCCCCGATTGAAGGCTGACAGGCAGGTAGGCCGTCCAATCCGTTTAGCCGGGCCGGCAAAACGGATTGGTTGTACCTTTTACAGTATTCCGGCTTCTACAGATTACATTTTTTTATGGATTTTTTGTCAAATCACTTCAGATATTCATTGCTATCGGGATGTTAAGAGCATTCCATGGAATATAACAAGTGTATCTCGAGCCGGTTTCTGAAACTTACCTACCCCACCTTTAAGTACACACATGAAACGTGACTTCAGAAAACGTGGTTTTCTGTCATGTCGTCTCCAGTGTATTATTACTCTGGGTTTTCTGAGTGAATCTGAGCACTATGTTTGATATCAAACAACAGGAAGAGAAAATCTCTGCAGTTTTTGTTCTTACATCTAGCTGTCAACTGTTATCTTGACTTTAATATTTAATATCTAATTTCTTTGTTGGCTTCCATTCTTTCTTCAATAAAACAGACAGCCATGCCCTTATCATAAATGCTCAGTATTTTCTTCCTTCATAAAGGCAACAGGCAGCATGTTTTACCCTCCTTAGATTAAAAAAATAAATAAAAGTCACAAATAAACCAAGAGCCCCAGTGAAGAGAGATTGCACAACTTAAAAGGACATGCTGCAGGGCAGGACACAAGAGAAAGAAACAAAGCCGCAGCTGCATTATGACATTTCAAAGGACATCTTCACATTTGAGTATTAGAGCTTCCAGGCAAGCAATCTTCACCTGAATGGGGAAGCTCTGCCTTTGCGTCTGAAGATTTCACACACAAACCAATGCTAGGTTTATAGTCCATATTTTGCATCCCTTTTGAATGGAAATTCTTTAAGTTTTGACTTGATCCTGGTATCATATAAACTCAGCTTTAAGTTGTTTTTATTCCTTACTTCTGTTCATTGTGATTACAACATGACTTCCTCTCTTTAATCTCTTCCCATTCTGTGCCCTTCCTACCTAGATATTAGGTCACATACTCCCATGCACCAATCAGGATTCAGCAACATTGGAATATGATGACATTTGTGTTGCCGTTGGCTTGTGTTGCCAGGCCACTGTCAATCAAATCAAATTAAAACAGTCCTAAAGTCTTGACGAGGTATTAGTGAAGATGTGTTGAGCAAAAGATTGGAGAAGGTGAAATAACTACATTTGCGTAGAAGTGAGATGTTGAAATGAACCTTCTGATTTACAGAAGGCTCCTTACGAGTGTAGGTCAATTGGAACATGTCTTTTTGGGCTTCACATGAAAGTTGTACTTTAATGCTTTGCTTACTACAAAAATAAGCTTTCAAACCATAGCAGACTTTCTTCGAGGCTTGGTTGTAGCCAAGAAAACAAGTTTGGGAAAAACGGTATCTATTGTAAACCAAAACTGACTTCATGTCCTCGTCTGATGCTCAAGCTGTTTTCAGCCACAGACTGTGTGCACCATTCTTGCTTAGCTGCTAAAGCGGATGTTTGCAAAAAGCCAAAGATGTCTGCTGTTTGGAAGATGCTACAGCCAGCATGCCAAGCAGCAGCGCAAGGACAGCAGTTCATTTTGTTCGACCCTAACTGATGCGAGGCATGCTGGTTTACCTGGCACCTCAGTGTGTGTGCTATCCACTGCCAGGACTATAAAACAAAAACCCTGTGGTCAGGCACAGCATCACAAATAAAAACAGCTTATATCACAACACAACCTCATTAAGCAGAGATTCAGGACTCGGGGGTGTACAAGTTCACTTCGAATGACAAATATATGATTTACTGACTTGATTAGTACTAATGTAAATAAAAAAGAAAGAACAAACAATGGTTGGAGGGTGTAGGATGGGAGTAGTGTGAGTCATACTGCCAGATCCTCTTATCATAGTAATAGACCTTTTGGAAGATGGATTGGTGTGGAAAGATATGTGGTTTATTTCAAAGCAATTCGCTGCCAATTGACAGGTATCCAGTGATAGGAGTCTCACTGACCGTCTGACGGCAAGCTGTGACATTTCCATCGGAGCAAGAAACTCACACTCGCACATTTACACTTGATTGCCCTTGGTCATCCATGCGAGATGAAACACACATACACACTCCCCCACCTACAGTCTCTCAGGTGGTGTGTCCAGACTGTGGGAGACACTGTCTGACAAGGGGCCAAGAGTTCACTTATCTCACATATGATTGGACATAACACCGACTGAAACAAAAAACCTGTAACAATGAAGTGGAAAAGTGGATAACTCTTTTATGTCAGTCAAAGAAAAGTATATTCATTTGTCTTACTCATTTAAAACCTCTCTGGAGTATACGTAGACGTACTTTGTTTACGATTGGAAAACAGAACTTCCCGGAGCTTTCAGCAATAAAACGTGTAATAGGAGTTCAGTGTCTCCAGTTAATCTGTCAGAAGTATAAATGGCCACTTTAGACTTGGGCGGCGTTCAAACCAACAACGACACTGCTTTAAAAAACGCAAATGGTTGCATTGGCATGAATGTGTTGTTAAAGATACCCATTTATAAGCTAAAAACTAATTGGGATGCTCAGTTTGAGTCAAGGTCCATGAGCAGCAATCCTTCAGACTCTGAGCAAAAACACTCACCCACCGGGTCCGGCGTCATACCCTACCGCGGGCGTTTCAGAAGCGGAGCGTCTTACCTGCCGGCTCTCAGTCTTTGTTGATTTGAGCATATTTCCTGGACAGGCTACTCTGTACAGACAAAGTTAATAATAATAAGTGTAATATCCCAGTTAAACGACATGAATCAAAGATGTATTGCTGTATTTTAGTGGTAGAAAAATGCATTCATCATCATAATTATTCTATATATATAATTTACACAGTGCCTGTAAACCGGAGGAGAACGCTGGCATTTCTCCTCCGACATGACAGACTAGTGAGGGATAGGGTCTGCAAAAAATATTTGGGGGATGGGCCGGATGCTGTCACCGGTCCACTTCCTGCCCGGCGCTATGCAACGCCTTGCGTCGAAAAATAGACTTGAATCCTATTTCGAGCGGAGCCCAGCGGCGAGACGCTTCTGGGCCGTAACGCTGGTGGAATAGCACCCATTGACTAGAGTGGCCGGGATCATGTCGAACGCCGCGGCGCAGCCGTAACACGACGCAGACGGACCCGGTGGAATCTAGGGGTAAGGAACAGGATGTTATAACAACTTGTTGGCGACCTTTAAATCGGCCAAACACAATCCGTCTTCAGGGACCCTATTTGTTGTATTAGGCTTCTGATTTAATTTCAGCTTGACATTATAAATGTTTGCTTAATCTTTTCTCTTTGCCAATAATAAAATATGTATAATTCACCTTTTACTTAGCTGTGTTAGTACTGTACCTTCCTGTCTCAGATCGATCCCTGTGGCACTTCCTGCTTGGCCTGCATGGTTCAGAGCTGCGAACACCGCACTTAATATTTCCCCAGCTCTGGAGTGAATCCAGTGTCAGGTTTGAGCGCTGAGTCACTGTGCTGTGAGACTTGATAACTCACTGTCTGCAGCCGTTCTGAAGGTCACTGAGAGCAGTTGCCGTGACAGTTGTTTAGGTGTAATCTGGCCTTGTGTCTACAGCAGGGGTTTCCACACTTTTTTGGCTGGTGAGCTACTTTTGAAATGACCAGCTCACCGAGGTCTACCAACCAAACATATAGTCCTAAATTGCAAGGGTTGCTGAATAACACGTTTAATTTATACATGGGTCAATAGGGCTGCAACCAACGACTAATTTGATAATCGATTAATCCATATCGATTAATGAAACGATTAATCGACTATTCGGACTATTACTGTATGCCTTGCACAATTTCTCAAACGCTCTTATTTAGCCTTATTAACTCAGTTTCCTCTAATCATAACCCATGTTTGTATAATGTAGTTAGCTCCGTGTGTTGCTGCTAGCATACAGAACACCTGACGTGGAGACGTTCCTCTGGACGGGGCTACAGAGCTGCTAGAAAGACCGTGGAACCCGGTGCATTCCTCCGTCTGGATGTGGAGCACTTTGGATACATGTTTAGACAGATTGCTCGTGTTCCCGCCCTCACATGCTGAACACTCTTGGCAAGGAGCATCGTCCACCTCAAGACAGGTAACATGTAACCACACCTTAGAGCGCTTCTCTCCGCCATCTCCTCCGTGTGTTGCTGCATGGAGCAGCTGCGTGTGTAAACTGCCCCGCCCCCTCGCACACAGACGGGAGAGAGATCTCGTCTGGTTTGGAAAGGTCGAAAATACACCATAGACGCATTTTCTTTTGTCTTTTTGCACGTTAGAAACGAGTTGGCGACACTAAGACTGCGAGATAATGTTTGTGTAGCAATAATACATGACCTTTCTCAACTCAACAAAATGGAGGACGTGCATGTCCTAGTGATGCAGAAACTACATTTAATAACTATTAATTATAACTACAAACTACATGTGTGTTGCTTCAAAATAGCAGGATTGCTGTGTAAGCAAAGTCCTGAAAACTTTAGGAACGTTTTAATATTATCTTTGCACTACTTGAGAAACACTAATAACTAAACTAACCTATATTTCAATTCGATTTTCAAAATAGATGTATATGCAGCTTATTTTATTCCTGCCTAACTATTTAGTTTGTGTTTATTTTCTTTGCCCAGAAACACATCACACACTGATGAGAGGGATGCTCTCAGAGGGATGGAGCTCGTGCCAGAGCTGGCGGGGCCATACACAGTCAATGTGCGGAACAACTGTTCTCAGGCATGAGGGGAAACAATTACTTTTTGAACATAACAACAGCCTCAACACACATATATCTGCAAATACATATACTGCACCACTACAATGTGACAAGAAACAACAAAGCTAAAGAGCAATACAGATCACCTGGAAAGTATCATCCCAGCAGATATGGAAATACAGCTTGATGCAATGGGAGGATATGTTCTTGTTCTTTATGTGGTTATCTGGAGAACTAATATTATTTCATTTCAACAGCTCCTCCTTCACAAGTTGGGATGGCCACTGCATCTTCAGAACGCCACGGAGACGGTCAGTCACTTATTTCCTGCTATTGCTCTATATGATTATTATTACCTTTTGTTTTGTTACGTCCCATTGTAAAGCGTCCTTGGGTTTCGTGAAAGGCGCTATATAAATTGAAATTATTATTATTATGAGCAACAGGAGTGTGAGTTATCTGCTTGATATTGACAACTTGTATTCATACAAGTCATACTGCATAAAGACACACATGTTGTGTTGTTGATTTGTTATCAAGTGAATGATGCCAAGGACCAGGGAGACTTTACTAGTGTCAGCACAGGTCGCTGGGGACAGGAGCTTCAAAACAAACAAGTAAAGTGAACTAGTCAGCGGTTCAAAATATTGCATGTTTGCTAAATATGACTTAAAATGCCGGTTTTCATTTTCTGTTTTCTTCCTTTAGCTGGCACAGGTTCTGGACAAGACCCAAAGCCCAAACACGCATCGAGCCTTTGTGAGCAAGACGGCTCTCACGCGGTCAGATCTTTGGAGTTTGGCTAACGACATGGATGGGATGGTAATCAGTGATCACGCACTCTGTATTTTACTGACTGTGTGTTTGTATTCTGCCAGATCCTGAACAGCTGTCTTACAGTTATTGAGAAGGTATTGAAGCTGCTCTAAAATATGTATAAAACATACTATATTATATCAAACAATGACAATATATTACATTATGAAACTACATCTGTTACAGAGAGTATATGGCGTGTTTGCTGCCAACAGCCATGTTACAGCTGCCTGGTTTCCACCATCAACCCGATGCAACACCTGCCGGTATCTGGATCGTGATTATCCACGTTGCTGCTCCATGTTCTCGTACCCACTCATTACTGAAGTCACATCAACACATCCAACGGCTTCTCCTTCCAGCGTGGGAACCTGGATGCTCTGTGTGAGTACGTGTAGTTCAGTCTTTGCTATAGTTTGTTTACTGTACTATGCCGCAAACAGTGTTTATATCTTTAAATTCAACGCTTCATTTAGTTGTATAATACAGATCCTACAACTTTATAATATAACAATATGATAATATGATTTTCTGCATGATTTTCGAGTACTTATAAAGTTGAATTAAATTGTACTTATTCTTAACTTTCACATGCATCGTGTTCACAGACACCTTGCTCAGATCTTGGGCAAGTCTTGGTGTGGATGATGTCCAGGTTAGATTTGTTAACATTATTCTACTGAAGAGTATGATGTAATTGTCACTTTTCACACTACAGGCCTACCAAGACGAGGGTCCTCGAACAACTGTGGGGTGTTTGTCTTGATGGTAAGATACTGGATATACAGTAAACATATAGTAGTCCTATGTTTCTGTTTATAATAATGTATACTGCTTTCAGCATGCTATGCACTCCATTATTGCTCATAGTTTGAGACATGCTGTGATTTATTTATATCCAAAACAACAGGAATATTATTTGTCAATGAACACCATACAGTAGCATCACAACAACCTAATATAGTATTTCTTTATTTACAGTACGCATTTTACATTGTGGCAAGAGCCCAGTTTGATTTCAATGAGGTATGTAGAAATAAGGGTTTCATATTTCAGTTTTTCATTGATATCACTGAGAAGGTTCAAAATTGGTACTTTAATTAATAAAAAGCGCGGTAATGTTACAAACAGGATATTGTTCAGTCAGGAGAGAAAGTCTGCAGCTTCCTCTCCCAGGTGCTGGCCGTGCAGAAGAGAGCTCACAAGCCTTCGTCCTTCCCGTGCTGGCTGTTGGCTCCTCCTCTCTAGGAGCTGTAGTGACGTAGGGGACTTCCCCCTCGTTCGTCTGTGTCCGATATCGCGTTAAACAGAGGATTTCGACATTTTACATTCATTGCTTACTTCCACATGCCTTTTCTCTCATGCCATCTTGAGGTACTGCGCACTGCAGTGAGGGGTACTACGAGAGAAGTAGCAGGCAGGCCAAGTGATGAGGGATCAAAACCTGTTTTGTCTATTTTAACGGAGCTGGATTAATTTTTTATGAATGACTCGCGATCTACCAGCATTGCCCCCGCGGTCTACCGGTCGACCGCGGTCAACGTACTGGGCACTTTTGGTCTACAGCATCAGGCCTAATGATGACTGTTATCACATGATGGCTGTGACACTGTGTGAGTAACCTTTATGACTCAGTGTCACCTCCACATAATGTAAGATATGCTATTGAAGGACTGAAGGGGTTATATGTATTTTAGTATTTACCTTTTTATTTCGAGGAATCATGGAAAATGGCAAATGAAATATAATGGCACATATTTTTCCATAGCTTTCTCAAGATGTATAGACTAAGATAAATATGTTTGACTATAGTTAACAAACATTTAGAATGCAATCCATTTGCTTTCGATTTTATTCAAATTCAGCTTAGACTCTACAGCACATCCTTCAAGTTTTGGTTTGAATATATTTTCAAAAAAGTATTATATGTAGATTGTGTTAAAAGGCTTAATTTAAAAGGATATACTTACATAGAAAACAAAGAGGCAAGTACATTTTAACAAAACAAAGTACACAGACATGTCACAGTATGTATTGTGTGTGATGGTCTACCAATGGCCTAGTAAAAAGTAAAAACAGCAGTCCATCAATGTCAAGCACTTTTGGTGAAAGAAACATGCTTAACATTGAAGTGCTAAAAAGCTTGAAGAAGTACAATGGTTGAGTAATTCACAAGTAAAGAAACAAAGACTTGAGAAAATCAAAGGCCCTCACTCACAGGATAACACGGACGTAGAGTGAAGCTATAAGCAGGTACATGCTGGCGGCTTAAACATGTAACTGTCACGGGGGTTAGGAAGGCAGGACCCCAATGCAGTATAACAGAGGGTATAACAGGTATTGTGCCCTGACATATAAACAAAAAGCAAGCGTCATTGTATTAAAGCTGAAACAATTGGAAAGAAAATCAAAACTGAAGGAAAAGGCAAGTTAACACAAAAGGAACTGAATAAAACAAAACAACGGAGCCAACCACGATGACACGGAGCAGCAAATCCACAGGGGAACACAAGGAGTATAAGGTAAACACAGAGATGGCAAAAGTACACACATCCTTTACTCAAGTAGAAGTACAGATACTCGTGTTTAAAAATACTCTGGTGAAAGTAAAGAACTTTGAAATGTACTTAACTAAAAAGTACCCATAGCTAGCAGCTTCTTTAAAGAGTACCTGACCTCCCTTTATATCAATAGAACAATAATGTCATCGTTAGCTAATGAATGTTTCCATGGTGACCAACGGCAACATGACAACGTTTCCATTGGTCCCTCTTCTTTAGAGAAGACCAGGAAGTGATGGATACACGGATCGTGTTCCAACCAATAGGCACGCAGTGACTCTACAGAATAATGACCACGCACCAACACACATTCAGACTAAAGGAACCAGCTGTTTGGAAAATACACACATGTACACACAGATAGCCTGCATGCTACACACATGTACACACAGATAGCCTGCATGCTACACACATGTACACACAGATAGCCTGCATGCTACACACATGTACACACAGATAGCCTGCATGCTACACACATGTACACGCAGATAGCCTGCATG
>CALSCF010029408.1:289802-305008 GCA_943593825.1 Chaenodraco wilsoni | reverse complement strand
ATATTTGTCATTGTTCAAATGATAATAAACATTAGCATAAAGCATATTTGTCCACTCATATGTTGATAAGAGTATTAAAAACTTGAAACATATTCCTCTAAGGAACATTTAGAACAGATCAAAAATGTGCGATTAATCGCGATGAACTATTTTAATCGACTGACAGCCCTAGTAATAATTAAGCTTCTTACACTGTAAGCAACATGGCTCTATGAAAGGTGCTGTGTTGTTATTAATAATAATAATAATGATATATTTGTTTTATCTTACAGGTGATCGTCAAAGACATGAGGCCTTTGTCTCTCGTTGAGGGTGAAGCCTTCGGAGATTTGATTGAATACGCCTGCCCAGGCTTCAAATGTCCCTCCAGGTGGTGGTTTACCAAGCAGCTGGAGAAAGAATACCAACGTGTTCTTGATGATCTGAAGGGAAACTTAAAGAAGAGGTCCTCAAAGATAACGCTCACCACCGATGCCTGGACAAGTAATGCCACGGAGGCATACCTTGGAGTGACTTGCCACTACATTAGTGAAAACTGGGAGATGGTCTCATGTGTTCTTTGTTCTTCTTGGTGACAACATCGCTCTCTGGGTTGAGGAGGTCGCTGAACAGTTTGACTTTTCTCTCCATGATGATGTCCTGGCAATTGTCCACGATAATGCAGCGAACGTTGTGAAAGCCCTTAGAATCCTTGAGGAGAAGCATGGTGTTGCCTCACTTCGATGTGCTGGCCATACCACCCAGTTGATTGTCAACCGTGCACTGAAAGAGCCCCGAATCAACAAGGCACGTGGGGCAGCAAGGAGCCTCGTCACATACTTCCACAGCAGCGAGGTCGCCACCCTGAAGCTGAAACTCAAACGAGAGCAAATGGGCACACATGTACCCATCAGATACAGGCCTCCTTGAGCAACGGTGGCCTGTAACCGCAACCCTCTCAGACCCAGAGGTCACCAAGGCAGGAAAACACTACCTGGATATGAGAGCTGACCAATGGAGCATCCTGGGGGACCAACATCAAGCACTTGAGCCCTTCGAGCAAGCCACCGTCTTCCTGAGTGGAGAGGCATATGTCACGGCCTCTGTCCTGAAGGTTGAGACTACTTATGACGAGGACGGGAAGAATGTGTGCATCTTCGCCGCGGCCCTTGATCCGAGATTCCGAAAACCCGAGTTCCTGTCCACAGACGACATCCTGAAGGTGAAAATCAAACTTCAGACCCGTGCACTTGATGCCAGACGAGTACGAGTGAGGGAAGAGCCTGACTCCCCCAGTGGCCAGCTAGATCACTCGAGAGGACAGAAGCCAAAGCCTGTCCTGGACACATTGCTTGGGTCAGATGATGAGGAGGAGGAGGAAGAGATGGAAGATGACGACCCAGCCCATGACCAGAGGGAAGATGCTGTCAGGAGGTGCTTCTGTACTTTGGGGGGAAAGCCATTCCAAAGGACACAAACCCACTCCAATGGTGGAAAGAAAATGAAGCAAAGTTCCCCTCCCTGGCTGTGTGGCGAGATCTTATCTGGCTGCAACATCCACACCTTCTGAACGTCTGTTCTCAGCAGCAGGGAACAGAGCAAGCCTCACCAAAGAACACGTGTACATGCTCACATTCCTCCGCAGTAATTCAAAGTAGGAGGAGTATAGTTGTGAGGGAGGAGAGAAGGAGGAAAGTGGACCTTTTTAGACAGATTTAACAAAAGAAATCCACTTCCGGGGCCATTTAGGTGGATTTTCCTTATCTCTGGCCCCCCTTGCTGGATGTTGACATGTGACATCTCTTTCTAACCGTCAGAGCCAATGGAATCGAGGGGAACTCCCACACACTCCTTATTTGGTAATGTGTGTGTGTTAGACTGCCGCATAGCCAAGACCGGAAGCAGCAGCTAGCTGTGGTGGCTACCATTAGCAGCTAGCATTTGCTCTCCGATTTTTACATAAAAATGGAATTATGGATTATAAATTCAATCATTTGTTTATACAGAGACGTTAAAAACCTATGGATTAACCGATTCAGCCGCGTTTTTTCTCATTTTAATGCCATTGAACACGTCTTTTGATCAGATTGACAGCTACGGTGGTGAGACGATCTCCCTAGAAGCTCTGTAAAGGTACGTGTTGTGATGTCTGCGTTCCCTGTCGCGAGTCCGGATCACTCAGTGATGATACTATATACCTACATAATCTGTGGAACCTCAGCTTTAATCGGATATCTTGTAAGTGCAGCTTCGATAAGTAATAAGGGTACTTTTATCTTGAGTTCTGTGCCAAAGTGCGTTAGCATTTTTCGCTCAGGGGTCATTTAGAGGCTTCTGATGAGACTTGTGTTTTGTTTTGGTAAACATGGTTTGTATCGTCAATTAGCTGAGATTATTCCCGTTAATCTGGTATCACACATTAATAGGTTCTTAAATATTAAGATGCCCTGAGACACAGTGTCGTGATTTTTTTTTTTTTACATTACGTTTTTTAGGAATTGAACAACAGAAAAATAATCGTTAGATTAGTCGACTAATCAATCAAGTAATCGCCCGATTAATCGTTTTCAAAATAATCGTTTCCCCCCAGCACTACTATCATGCAAAATGCACTTTTTGATATCTTGTATACATTAAGATGTGTCCCCGGTGCGTCAGGGAACTCACAACGTGTCCCGTGTAAAAACGGGACAACGGAGCTGATCCAGATTTGCGTCCGATATGACTTAATATCGGAAATGTGGACCCACGGCGCTATCAGAAACAATGCCCGACTGTTTTGGACGTAATATGGTCTTTGTTTACTTTAATAATAATAATAATAGATTTACTTTGTTAGCGCTTTTACAGGTGCTCAAAGACGCTTTACAGATATAGTGAAGAGAAGCATCGCTGTTACGGACTCTGTTTTCTATCTGCTCGGTCATCTGTCTGAGTGTTTTCAGCAGTGCGTGTGTGGCATGTGGATGAGCTGTGCGGTCGCCCTGACAACATTGACTGCTGCCCATTTCCTGGTGCGCCTCCTGAAGATGGTGATTGGAGCATGCCGGGCCAGACGCGCTCCAATCGCAGCGCACAGCCGGCGCACACCTGCTGCAGATGACTACAAAGCCTGAGGACAACTACCACTCTCATTGTGCTCGTTAAATACTGTGAATCCTCTGTGTTTAGTTATTCTGCTCAGCAGTGTGTTAAAGTAGTGTTCTGTGTTTAGTGTGTGTGTAAAGAAGACCCAGGTTAGCTTAGCGGTTAGCGCCTGTCGATTAGCAGCAGCTGTGTTTTTGTGCAGCCTTTTCAGTTACTTGTACCACGTTTAACGTGAGGTTTTGTTTCCCTTTTTGGGTAATACTTATTACGCTGTAAAACTCTCTTTTGGAGTTCTCTTTTTGTTGATTGTTAAACAATCCGTAATTGGCACTTTTGTTTGTTTCAGGCCGCCTGCCTGCCATTTTGTTTCACTCTTTTATAATAAAGCCACTTATACAATTTACCAAACTCCATTCTGGTTTGTGTTGCTTCCCTTTGGTTCCCCGAGCCCAGTAGGGAACGTAATAATCGCTAACACTCAGAGCTAACCTGTGCGAATCAGCATTTCTCTAACAGGCCTGAAATAGAGGGAGATGAGGGATGTCTAAAATGCATGATCTGTTTAGTATTTTTAGCAAAACACATCATATACATGTTTTGTATATGTCTGAGACACATAATATATGCCTAAAAATATTATAACAGGAGACCTTTAATGTAGAACATATTTATTTGTATAAATGTCCAACTTATATTCTTTGATGGCCACAATATTTCAATGCCATCTATGTCACTTAGAGCAGGGGTTTCCAAAGTGGGGGTCGCGACCAAAATACAAATTATTATTATTAAGAAACGGGTGCATAGACATTTTTCAGGGGGACTGCACCCTAAAAAGAGTTAAAGGTGGGCTAGGTAAGAATGGAGAAACCAGCTCGAGTGCGCTAGAAAATACACAGCCGGAAAATATCTGCCTCTTCCTCACAGAGCCCCTCCTCCAACACACACGAACGCGCACATGACCAATGAGGGAACGAGATCAGTTTGTGCCCAGATGGAAGGCTGACAGGCAGGTAGGCCATCCAGTTACTTTAGCCGGCTCAGATGATTGGTCGTGCTTTTTACAGAACTACGGCTTCCACAGATACATTTTTGTATGTATTTATTGTCAAAGCATTTAATATATTCATTGCTATCGGGACGTTAAGAGCATTCCATGGAATATAACAAGTGTTTCTGAAATAAATTACATACCCCATTGAATGATGACTGAAGATCGTCAGCTGGCTTCCTCTCCCGTGTTGTTCCTCGATACGTAAAGGCTGCACCACCGTTGACAACGTCTCTCTACATATCAGACATCCCGGTAAACCAGCATCGTTTGCTGTGAAAGCAGATAACTCTGTTCCTCCGGTACTTTTCTTTGATGTATCCATAGTTCGCTCATCGACCCGGGGGTCAGGTTAATCGCCTCCAAGAAAAGGCGCTCGCGCGGGACCGTAGCAGGATGTGACGCATATTTTAGTTGACCTAATTAAAACCGTTTTGTTTTTTATTTATGTGTCTCAGTATCACCTCAAAATACAAGATACGAAACATTTTCAACCGTGCAACAAAATATAAATAGTCCTACGAATACTTTTATTTTATTTCCTTCTTATTTTTGTCTGAGCTCAAGGGAGCCAGAGCAGAGGGCTCAAAGGGCCGCGGGTTGCCGACCCCTGGTTTAGAGAAATGTATCATGCACTGACTTTCCACTGAGTGGATCTTCTGGGATGATGCAATATGTAGTGGCTGGTGCAACTATGCCATCAAAACCCATGCATATACAAGAAAACACCTTTTGAAAAGCTGTCCACTGTAGTAGCCTCTATGCGTGAAACACTCACGGACCACCATATATCCAAAAACAATAGGCCTGCTTCCCACTCCAACAGTACATAACAGCTTAACCTTCTCTGCTGTATATCGTCTCGTTTACACAATACATCAACAATACAACTACAGATAAGATATAAGCATTTAGTTCAAATGCAATTTCAAATGCTCAAAAGTGTTACACCTCTTATGAAATGTAGACAACATTTATTACGGAGTTTATGTCCGAGCCGACAGACTCACAGATCGTTGGCTACTGAGGCCCCGGCCTCACGAGGACGCATACGGTCGTTACCGTTACCGTTTTGTGTCATATAGACCGTTCGGCCACACTAGGACGACAGCATACGGCACTAAACGACTACGGTAACGATAACGGGTCCCAAGGTGGATAGACCGGCATACGCTCCGGGGGGTCCAACGGCTCCGTGTGTACGCCCTATACCAGGGGTGGCCAACCCGCGGCTCTCGAGCCGCATGCGGCTCTTTACCTAGTTTCATGCGGCTCTTCAGTTCATATCGAAGTTTATATGTGTGAGTTTGGGGGAGAGACATTGACTCTTGACAAGTGTTGCACGGTGTACCGATACTTGAAAGGTACCGCGATACCCTGCCGTTAAAAACGTTAATATTCCTCCGTTTCATTAGTATCGGTACTTTAAGAATGACGGGGGAAAGTACTCTGGTGAGAAAGCGCCGTTTTAATAAGAGCTGTGTGTGTTCAGCGCTCTGCTTCCACTCCCTGCACTGCAGCCGTGCCTGCAGTCCCTCCCTCTCAAGCACGCTCTAAGTCCCTCCCTCTCAAGCACGCTCTAAGTCCCTCCCCTCTCTCGTGCACGCGCTAGCAGCCAGAGCATGTGAGAAAACGAGAAGCTGCAAGTGGGAGTGCAACTGCCGCTGCGCCTCGGCTTGTTGACTAAAAAGACGCCAGAAGCGACATTTTTATGTATTTGAGCTATATCTCTGACAGTGAGGGCAAGCCTACGGACACCACGAGGCCCGTCTGTGAGAAATGTATTAATTTTATTTAATACAAATTCTTGTCATTTATTTTATTTATTGTTCTCATTGTGTAAAAGTTTGTGTTAAGGTTCTGGTGTGAAATAAAGCACAATAATTACATTTAAGACTTTCCCTTTTTTTAAGAAAAAGAATTGGAATCGCAATTCTTGACTTGGTATCGAAACCAAAATGTTGGCATCGTGACAACACTACTCCTGACAGTTAAACCTGATAGTTAGTAGGTCTGTTCAGTACTGAATGCTGATCATTCCGACGTAATTTGGCCGGTCAAAGTTGTTTGGGCTCGGATAAAATCGCTCCGTTACTTTCGTCCCGTGTTACTTTCGTCCCGTGTTACTTTCGTCCCGTGTTACTTTCGTCCCGGCTCTCCCTACGTGTGTATGTGTGTATTTTGATGTGGCCCAAGAGCCAATCACAATAATACCTGCGATGCAGTGAACCAATCACCTTTGAGGGGGGGGGGGGAAACCTATCGTTGATTAAACACTATCCAGTGTTTCCCCTCCCATTGTCTTGGAGGGGCGCTGCGCCAACGGAGCCCCGCGCCCCCCCTGAAATTCAAGGTGTTATATATATAAAAAAACATTTTTAAATATATATATAGCACCAAATTGCAAATAATCTATAACTACTGTCACTTTTCACATTGAACATGTGCTCTTTTACTAAATAAACTAAATGCTTTCATTTTAAGTTGTGAGTTTAGTGTTTTTGACCCTAAGAAACCCTGATGCATTAATCAATAATCCACAGCTCCTCTCTCTGCTCCAGAGGATTTAAAAAATATATATCCCAATGCCACAAAAATGCATCAGTGACGTGGTTGAAATCTTGTCTCCAGAAAACAACAAACTGAAACAAGCGGTATCAGTGACTGTGTGCTTGATGTGGCTCTTAACCTCTGACTGGTTGGCCACCCCTGCCCTATACGATCATTTTTGGATAATGATGAAATAGCCCCGTCTCCCTCTCCCCACGTCTCCGTCTGCTGCTGGGCTGTCAGAAGAGGGAAAAAAGAGGCAGGCACCGTTTATTATTCTTATATTATTATACAGAGAACAGTCGTTATCAATTTGTTTTAAAGCTCAATAAATAACAAAGAAGACCTCTGACCAGCACTTTTCTAATTTTGTACGGAAGATTTCAACTTTAACGGACACGTTGACCACAATAAATCAACAATAGAAATACAACTACAGATTATATAAGCATTTAGATGAAATGCGATTTCAAATGCTCAAAAGTGTTACACCTCTTATGAAATGTAGACTACATTTATTACGGAGTTTCTGTCCGAGCCGACAGACTCACAGATCGTTGGCGACTGAGAGATATGCTAACACACCGCATAGTACGACACAAACCTCCGCTGTGGATTTTCAAAACTAAATATAGTAAACTATGGTCGCAGGCCCAAGTCTATCTCTGAGGTCTAAGCCATTTTCACATGTTGGGCTCGCCTGGGCTTGTTTTGTAAAAATGTTATTAAGACATGAACCTTGGTGGCCATCGGGCCCCAACAACAGCCTCTGATCATCAACGGGCTTCATATATTAGATAGTAATCTCTATCTCACTCCTAAAATATCTAAATCTACTTTCAGCACGGATACATTGTTTGTTCTATATGCTTCTTGAAATCCTAAAAACCCATAGTTTTTCTAGAACAGATTACAAATCGCCTGACACCGGTACAAAGAAGTGGCAACATGTGTCATGTTATCTACTGTATATCATGACAACTTAAATTAATTAAGCACCACCCCCTCCCCCGTTGACAGCGTCGCCGAACACTGTTATTTTGGGGCTGAAGAGTTTGGGAACCCCTGATAATTTTTTAAGCAATGGTTGTGTACTTATTATGTCATGTCTCTTTATTTACCTGCTATGCCACTTGTGCTGTAACACTGTACATGTCTCCGCTGTTGGACTAATAAAGGATTTCTACAAACAAAATGGTCATATCATATTTTATAATAAAAGAAGATGTCTGATTGGCAGGTGTACATCAACGCTATCTTGCTTTTTCTTTCTGCTCACAGCCAGTATTCTGTGGTGAACCTCGATGCTGAAGCTGGCTGTGGTTGCTAGGACACTGTGATGCCTCTGTATTGTACTTCTAAATAAATAACTTGGTGGAGTGGGAGTTGGAGAGAAGTGTGAACTGTCACATACACACAGTGCCCACTCATCCAGAGAACACCACTGTCATGTCATTTCAAATGGAGGACGGGGTATGTGCGTCCCGTAGTGGATGGCTGTGATTGAGACACTCCGGTGTCAGAGCTGCTGAACTGTATTATGACTTTAATCTGCCATCCAGCTGCACTTTCTGAGCCCATGTCGCTGTGTGTTCATCTGTCTTGCTGACTTGTGACACGCAGAGTCTGCCATCTCTTTCCCCCTGTTGTTCTATCATTTTTCCTTTTGTGCCTCTCCTTTCGGATTGATTTTATTTTCACTTTCTGACCCGGACCACTGCTGGAAAGCTTTCCAATGATATCCTTATTGCTGTTGTTATCCGAATAATCAGGAACATATTTAACACAACATGATGACTGTTACAAAGACATGATTATGAGAAAAACTGACTTCAAAGTTTGGAGACAATTTTATAACCAAAGATAGATTATGAAATAAGATTTAAGAGCGGTCTCAAGGCTTAACATTGGGGGCATACCCCTTGCCCCGCCTTAGCACCACGATTGGACAACACACTCCACCTGTTGTAATTAGGGATCGACCGATATGGCCTTTTCAAGGCTGATACCGATTATTAGTAATCAAGGAGACCAATAACCGATATTTGGAACCGATATACATTTGCAGTAAAATCTGAAAATCTTGGTGTCAAAATGTAGAATAACACAACTTCTTTGAAATGCCTTTTTGTGTTTAATGAACTTTTCAACATCTTAAATATTGTTCTCCTTTGTAACCGATAGCCTATCAGATAGCGCTGTGGGCGGGACATTGCTCGTGAACCGTGGTGAATGCAGCCAGAGAAACGGCCGCATCAGAGCCAAAGTTGTATCGGCAATTTGATAAACAAAGGCCAATACCGATAATCTGTAAAATGCGGAATATCGGCCTCGATAATCGGTCGACCCCTAGTTGTAATGCGTCTGCCGTTAAGTTGCTCCATTCACTGCTCGTAGCAGTACCTTTACAAGCTTCAACACCGTTTTTATCATCTGCTTTTGTTGGTATATTAATATTCTGAATGCCAAGTCGTGCTGAGATCAAGGGAGCCAGAGCAGAAGGCTTACAGCTCTGGCTCCCTTGAGCTTAGACACAAAGAAGAAGGAAATAAAATAAAAGTATTTGTAGGACTATTTATATTTTGTTGCATGGTTGAAAATGTTTCGTATCTTGTATTCTGAGGTGATACTGTGACATAAATAAAATACAAAACGGTTTTAATTAGGTCAATAGATTAAATTAATTTCGTGACTATAACGTGAAATGCCGTGAGACTGGGTCGATCACAGGGTATTTATCCCGCTTCACCTCTGAGCCAGGCAGAGACTCCCAGCAGGGGAGCGCAGCTCTAATGAACCAATTAATGCATCAGTTACACACATGATACTCTCTAATTGGACCTTTGAAATTGACCTTTTTCTTTGTCACCCGGTCTTTTATGTCAAAACATGTTTATGTGCTTGCTGTGAGCTGCATTAGTTTTACATCTGCATGCCGGCAAAGACAAAAGTAAGTCAAACACACAGGACAATTTAAAACAATTGCAGAAGTCTGGTCTAATCTTTTATCCCGTTCCATCAGGTTGGGTTGTTTGGGTTCATGCACTTGAAACTCCAGATATAAAACTTGAAAAACAACACGGGAATAAATGTATTTAAGCAGAGGTGAAATGCAACTTCTCTGCAACAATTTGCACTCCAGTCGTTTCAGCTATGCCGTTCTGGCCCTGGGGCATAGCGTGCTCTCAGTGAAAAATAACCCAAACAGAGAATTCATAGTCTCAACTCAGATATACCAGCAGCCCAATACATCTGCCTTCTGATCCTATCTTTAAGCCCTCTGCTCTGGCTCCCTTGAGCTCAGACAAAAATAAGAAGGAAATAAAATAAAAGTATTTGTAGGACTATTTATATTTTGTTGCATGGTTGAACATTTTTCGTATTTTGAGGTGATACTGTGACACATAAATAAATAAATAAAACGGTTTTAATTAGGTCAACTAAAATTTGCGTCACATCCTGCTCCGGTCCCGCGCGAGCGCCTTTTCTTGGAGGCGAATAACCTGACCCCCGGCTCGAGGAGCGAACTATGGATACATCAGAGAAAAGTACCGGAGGAACACAGGATTTAATTCTGCGTGGACAGAGTTATCTGCTTTCACAGCAAGCGATGCTGGTTTACCGGGATGTCTGATATGTAGAGAGAAGTTGTCAACGGTGGTGCAGCCTTTACGTATCGAGGAACAACACGGGAGAGGAAGCCAGCTGACGATCTTCAGTCATAATTCAATGGGGTATGCAATTTATTTCAGAAACACTTGTTATATTCCATGGAATGCTCTTAACGTCCCGATAGCAATGAATATATTAAATGCTTTGACAATAAATACATACAAAAATTTATCTGTGGAAGCCGTGGCGCTGTAAAAAGCACGACCAATCATCTGAGCCGGCTAAAGTAACTGGACGGCCTACCTGCCATTGGTCATGTGTGTGTTCGAGGAGGGGCTCTGTAAGAAAGTCTGAAGGAAGAGGCATATTTTTTCCGGTTGTGTATTTTCAAATTCTAGCGCACTCGAGCTGGTTTCTCCATTCTTACCTTTAACTCTTTTTAGGGTGCAGCTATATGTTTTATTCATTTCAAAGTGGGCCCATTTTAATAATATCTTTTCCTCTTCAAATGTGCAGAGGACTCCCCAAGTGCTGTGTTTAATGTATTTTAAAGTAGGCCTGTGTATTATTTTTAATTCTCCTTATAAGAGTTCTTTGTTTCTTATTAGAGGTTAACAGTTTTATATCATGTAATAAATGCAAAGAAACTGTAGTTTTTGTCTGATATAACAATAAAAAACATGTGTTGCGGCTCCAGACAAAAAATGTTTTGGAAAAAGGAGCAAAATGGCTCTTTTGGTCAAAAAGGTTGCCCCTGCCCGAGGGGAATGATCGGAAACATTCCAATCCAGGACAAGTTCATCCCCTATCCAATATGATGCCAAATTGCGAGGCACATTTTTGATAAATCAATCGTGGAGGTCATAAGCTAACAGCGAATACACCATTTTTGACGATTTACATTACTCCAAACTACTCGCATATAGTTTTTCTGATATTCACGAAACACTGTATGCACATTGCTATTATGATTACACACATATTTCAAATTGCCTTCCATTAGTCGCCCAGAAAGTTGGCCATTTTAAAAAATGTGCGTTTTTCATGCATTTCAAGCACATTTTTGCGATGTCCTTGGAGGGAAATTATCGGAAAAATTACAATCCAGGACAAGTTCAGCCCATATCCAATGTGATGATAAATTGCGAAGAAAATAGTTGCTAGCTCAATCTGGGAGGTCGTAGACTAACTGCGAATACATCATGTCCTTAAAATGCATGGAAAACGCACATCTTTCAAAATGGCCGAGTTTCTGGGGGGCGTGGCTAATGGAAGGCAATTTGAAATATGTCCGCAATTCCATGAGGAATGTCTGTGCCAAGATTCGTGAAGTTCGGAGAAACTATTGTGACTACCACACAGGAGAATGTACAATTTTTGACCATTTATATGTCAGATAACCTACTGAGACCTGTATTATCGTATTATGAATAGTTGGTTGAAAGTTCTGATGTTGAATTTTGTAAATAGTGAGATTTTCCAGTTTCATATATTTATATAAATAGTTGGTTGAAAAAAACATATTCATAAAGCTCAATTTGTATTTAGAAACATCACATTAACCTTGATATGTAATATGTAGTCATTGTGGTGAACGTAGAGTGATAAACACCTATTTTACTCAACATTTTAATTTAATTTGTTCATTTTAGACATGAATTACACATGTATATACAATGTCATTAATATATTCCACTACTTTTCTGATCCTTAGACTTTGGTAACCAAATCTAAAACACCAACACGATTGGATGACATGAGTACATTTAGTTTTCACAAGTTTTGAGGATTTTCCAAAAATCGGAAGTCAAATGTTCAGATTTAAAGATAATTATCTCATCACACAGTGCTCTAAGGTGAGTAATTTGCATATATAGCAAGGCCAGATATTGTCCTGAACATTTTGATATGTAACACATGGGGTGCCATGTTATAAGCAGGGTTCGTACGGTTGCTGGAAATCCTTGAAAATGCTTGAAATTGTAAGAGGTGTTTTCAAGGTTTGAAAAGTGCTTGAATTTTGGGAATGTTGCTTGAATTTGGGATAAAGTGATTGAAATTCGCTTTTTAGATTAAAAGAACATAAAGAAGTCGGAGCGCGCTTAGTTGCTTCCCTTCTACATAAAACATCTCCGCTCCGGCCTTCCCACGCTATGCGCGCGACCTGCAGGTGTTTGTGTTACTGTGACCTGGGCATTCTGATGAGTGATAGGTGACTGTGTGCCAGCAGGCTGCCGTTTCAACGAGCGTTGGCTAGCAGAAGACAAAGCCATGGCTAAGACGAGGGTCAAGCCCACGAGTAGCCTCCTGCAAAGTGTGCAACATAACGATGGGAGAGTCTGCGCTGACGAGCCACCTGAAAGGTACGCCGTAGAAGAACATTTTAGATTAGGCTAACGTTGCATGTTACGTTTGTTTAAGCTAACGTTAGCGAGCTGAATAGCGAACTCGATGAGGGATAGTAATAATTGCAGGGGACAATCATTTCAGAGGAGCGTACCTATGTTATGTGCGTTACAGTCGCCATCACTAGTGTTCAGAGGATGAAGCACTCACGGCATTTCGTGTTATAGTCACGAAATATAATCTATTGATTCGACACAGAGCGATTTTGAAAGCAATGTATTTCTACTGGTAGTATGTTTCGTGCCTAAACCAAATGTGACTTGCTCTATCGAAATCTGTCAAATTGACCCGAAGACACATTTTCGATTGTATTACTGGTCGAGTGTGTGTGTGTATTATTGCGTTTGTGTACCGGAGAAACCCTCACAAGAAACACCGGCTGTTGTTCTGCCTGCTGTGACGTCAAGTTACTCCATTCTCCGCTTGTAATTATGCCTTTACAAGCTTCAAAGTTGTATTTATCATCTGAATTTGCCGAAACAAGTTTAATATTCTTTTGATCGCACAGGGATGAAACGTATACCAATAGAATCTGTGGACTCAGCTTTTCATATGATATACAGGGCTCGACATTATACATAGCCCGCTGTCCCGGAAGCACTATTTAGACACACCCCGGCCAGCATAACGTAATTTCAATTTGCCCGCTCGGGTCACTACAAATATTGCTTTTTTTTTTTTAAATGGTCCTGTGGTATTGGTATTTTGACTAGCCATTTTGTTAAATTGTTTCATTTATTAACGCCACAACATAGCGTTTCGTGAGGTGGTTGTCGTTGTTGGGTGAAAAGCAAACGGCTGTTTGCTGCGGAGCGCAGTCTCCCGTGAGCGCGCTCCTTCACTACAGACTGTCGCTATCAATATATCTATCTCTCTATAACAACCGCAGTAGACAAAGGGTGTTGCTATAGCAACACGTCATGTTTATGTTTACACGCAAAATCAATAGCGCGAAAAGGGGTGGGCTCAATATGACCCGCTGGCGGAAATAGGTATAAATGGCAATTTCTTCAATCTATGGAGAAACTGCATTGCTTTTTATCGAAGGAACCGGACGTGGTAACAATGCTAACTTACTTCCGGGTTTTAGGACGCGTCACGGACTGGGAGACTTTAATATTTTATTGAAAAAAAGTTACATACAATAAAAAAACAGCTGTGAGTAAAGTTGACCCGATGGCGGTTCTAGTGTTAATCCCATGTAATTGTAGAATGAACAGTCTTCCTTTGAAGATGTATATCAGCCGTCTTGAGTAGTCAACATTACCTACAAATCATTGTACACATTTCTAAATATTAGTTACCTTGAAGTACACATATCTTGAACTTGAGTAAAAGTAGAAGTACTCAGATCTTGTACTTGAGTAAAAGTAGAAGTGCCAGAGTGTAGGAATACTCTGTTACAGTAAAAGTCCTGCATTCAAAATGTTCCTCAAGTGAAAGTAGAAAGTATTCTCATCAAAATATACTTAAAGTAGCGACAGTAAAAGTAGTCGTTGTGCAGATTGGTCCATTTCAGAATAATATATATGATATTTGTTGTAATGATTGATCATGAAAGTGTTCTCAAAGCTGGTGAAGGTGCAGCTAGTCTGAAGTACTTTGTATACGGCAGGGTAGCTGGTGGATTACTCCAGGTGGAACTAAATAATAATAATAATAATAATAGCTTTGATTTATATAGCGCCTTTCAAGGGACGCAAGGTCGCTTTACAAGTAGTAGGGCAAAAAAACAAACATAACAGAACAAAAGTCAGACAGACAAAACAACAGATAGATTTAAGGGCCGAAAGCCTTGATGAACAGATGGGACTTGAGGGCCCTTTGAAGGCGTCCAGTGTGGGGATGTTGCGAATCTCCACAGGGAGAGCGTTCCAGAGGGTGGGGGCTGCCACGCTGAAGGCTCTGTCCCCGAAGGTTCTCAGTTTGGTGCGGGGGGTGGTGAGCAGGCCAGAGTCTGAGGACCGCAGGTTCCGGGGTGGGGCATGTGGGTGGAGGATGTCCGATAGGTACTGGGGGGCATGGAGGGACTTGTAGGTAAGGAGGAGGACTTTGTAGGTGATGCGGGGCTTGACTGGCAACCAGTGGAGGTGGATAAAGTCTGATTTAACACTTGATTATATTTCACATCATTCATCCACATCTGTAAAGTAACTAAAGGGATTAAATACATGTAGTGGAGGAAAAGTACACCATTTACCTCTGACTTGTGTCACTCATTTTGAAATATTAAACATAGTTTTATTTTCTTTAATTTGTCATCATATCAGCTGTAAGATGCTTGAAAAGTGCTTGAATTTGACTTTGGAAAAGGTGTAAGAACCCTGATTAGAGTTAAAATATTTTTGCTTTAATTTGACAGTTTAAGTTTGGCTGCTATTAATCCAACCGTTTTCTTCTAACACGTTTTTACTTTGCAGCGTGTCCTTATGTGTCCCACAGCCTCCCTTTGCTTTATGGACTGAGTGTTCCGTGTAAACGTGTCCTCTTGTGGAGTTCATCTCACATGAAGTCTCCTCCG
>CALSCF010029408.1:254635-265747 GCA_943593825.1 Chaenodraco wilsoni | reverse complement strand
TCTAAATATTATAGTACCCCCCGCCATTTGGGTATATATTTATACTCAGGCTTAAATGAATAGGCAATTTTTTTTATTCCATCTTTCCAGACCCCATACATTTTTCCCTTAGAGATTTCCAAAAATATTTATATAAATTATTTTAAGCCTAGAATCAAGCCATCCAGGATACTGGTGATTCATACATGTATCAACTGCCCTTTGTGCTTGTGAAAAGGTAATCAGCGGTGGCTTTAACTTCACAATGAGGGTGGTTTCAATATTCTTATCCAACAATGAAGTTTTAAATTACTTTATTAGGAGGTACAATTAGAACAAACAGAAGTAATAGGGATAATCCTTCTTGAGCATATAGCAAGTACTCTAAATTAAAGTTACATCTAAAAGTCGGTTTATCAACTTCGAATCATGATTTTAAAAGACCCTGTGGATGAAAATATCACCCTTTAAAATAAAAGAAAAGTAAACTAATAGGATAATGTTTAGTTTAGTATTATGACATAGAAAAATACGACTTTGGTTCCACGTTCTGGTTTCTCTAGGTAGAATTGACCAATCAGGTTTGTTGGATTTCAGGTATCAAATACTCTGTGTGGGGAGCAAAGGATTGGCCAGAAAGCACATTTTTAAATTGAGCTTCTTTATTTTCAAAAAGATTAGCTTGTAAAATGAGTATTTCCTCGACGTCATCTCTCTACTCGAGTCTGGTCTTCAGGTTGCTAATCCCGGAAAGGGTACAGAAAAGGAAGTCTTTGCCTGGATTTCTTTTGCCTTGGGTTTGAAATGTCATCTGAAGAAGTTATTTCAGTCAACGCTACAGAAAATGTGGCAGCCATCAATCCTCCTCAAAAATAATGCTCTTGTATCTACCTTTTCCCTTTAGGACTACACTCGATTAACCGGGGCAATCAATACGCGATGGAAGCTTTGCCAAGATATACAAGGGCAACCCTCTTTTCACAGAATGAACTTAAGCTTCCAAAATCTTATTTTCTTCAAAACCAAACTTCAATCTTTCTTTCCTCGACACCAGGTGAGCTAAGTGTGGCAGACAATCAATAGAGGTTGTAGTGGATCCCATTTAGCAAAAAGATAACTTCAGATAAGCCACGCGTACGCACACATGGCTTGGGGTGAGATAGAAGCCGGAGGATCGCATTAATTAAAATAGATAAGAGCCCAGGCAGTGCACGCACAGATAAAAGCAACAGACAGAATACAGCTCGGAGCCAAAGCGCAAAAGGTTACACGGTGAGATGATTGTTTCAGACATTTGGAAATTACCTTTTGTAACTTTCATAGCATTCGCAAAGTCCCGTGGAAATAAAACATGTATAGGATGTGGGACAAAGCGCTCGGAGGCACGTAGGAATGGTTGCGAAGCCGGTGGGAGTTACGGTCAATCTGAATGGCTTTCTAAAGTCGTCAATGTGCTGCAAGAGTAAACAAAAATAGATTCCCAAAAATCAATATTTCTTCCACCAAAAACCTCGTGACAAGCCGACGTATGTCCAGTTTCATATATATCGAAGGTTGTGTTTCTCATATCGCTGTTAAGAAGGTACATCAGGTGAGGGTTAAGGTAAAGACAACACAAGGGATACACTGTAAACACACTGAATGTAAAAGCTGGCCTCTCCCGTTGGGAATCAGGAGGACTATCAGGTCGACACTGGTCACAGTATCTAGATTGCATGTCAGCATCATGTTCCCTGATCTCAGCCATTACGGTATTTGTCGAGGCTAAGCCAATAAGCCTCTGAGGATCCGCGTTGTGGGTGTAATGGACGCACACCTTGTTTGCTGCCGAATAAAAGTCATAAACAAAGTTTCCAGTTCGAAACAGTCCATTTATTTCCCTTTTTACTGGTTTCTTTCCATCATTCACCGCACGATATTACGGTTTACACAATACCTTTTCTGTTTGTTTGGAATCCCGCGTGTGCGTGTTCTCCGTGTGTGGTCAAAAACTGTATGGCTTTCCGGCGGAACCTCTCCCCATCAAAACATAAGTTCCTACCTTTATTCCCAGTGCTCATTGGCTCCTACAGTATTACCAAAAGGAAATTGTCAACACTTCCAACCGTCATTGGGTTTGAAACAGAAAATAATTCTCTTTTAAATGTCGTTTTGTTCAGCAGGAGCCTTGTGAACTTTTGCAAGGCCCCCAATTAGATTGGACTATTTTTGTTTGATATCTCTTTCTCACATTCATCTAGGGCTCAGGGCTTTTCGATCAATTGAGGAACCATGCTATCTCCAGTTCTCCCCTTCACTCTGAAGCCTTTATATCCGTTTTATTATATTGATAGTTAGGTGCAATCTCAATTGCTCCTTTCACACGTCCTTCTTTTTTATCTTGCTCCTCATCAACCTCAAACTACCTCGTTTAAATTCAAAACCTTCATTTATCGAGGACTGATCTCATCCGATACCCTGCTTCCAATTCAATGCATTTATGCACTTTTACCTTTGAGAGTTTCCCAATACAGCCACAGTCTTTTGTGCTTGACCTATGAGCAGTGCGATTGCAGTTGTCGATGGAAGGTCAGTGTCTTGCTCAAGGGAATGTCGATAGTTCTAACCGAATAGTGTTACTCATACAATTTGAACACCCACACTTTTCCCTGTCCCAGGAAGCGCAGGTTCCTGAATGCACCGCTGAGAATATCATCCAGACTAAATCACCTGTTTAAATAAAGACTCTTTTTTGCCGTGAGAGTAAGTGCTATATTATTCTAAAATTAAATCCCCATATTTTTCAATTCTTAATTTTTTGAATTACCCTCTACCCAACCCCCGTCCCCAAATCAAAGGGTATACATACCATCAGAAGTGCTATCTCCATTGGTCCATTACCAATCCAGCAAAACATCATTGGTACCCCTCATCATTTTTTTATAAACTTCAATAATACTTAACCCCTAATTCCTTTTTCTCCAGGTTTCCATTGACCGAGGTATTTGTGAGTGATAAGGGTTTTAAGGTTAGGGTAGGAGTTCACAATTAGGGTTAGCGTTAGGTCTAATCACTCTCCTAGGGCGAAGTTAGGGTTCGTAGTGAAAGGGTCTGGATTAATGTTAAGATTAGTTTTTTAGGATCATTCCAACATCCGGGTGGGGGTAAGTTTATTTATCAAATCCTTAAGATCCGTTTTTAGACAAAGAATGCCCTATGACCATCTCCCTCAAAATGTCCCTAATCATCCCTGCCGTTTCCTCATACATCGGGGAATCCAATGGCCGGTAATAATTCAAATCCCCCAGCTGTCTCATCGCTTCTTGAACATACTGGCACTTATCCATAATAACCACCGAACCCCCCCTTATCTGCTGGTTTTAGGATAATTCCACTGTTCTTTTGTAACTCCTCCAGCGCCTGATGTTCCCCCCCGGACACACACAGTACACACACACTCGCGAGCTTCCCCCAGACCAGTAATCCAAACGAAAATATCTTCCCTCCGTAGTATTTTGATCATTTGCTGATAACCAATCAGATCGATGGATTCCAGAGAGAGGAAACTGTGAAGGCCTTTCTCTCAAAATGATGACTCGGTGACAGTCATTATATAATGTGACATATTTCGCTTAGTATTTGGAGTACAACAATCCTGATATCATTAGAAAGATAGGAATATCCTCTTTCCAGCAGTGTATACAACTCAAGATCTGTCTTCGGGTCAATGCGACTGATTTCGATGGAGCAGGACACAAATGACAAGAATAATTTTACTTGAGCAAACAAAAATAGATTTCCCCTGAATACATTACAAATTAGATGTATTATTTACGTGTACACGTAAGTTAGCATTTTATAATTTTCTTCATCAGGTAAAGGTAACGCCATTAATCTGAAATGGCCTAGAACAAATATTTTAAAGATTCTGTCTACAAAACTGTACTGACAAAAAATCTTGCTCATAATCTTCCATTTGGTCCTCGGGATTGAGACACAAATATAATACCCGAAACATATCAACAACTGCACACACACAGGCTTACGTAATAAATCCCCAACAAAAGTCGTCCGTGGCATCAGTTAGGGGTCCGTGGCCCGAACACATTCTCAGCGGTGTTCTTAAAGGGAGTCATGGCTCGTTACCCACTAGTGAGAAAAAGCAGCAGGACATGAGCCTTAAGTATGACTGCCTCTAATGAGTTTCTATTTCTAGATTACAAATGATTTAGCTCGACTATCGGACTCATGATGGCCTGCAGAACACACTCATTTAGAAATGTGTTTTCAAACAGGTATTTAGTAAAAGCATTGATGAAGAATATTCTATACATGTTTGTTATAGCAGTAGCAATACATCCCGTTCCTTGATTTATAATCAACGTATCTGAGGGTGATGATTGAAGACCACTCTTAAGAAATCCAGACAGAAAATGAATGTGAGGAACATTAAAGTGCATTAAAGACACCTTTCTGAAAGGGTTGTTTGCAGCAGCAGAAATATTTGAGCATGACACCATATCAATCTTTTTAAAAAGGTTTATAACATCTCAAAGGTATTTTCTGCTTAGTCAGCTGCTTTTTAGAGTGGTGATGCATTTTTGTAGGCCTACAAGGAAGTAGGTATCGCAAGGGCTGCCTCAACAAAAAGCAATAGGATATCCCGTTGGATATATTCCAGAAGGAAAGCTCTGTGGCAAACACATGTTTATAATACCCAGCATGTTTTGTTCAACAGGACAATCTCCACATACTATGAGCATTCTCACCGCTAAAGGCGGATTTGTGTCGGCGTGATGATGTTGAGTAGTTTATTTAGTCACTTGTTAGCAACCGCCATTTTAAAACATAGATGCTTCTGACATTCACGAGAGGGGTATTTACTGACGTTTGAGGAAGAACAACATAATATAAAACGTGAACATGTTGTATTCGTGTGTCAACCACAGATCTTATTTCAGGCCTCTATCGACAATAACAAACTAAAACATTGACCGTGGGAACGAGGGTCAATGTAGGTTTTACCAGAGCCATGTGATAGAAGAGTTACGGCATCTCCGTTCACGCCAATGGACCAGTGTTTTACAGCAATGGCGGATCGTGGAGCCTCTCAATAGTTCCCCGGAAGTTAGTTTGCCGCTAACTTCCGGGGAACGATTGAGAGGATCTGCGGCTAGCAGTCTATGGTTGAAGCATAATAGACCGTTCGTGATGGACTTTTGAAGGTAAGAAGACGTTTAAAGATTTATATTGCGGATATTATCAGAACATCTGAATCAAATTAACTACATGTGTATTAAAGGATGTTAGTGGGTTATCCCTTCAGTCAGTATATTTGACGTTTACAGATAACAGATTAGGCTAGGATACCGGATAACGTTGGCAACACGCGTTAACCACGAACACCCTATTACTCCGTTCTCCTAACGTTATTTCCTCCAACGTTGTGGAATTAGAGAAAAGGGGCTTCTTAACGTGCTTTTATCCGGGTGGAGGGAGTTACATATTACTTCCAAACAGTAAACAAAAACATAACTTATGGTTGAGAGTTTTTAGCAGAGCCATATCATGTCTTTGTGATTCTGTTTTTACCCGTCTGTGTTATGTTGCAGCAGCTGATGTTGGATTGATGGCTAAGTGAGAGTGAAAACACAAGGTACGTTTAAAATAGGTCAGCAATGTCCCATCCTATAGGTTGCTAGATGTATCTAACCCTTTCTCCTGTCTCCCTCTCTCAGTACAAGAACAAGGGAGCCTGAAGACCTGCACTGAGACCCTCACCCTGCGCCTGAGTCTCACCTCCCAGAGCTTTCCAAGCCTCTCCCGGTTCCTTATTTTTATTAAACAGACGTTAAGCTTCCCAATGGTGTGGTCTTCGTTTTGTGAAAAATACGATACCTCACATGCTTTGTTGTTGTCTTTTGTGATCGTGAAATTGCATCTGCTGACTTGAGCCAGACATTCTTTCCTCCGCTCTGTGTCAGTGGGGAAGCCGTACATTCGTACTCCTTTCTCTGAGCGCTTGGAGCAGCACAGCAAACCATGGGGGAGACGATATGCCGGACAACACGGAGGAAAAGGCACAGACAAATTGCATGATATGCTATTCAATGTTTATTGAATTCCATTTATTTACTGTCAGTTGACAATCATTGATGGCACCTGTCGGTCTCCTGTCCTTTCTGACTGTCAGAAAGGACAGGAGACCGAGCCTATCAATGTTTGTTTATTCATGCCAAATGCCCCCTGTTTCTGACTGGCTGGTCCCGATACCTGTATCGCACGGCGGTGGAGCGGGGAGCCCGGAGTGCTCTGTTACAGGGCACTCTGTATTTCTTATTGTGTCTTATTATTGTTATAACTTTTATGCCGGTGTTTTGAACTTCTTTTATTAATCTGACCAGGCTCATCTAACCCTAAAAATGCAATGTTATTTCTCGAGGTTTAGGAATCCTTAATGCGCCACTCCAGAGGATTTACAATGTATGTCAGTGAAGAAGAAGGATGCCAGTTAGGGTGTTGAGTTGAGAAATTAAAACACACAAAGAATGTGTTATTTGTCTGTTATTTAATGTTGTGTTTGTGTTACTTGATAGTCTGGCAATATTGTCTTCATCACACCCATGCTAACAAAGGCATTGAAGATAAGTTGCAAGATTGCGAGGACGCTTAAAAGAGAAAGTTTTACTACTAAAAGGAATGTTTGAGAGTTGAACATAAAACTAGCCATGTTTGAATAATTTATAGCCAGCAGACACTTTATCGATCAAGTTCATATCAGGCATACATTCCTGGCTCCTTTTTGTTATTGATGTTTGGAGAGATCCCCCACACATCATTTCTGTGAACTGCACCGTGCATTGATCATGAGCTCGGTATTCGATGTGATACTGAGAGCAGCATGCTTATGAGCAGCTACAGTTCTGTCAAAAGAAGTAGTTAACCTCTTAAGGACGACGGTGGACCCCCCTCACCGGTTTTTTCGAGCCTGTCTCAGGGCTTCTTAACATTTATGAAGCTATTGATGTGCAGCACCAGATTAACGGCTAATCTCAGCTAACTGGAGATATGAACCATTTTACCAAAACACAAGGGTAATACCTCTGAATTAGCACTAAGCGAAAAACGCACTTTAGCACAGAACTCAAGATAAAGATACCCTTATTACTTATCGAAGCTGCACATACAAGATATCCGATTAAAGCTGAGACTCCACAGATTATTCAGGTATAGTATCATCACTGAGTGATCCGGACTCGCAAACACAGACATCACAACACGTACCTTTACAGCTTTTACGGGAGATCGTCTCACCGTAGCTGTCAATCTGATCAAAAGACGTGGCATTACAACGCGGCTGATCCATAGGTTGATAATGTTTCTGTGTCTTTGAAGCAATTGTTTATAATCCATAATTCCATTTTTATGTAAAAATCGGAGCACCAAAGTTAGCTGCTAATGGTAGCCACCAGAGTGTATGCAGCTTCCGGTTTTGGCCACGCGTCACTCTAACGCCTTATTTGTTCATGTGTTGGTGTGTGTAGAACTTCCCCTCGATTCCATTGGCTCTAGCGGTAAGAAAGAGATTTCATTCGTCAAAATCGACCAATGGGGACCAGAGATATGGAAAATCCACCCAAATGACCCCAGAAGTGTTTTTTTTGCTAAACCTCTCTAAAAAGGTCAAAGGTCACTTGTTTTGCATCGATCTTGAAACAGGGTGCTTATTATATGTTGTACTTTGGATTCCTAAAGCTTGTAGTCTACCTAACCATCATCCAAGGGTAGTTTTCACTATAAGTACAACAATATTTTTGGACGGACACTATAATTAACAGTTTTTTACTATGTTCAATCTGAATTTACTTTAAGATAAAAACATCTATATTGATTCTGACTCTTCTGCATCCAGCTCACAGGCTCAGGGAGGAACAGGTTAACCCACTGATAAGTAATACTGAAAGGAACTTCAGCATGCTACCAAAGAACAAAGATGTTATTAGTAAAACCTACATGTTTCGACAAAGCTTTGTTCTCTGTACTGATAAAACTCAAAGTGGTTGCCTGTTACAAATACCTTGGTATCTGGCTTGATGATTGTCTCTCTTTTAAACTTCATGTCAATAACCTGCTTAAAAAGCTGAGGGTGAGGCTAGGGTTCTTCTACAGGAACAAGTCCTGCTTCTCCTTGAGGCCAGGAGAAGGCTCTGTGACCTTTGACCTGTGCTGGACTCTGGGGATCTGGTCTATATGAAGGCACCTGCCCATTGCCTGGTCAGGTTAGATGCTGCGTATCACAGCGCTCTGAGATGTGTGACAGACTGTAAAGCATTAACCCATCACTGCACCCTGTATGCAAGGGCTGGTTTGCCTTCGCTAACTGTACGGAGGCTCAGTCACTGGTACATTTTATATACAAAGCCATGTTAGATAAACTACCATCTTATATCTGCTCCCCGATCTCACGGAGAATTGAAAGTACGTATTGCCTGAGATCGCATGCTGTGGTTTTATTAAATGTCCCAAGTGCTAGGACTGTCTTAGGGAAGAAAGCTTTTAGACGTGCAGCTCCACTAACTTGGAACAGTCTGCAACAAGAATGGAAAATTACCAAGCTAGTGCCACTACATGTTTTTAAAGCTCGGTTGGATGCTACTCACTCAGATTCTGTTGGTACCTGTACATGTGGTTAGATATGTAAATTGTAATCCCTGTACATTTTGCTGTATGATGTTGTTGTGTTGTTTATGTCTTCTTGTGGAACCTACTGCTGCCGGTCTCCCTTGAAAAAGAGATCATTGATCTCAATGGGATTTCACCTGATAAATAAAGGTTTTGAATTGAATTGAACAAAGAATGTGTTATTTGTCTGTTATTTAATGTTGTGTTTGTGTTACTTGATAGTCTGGCAATATTGTCTTCATTACACCCATGCTAACCAAGGCATTGCAGATAAGTTGCAAGATATCGAGGACGCTTAAAAGAGAAAGTTGTACTACTAAAAGGAATGTTTGAGAGTTGAACATAAAACTAGCCATGTTTGAATAATGTATAGCCAGCAGACACTTTATCGATCAAGTTCATATCAGGCATACATTCCTGGCTCCTTTTTGTTATTGATGTTTGGAAAGATCCCCCACAAATCATTTCTGTGAACTGCACCGTGCATTGATCATGAGCTCGGTATTCGATGTGATCTGAGAGCAGCATGCTTATGAGCAGCTACAGTTCTGTCAAAAGAAGTAGTTAACCTCTTAAGGACGGCGGCCCCCCCAGTGGTCCCCCTCCCACCGGTTTTTTTCGAGACTGTGTCAGGGCTTCTTAACATTTATGAAACGATTGATGTGCAGCACCAGATTAACGGCTAATCTCAGCTAACTGGAGATATGAACCATTTTACCAAAACGCAAGGGTAATACCAAGACTCTGAATTAGCACTTTAGCACAGAACTCAAGATAAAGATACCCTTATTACTTATCGAAGCTGCACATACAAGATATCCGATTAAAGCTGAGACTCCACAGATTATTTAGGTATAGTATCATCACTGAGTGATCCGGACTCGCAAACACAGACATCACAACACGTACCTTTACGGGAGATCGTCTCACCGTAGCTGTCAATCTGATCAAAAGACGTGTTCAATGGCATTACAACGAGAAACAACGCGGCTGATCCATAGGTTGATAATGTTTCTGTGGCTTTGAAGCAGTTATTGATAATCCATAATTCCATTTTTATGTATAAATCGGAGCACCAAAGTTAGCTGCTAATGGTAGCCACCAGAGTGTATGCAGCTTCCGGTTTTGGCTACGCGTCACTCTCACTCCTTATTTGTTCATGTGTTGGTGTGTGTCGAACTTTCGCTCGATTCCATTGGCTTTAGCGGTTATAACGAGATTGCATTCGTCAAAATCGACCAAGGGGGGCCAGAGATAAGGAAAATCCACCCAAATGACCCCAGAAGTGTTTTTTTTGTGCTAAATCTGTCTAAAAAGGTCAAATATCACTTGTTTTGCATCGATCTGGATACAGGGTACTTATCATATGTTGTACTTTGGATTCCTAAAGCTTGTAGTCTACTAACCCATCATCCAAGGGTAGTTTTCACTATAAGTAAAATAATATTTTTGGACGGACACTATAATTAACAGTTTTTTTACCTTAGTTCAATCTGAATTTACTTTAAGATAAAACATCTATATTGATTCTGACTCTTCTGCATCCAGCTCTCAGGCTCAGGGTGGAACAGGTTAACCCACTAATAAGTAATACTGAAAGGAACTTCAGCATGCTACCAAAGAACAAAGATGTTATTAGTAAAACCTACATGTTTCAGCAAAGCTTTGTTCTCTGTAGTGCCAGTGTTCGTAGTACTGCTCCCACGGAGCTGAGAGAGGAAAGCTCTGTCTGCTCTGCAGCTTCCCTTTGATACTACACCGTCAACACTGGGACTGGGGTCAATTAATTTTAAATAAATCATTTGTAGTAGCCTTTACATACTAAAAAAGACTTTGCGCATTTAGGAATCACATTGAGCTGAATTCAACAAACTTAAAATATTTATTAATTGCATTTTAATTACTTTTTTAATATATAAAACCAGCTACGACATGTTGAGTAGAAATTAATTGAAGTTGATGAGAGCCTCAAAAATGCAGAAAATGGAAGTTACTCATTGGGAGCTCTTAAATTCTAATCTCTGCCTATTTCGCGCCACATTGAAGTTCTTCACTTGCTGCCACAGCCCACTGCCCACTGTGGGTGCTGCTTCGTCAAAGGGAAGAAGTAAGAACTGTTGTAAGTTAACTGACATTTTTTAACCAAGTTGATATAGCAGTTTAACATTGTTTTGTGCTATCGATGAACAAACATGTCAACTATATTGCATTGTAGGTAAATCCACATTAAGCTGAGGGATGAAAGTTGGTAATTTAGTGCTCTTTATTTTCTCTAAAACCATTACAAGGACTGAAACATTTTTGATACAATGCCACACTTTTTTTTTGTGTCTTAATGTGCCACGGTACTGTTGTGACTTTTAAGATACCAGGTAATGTTTTTCGACTTTTACTCAACCTAAGGTAGAAGGTACCTTAACAAGCTAGCTAGCATGTTACATTAGCCGACCTAAGCTAGCATGCTACATTAGC
>CALSCF010029408.1:233824-254235 GCA_943593825.1 Chaenodraco wilsoni | reverse complement strand
GAACATCCTCACGGAGTCTGCTGGCCCAACACCACACGCACGTCACACCATTACTGACAAGCTCACAGCCTTTATGTGTCTGTGTGATAGTGTAATGTTGGAGGAAATCCGTGATTGCTGAAGCGCGGCGAGACAGAGCCACCTGGGATGTCTCTATTACGGAGCTGAAGGCCTTTATTGCGCTTCTCTACGTGAGAGGTGCATATTGTGGGAAGAGCATCGAGATGGAGAGTTTCTGGTCCGAGCAGTGGGGCAACGTGTTCTTCAACGCAACACTGTCGAGGAACCACCGACAAGTTTACGCACGTAAGGAAGGCGTGGGATCGTTTTGTCGAAAATTCAATCGCGTCCTACAGGCCAGGGTCCGACATCACTGTGGATGAACAGCTATTCCCGACAAATCAAGATGTCCATTCACACAGTACATGCCCAACAAGCCGGACACATGTGGCATCACGTTTTGGCTGGCAGCTGACGTTGACAGCAAGTACATGCTGAATGGCTTCCCTGGGAGAAGATGCCAGCAGGCCAGCAACACAACGGCTCGGAGAGAACGTGGTGCTGAGGCTGGTGGAGCCCTTTGTTGGTAAGGGAAGAAATATAACCACAGACAATTTCTTTACCTCCCTCCCTCTCGCCAAAGCGCTTCTCGCCAAAAACACCAAGGTGCTGAAGAGCGACAAAATGGTGCTCTCAGTCTACCAGTGCATGCCGAGGAGAAACGTGACAATACTCAGCACGCAACACCAGCATGTGGCCATCTCCACAGAAAGAAAGTGAAAGCCAGAGACTGTGGAATACTACAACCACTAAAAAGTGGGGGTTGACGTGCTCGACCAAATGGCTCGCCAATATTCTGTGAAAGGTAGGCTGTTATTATTATTATTATTATTATTATTTTAGGCCTATAGAAAACACTGCATTGGTCAGTTGTTTTTACTATGTCCTATGTTTCTCTCAGGTGGCACGCGTAGATGGCCCGTTGCTGTCTTTTATAATCTCGCTGCCATCGATGCCTGGGTGCTGAGGAGCTGCAGGAGCCAGGAGAACACACCGAGACGGGACTTCACGCTCCAGCTGGCACACGAGCTGCGCGCTGAGTGGATGGCATCAAAAGGCGGACCTGCCCTTCAGCGGTGCCGGTGCAGAAGAGCGCAGGAGAATGGCCTGCATGGTGAAGGCGCACTGCATGCAGAATAAAACGTTCTGCATGTGTCACGCGTGGGGATGCTGTGTGAGGCGAACGCACAGCCAAGGTGCTCAGTGTGTGTGAAGCGTTGTGATCGATGTGTTCTTATTGTTCTTCTTCTCTGATGTTCTGTGTTATTTGTATACGTTCTGTGTTATCTGCTGTTCAATTATATAACAAATACATTATTATATTAATTTATATTATTGTCATGTTGTTGTTTTTTTATGAGTAGAAGGCTCTCAGACGATATGAAGCATGTTTACCTTTACGAAACACAAGCCTGACATCGAGCGTTTATTAGCGAGAGTGGGTAATATTTCTGCCATAGGATATGCAGCGATCCTCGCGCTATTGATTTTGCAAGTAAACATAAATATGACGTGTTGCTATAGCAACGCCTTTTGTCTACTGCTGTTCCTATAGATAGATAGTTATATATATAGATATATATATATCTATATATATATATATATAGATATATATAGATATATATATATAGATATATATATCTATATATATATATAGATCTATCTATATATATATATATATAGATAGATATATATATATATATATATATCTATATATATCAGACGTAGGGTGACCAACAAGGGCACAATTCCATCAAACTGGCAGAGCTTTCTCAGAGACAATGACAACAAAACTGAACTCTTCCACGACCTCGCTGACAAAATTGCACAGATGTCAGCGCAAAATGTGGTCATTGTGACCAAAGAAGAAAACGCTCGAAGTCCCCAAACCATGAGCCCTGACGAGTTGGCTCCCTGTAGTCACGAAGAAGCCGACACAATAATCTTTGTGCATGCCAAGCAAGCAGATATTCTTGTGATTGCAGTCAGCATTCTTCCAACCCTTCAGGAAAGTGGTCTGCAACAGTTGTGGATTGCCTTTGGCCATGGACGGAACCTCAAGTGGATCCCTGTGCATGACCTTTGTCTTTCTATTGGAATGGGAAAGAGCAAAGGGATTCTCTTCTTCCATGCCTTTACTGGCTGGGATGTTGTGTCAGCTTTCCGCGGTGAAGGCAAGAAGACAGCTTGGCAGACATGGGAAGTTTGTGACGAGGCATCTGATCTCTTCAGTAGACTCAGCCGGTATCCACCAACAGTGGTTTATGATGACGAACTGAAGATCTTGGAAACATGTGTGGTCATGATGTATGGCAGGTCCAGTGTTGCTCAGGGTGTTAATGATGCCAGATTTGACATGTTTGCAAGGAAACAGAGGGCCTACAAGGCCATTCCTCCTTCCCAAGCGGCACTACTGCAGCATTTGAAACGTGCAGCCTACCAGGCAGGTATATGCAGTCAGTCAACAGTGCTTCAACCTGAAATACAGAGTCCTGCAGAGTGGGGATGGACCAAAGAAGAAGATCATTGGCAGATATTCTGGACCAAGCTTCCGCCTATCGCTGAGAGCTGTCAGCAGCTGACCAAGTGTGGATGCAAGTCGGAAAGCAGTGGACGATGCACATGTTACCGATTTGGTCTTCCCTGTACAGCATTATGCCGCTGCAGGAGTAAATACATACACAATCATACTGTGGCAATGTTATATCTAATAAACATGGAAATATGTTTCCTGTTGGTTGGTTACAATTATCAATTTGTATTTAATTTATTTTTTACATTTTGTGTTTTAAAATGACACAAAACAGCTCTGAACAAGTTCAAACATATACATGTGACTTTCCCATAGTCAAACACATATAATTCAATACCAACATCACCTATCTAGCTTCACATGCCTGAAACATCAAAGAAGGAAACATACATCCTTTCCATTCACAGCCACGTTAGCATCTGTGTATCAATGGTAAGCTTAATAGAGGTAGATGAGAAGGTCGGGTCAGACACGGCCACTTAAACAGCAGAACCGTCAACAACAGAAAGGTCATTTGTTCTGGTTGGTTTGTTTGAATCCATGTGGAAGGAAGTGGGAGATGTGTGGGAAGATGTTATGCGTATTTGTGCAAGTAAGCAAGTCACTGAGCCAGGGAGTGTGTTTCTGTGTGTGTGTGTGTCTGCGCTGACAGCTGAACAATAGGTGTGTGGGTCCATGACAAGTTGTTGACGGCTTCATATCCACTCTGGGGCCATAGTGAGACTCTACTGGAGGTACAAGAATAAAAGAGGGGAGATAAAAAGATGAGCGAGTGGAAGAAACACGTGGCTGATCCCAGCCGACTTGTAATTAGTGTGTGTGTGTGTGTGTGTGTGTGTTCAAGGTTCTTTATTTGCCATACGAACATAGCTACAGTGTAGTCATGACGATGAAAATCTTAGGTCACAGGCTTCTCCAACACCACAATAACACAGATAAACAGAATAAAATAGTGCAAGTACATATTAAATAGTAATACAACAATAAAAATAGTTTAAAAAAGTGAAATAGTGCAATAAGAGTCTATATGCAAGTTATTGGAATGATATATTAGGTAAATAGATCAATAATGTCTAAGTAGCAGCCAGAGTGCAGGTGTTCAGCAGTCTTCTGGCCTGTGGGATGAAGCTGTCCCTGAGTCTGGTGGTGTCAGTCCGGATGCTGCGTACCGCCTGCCAGACGCAGCAGACTGAACCATTTGTGCGAATATTCGCTTCGCTCTAAACGCGAGTTTCACCGCGGCTTGCAGTTTGTTTTATCGCGTCATTCAAAACAGACATGCCGTTGACGCGCCAGATCAAGGAACTGCGCCTGGATGACTGCCGTCTCCAGCGGTATTTTAGGATGACCTGTGTCCAGTTTGATGATCTTCTAGCTCGGGTTGGTGTCAGGATTTCCCGGATGGACACACACTACAGGCGTTCCCTCTCAGCTGCGGAGCGCCTGTCAATATGTCTCCGGCAAGTTGCTTTGTTTTTTATTAGTGTCGGAGCCGCATTTAAGTTTATTTTGATTTATTTGGAACCTTTATTAATTAAAATGGAGGTGCGCTGTGTGACGGGAGGGCAGCAGGCAGCAGCAATACCGTCATTGACACGCAGACGCAACCTTATGCTTAGTCAAATACAGATTATTAGGATCTGATGTTTAAGTTAAATATTGTTTTCGTATTTTGTTTTGCTGGAAATAAACGTTGAAAAGCAACCGAAACGTCCAGTGGATGTTGTACTGCGAGTCTGACACTGCTTCCGGGCCCAAGCTCTACATGTGGCCAGAACAATAACTTTTGAGGTGAAGGTTACAAGACAAACTCTTTGGGATTTTGGCCACTGCAATTAGCGTGTTAATATGAATACAACATATGTAATGAATCTTGCACGACATGGTGAATCAATGCCACAGCGCTATGGATCAAAATGAACTGTTTGTTGTTATTATTTAATTATAATAAACGTTTAAAAGGGATGCTGAAATAACTCCCATCATGATAGTTTTAATGACTTTGTATTCTGCAGGGTAGCTTGTGGATTTACTCCAGGTGGAACTAAAGTCTGATTCAACACTTGGTTATATTTCACATCATTAATTCAAATCTGGAAAGTAACTAAAGGTATTAAATACATACCATTTAATGTACAGTAGCCTGCTTGGTTACTATAATGTTTGTTTTCTTTTGTGCTGCAGGTAATAATAATAATATATTTTATTTCTATAGCGCTTTTCTTGAACCCAAAGACGCTTTACATTTGGGAGGGAGGGTCGAGAAACAAAACAAAAACAAAGCCAAAAAGAAACAAAACAGAAAAGCAGTCAGGAGGAAGTTGGTTGAGAGGGGGGGGGCTTATGGATACAGAGTGGAAGAGGTGGGTTTTGAGGCGGGACTGGAACAGGGTGAGGGACTCAGACTCACGGAGGTCTTGGGGGAGGGAGTTCCAGAGCTTCGGGGCTGCCACAGAGAAGGCTCTGTCCCCGAAGCTCCGGAGTTTGGCCTTGGGGATGGAAAGCAAACCGGCTGAGGAGGATCTGAGGGACCGGGGTAGGTAGAGGATGAGGAGGGGAGGGTTTAAACCCATGAATTATTGTTTTGTGAGGTAGTGCTACTTTCTGCTTTTTAAATGACTTTATGATTTTAGGCAAAGCATATAATAGAAGTCAATTTTGACTTTGAATGTAATAGAATTGTGAAAATATGCAGTCTGTTATTGTGACGACCCCTCCACACCACGAGGGGTGCCGTCGGCTCTGTGTGTGTGTGCTTACAGGATCCAGCTCTGTGAGGATCTGTCGAGCAATCCTGGACCGGCCACTCTGGACGAGATAGCCGCGGTCACAGACATTTGTCTCCGTGTCCAACGCTGCACCGTCCAGGCCACGGGCAAAGTGATGGGGATCATGGTGGTGCAGGAAAGAGCTAGATGGCTCAACCTCACCTCCCGGACCGGGAAAAGGAAGATGTGCTTGATATGCCCATCGTTCCCGAGGGGATTTTCGGCTCCGCTCTCGCCTCCATGCAGAGGAAGTGCGAGTCGAAAAAGAAGGAAGACGAGGCCCTCCACCTCTGTCTCCCTCGAAGGGTCCAGCCGCTGCCTTCGCAACAGCGGCCCTTCGCAACAGCGGCCCTTCGCCCAAGCTGCTCCGAACCCTGCTAGGTTTAAAGTACCAGGTCAGCAGAGGGCGCAGCCCGCCCCGAGTCCCCAGGCCAGGCAGGAGACGAGGGCGAGTTGGCCTAGAAAATCTCCGGTTCTGGCTGCAGCCCAGGCGCAACCAACCCAGAATTTCGGCCAGCAGTCGAGGAAGAAGAAGCGAGCGGCCTGACAGCCGCTCCTTCTCCCCTCTGTGACAGAGCTGGAAGTTCTTTCCCCGGCTCTAAACGTGTCCCCCTGCCTCGAGAGATGCCTCAACGTCATCCTCAAGTCCGCATAAAACACATGTCACATCTTTGTTGTTTAAATAAACCTTTTTCCGCTGACGCATCCAGGCTTCGGCCAAGGGCGCAGCTCAAAAAAATGAAAAGAAAAACAATAAACAGTCCGTTAACTATAAATCCCCTTCTGAGAGCAGCTACGGCCTCTCTCAAAATGCGGATAATAAACGGGTCTGTGAAGGCACCACCGCCACGCGCATGCGCAGTGCCGGTTGGGGCCGTGAAGGCCTAGATAAACTACCCAGTATGAACACTTGTATAGCCCTTATTAAAAACATTCGTTCCTCAAGTTCTAAAATGTGCTAATAACGTTATTCTGAGAGTTATTTCCCTCTGCATTATGAACGCGCATCTAACCCACGGGACCGCGCTGCCCGGCACGTTCATGTTACGTGTTCAGCACTACATGCGTTTCTCTTTACCCATGGATGCACAATAACAACGGACCATATCGCCTTACTGCCCACGGAGCTGTAAGAATGGATATATTGCACATGTTTATAAATAATTTGTAAAAATATTATACTACATAGGCTGTATGATGTAAATCTTGTATTAAATAAAGTTAATATTACCGACGTAGATTAACGTTCCTGTAGCTTCTTATCGCACTTGCAATATACCATTAAAAGAGTTGAACGTAGCTGTTTGCTATTAGGCCGTCATATTTATACATATATCAATAAAGATATGTGTCAAAGCTCTAATCAAATTAACAGTTGTATTAATTATAATTGTATATATATATATATATGTATATTGCCTGTGTTGTATATGTATACACACAAATTAACAACCTTGTGTTTTTCAAAAGTTTTACAAGTTGTATTGTAGTGTTTATTTTAGTGTTGTTTTCTTCTTATCCACATTTTGATTTCAGAGCACAACATCACGCTCAACAGTGAGGCTGGCAATGCTGAACAAAACCAGTTATAATATTTATCCCGCTGAAAAAGTGAAAGCTTTACGAAAATGTAATTAAAGATATGTAAACATTTCAGGAAGAAATTAGCATTTTATATAGAAATTCACAAATATAAGAAATGAAACCTAAAAGAGATGTTGTACCTCTGATGGCTGGCATAGTAGAACTAGGAGAACAAAATAGTGACAACAAAATGTTAATACAATGTATATAGATTAAAAGGTAATATAATATTGATTACAATTATTCTATTAAAAAATCCACCCAACATGATCAACAGGAAAGCCCTCAGAAGGCACTTCATGGTTTGAAGAAAGTTGAGGACGGGGTCCAGACAGTTAAATCAGGAGAGACTTCATTTTGTTTAAAGAACATGTATTGACACATGTCATATGATAGACCCCGATCCTGAAATCCTATATCTAAAGGGGAAATGCAGCCGTGAGCATATAGGGAACCCCCCGGGGTCTAGACACCGGTGATGATGCTGAAGATCTGGATAAATCCCCCGCGCCCCTCCCCCTTCACACGAGGCCACTTCACTGAGGCTAAGACAAAGCTAACTTCAACTAAAATCAACGACTTTGACAGTTTGCTCCAAAAGGTAAGAGACGGAAACATATTGATTGTGTAACCTGCCTCCTTAATGTCTGTATGTAATGTAACATGTTCTCATATAAAATAGTAAAATAAGCCAAACTACTCAACAGCTACTGTGGCTAAGCTAATGTTGGGTGTTTGCTCATTAGTTTTTCATAGTTAACCAAAATGCTAGACATGTATGCATGCCAGCAGTTCTGCGATGTGAACTCTGTATGCATTAGCTAACTTTCAAGAAACCAGACTTTGAATTTATAATTCGTTTTATATATATTTTTATTTAAAATCTATAAATGTGAGATGAAAAAACTAAAAATGACATATCTTTGTCACAACACATGTCCAATGCAATGTCCCTACCATTGCCAACGACGATGCATACAGAATCTTCAAGAACACATATTTTGAAAGAGGCGTGAAAATCATTTGTACTTTATTTATAGATGGCAGAAATAGCCGGGTCAACATCCAATCCAATCCTGAAGGAGAGTGGGCAGCCCGCCATACTGGTGCTGGATAGTTCTTAAAAGCATTTGTATTCATTTTGTTTCAGTAATTCGTTGATTGCATACCCTTTAATTTCATATGTGCCTTATTGTTACATCTGATAAGTGAAATCAGCTGATTGTGACCGTATCACAACAAGTCAGTGACTTAATACATCCTGCTTCGTAACAATGCATGTAATATTAATATATAATCTTAATCCTTATAAAGTTTCATCATGATTCTATGAGTTATATGTAATATAATATAAACATTAAACTTGTGTAGTCTTCGTAAAACAATATGACAACTCGCCGTTTTCTAAAAGATGACCACTAACCACTTTTTTTTCCTTTTTCAATATATTTTATTCCATCTCGGTCCCAATATGTGGATAATAGGGAGCAGCTACGTTCGACGTGGGGAAGAACGAGCCAGACTCACCATGGGAAGCAACCTGGGTCTCAATTGCCGTGTGTGGTGGAGGACCCTTCTTCCCTTTTTCTCTCAGTCCTTGAGAGGAAGAACAGTCCCGGATGTCATGCTCATCCACTGTGGCGGCAACGACCTTGGCAACATCAAAGGTGTGGAGGTTGTCACAGCGATGAAGCAGGACCTGCTTTCCCTCAGTCACAACTTCTCAGAGATGAAGATAATTCTATCTTCCATCACTGAGAGATGTCACTGGAGGAAAGCTGAAAAAGGCCAGAATGTGGGGGAACAGAGAGATGGGTACATGTGTTAGTGGTTTGGGTGGAGAGAGGGTAAACTCTAAGAGATGGAGTTCATTTCACCATGTCTTAGAGTAACCTTAAACAGTCCCTTGAGGCTACAATCTTAAGTGGTGCATTTTGGATTCTAGCCTCAACAGGATATGTATATTTAACAAAAATAACTTTTAAATTTGACAGGGCAGTCCTCCTTATAAGGATGACTTCACTTACTCACACTTCACACTATTTTTTTTAAATGTGTAATTGAATTAAACTGTTCACTCACATTCTGTGTTCTTCCTCTTTCTTAAACGTTAGTCCCCCAGTCTTCTTTCCCTCACTCATCTTAGTCCACTTGTCTTGTTTCTCTCTTTCCCTCACTCATCTTAGTCCACTTGTCTTGTTTCTCTCTTTCCCTCACTCATCTTCCCCAGCCTCACCCAGCTGCGTTGTTCTCTTTCTTCTCAATTTTGGATGTGGCCCAGGAGGAAGCGCAGCCACTTCAAGACACTGGTACGTGCCTACGTGATGACGACACAACCGTCATCGGCCAGATCACAGACGGCGACGAGACGGCGTACAGAGAGGAGGTCGAAAACCTGACATCTTGGTGCCAGGATTAGAGCCGGGACTCGATAATTTTTTTTTATCTAATTAATTAGAGGCTTTGTAATTAATTAATCGAATTTTCAATCAAATATACATATTTGACCTGAGAACAGTGAGAAGCAATTTCCACATGGATGTGACTCCACGTGATCTACAGTCGAGTGCAGTCAGTGAGCCAGGGAGCTGGTTATTTTCTCAGACGTGGACTTACTTATCCTGGCCCTGAAACCAGTCATCTGGTTGAGTGTGGGTTGGGTCAGGGTGTGGTTCCTTGCACTCGGAGTCGGGCTAACGTCCACGCTAGCTGCTACATGCTTTGCATTTAGGTGATACTTTAGGCTTGATGTGCTGCGGTGATATGCAAATTCTTTTTTGCATAATTTGCACACAACCGTGCTCTTATCGACGCTTCCATCCGTCCGTTTTTTAAAACAAAATGTCCCATCCACGGGGCCGACCAAAGCGGTCTCATCAGCTTGTTCGTGTTGTTTGACTATTGTTCACCGTGGTTTGTTGTTGTTTGAAGTCCCATGCTGAAGTCATGAACGTTAGTTGGTGCTCCAGTATAATCGGTACGCCTGAAACTCAACCAGTGAGAAACGTTCCGCTGTGCAAAAATAAGTGCGATTAAAATGCGTTAATTTTTGTGTAATTAATTAATCTTAATTAACGCGTTAAAGTCCCAGCCCTAGCCAGGATAACAACCTCCATCTCAACGTCAGCAAAACCAAGCAGCTGATTGTGGATGGCAGGAAGCAGCAGAGAGAGGGACACGCCCCCATCGCCATCAATGGGACTACGGTGGAGAGTCAGCAGCTTCAGGTTCCTCGGGGTCCATCATGGACACGGCTGCATCACGGCCTGGTACGGCAGCTGGCAGGATATTTAAGTTTCCCATGTACTTTTTAAATTAATAATAGTATGTTCATCTTGATGTAATATTGTAATAATCTTAGTTAGAAATGCTGTTTCCACCCCAACCTCTGCTGCTGAATGGTTGTATATATTGTTACTGAAAGTGCTTGTCTTTGATATTATAATGATGACACCAGAAACTCGCTCTTTGTGAGATTTATTTGTTCACATTTTTCCCAGCCACAAGATGATTTAATTCATTGGAGCCTCAAAGCTGGGTGAAGGTATTGATGCACGGATCAATGCATTCCACTATGGCTGGGGATGTCTGTGAACAAAGGAGAAATAATCTTAAACAAACTGACAAAAACATATCAATTAGATCAGAATACATTGTTACAGCAGAAAAGAGTCTAATGTTAATTAAAGTATGCATAAAATTAAAAACAAGAAATTATAATAAAAAAAGTTACACATTTTACAAAATACGCAGCCAGCTATATTACACAGTTTTAGTGGCATATACATGGTTGGTATGTAACAACAAGGGGTGTGATATTGGTATTTATGGAAACATGTTACACCTTTCCTTCAAGTATTATACGTTTTAGTTACTTGTGGGGTACTTAACATGAATAATCACAGTTACTATCCTTTTACTCCATCACATTTCAAAGAGAAATAGGCTATTGTTATTTTAACTCCACCACAGTAATCCATCATCAGCTTTACTTTTTAGATAAAGATTTAAATACATAAATTCGAATATACATTTGCTTTCAAATTCCCATCCCTACTCAGCGCCCAGCATATGAGGGACTTTGGCACAGGGACTGTTGTTGCTGATGACGTTCCTTTATACTGTGATGGGCAGGCAGTGCCATGCTGCGCCTGATGCTGCAGCTGCAGTCTCAGTTTAGCAATCTCTTTGAGGTGGTCCGCGCTGGTGAGGACCTCCCTGTTCTGCTCCCTCATCAATCCACAGAGTCTGTGTGGCTTGTCTTTCATACAGGAGGGGTAGGGTCCGTGGGAGTCCTGAGGCCACTGGCCGCTGAGGTACGGCCCTGTGATGGCGTCTGGGGGACAGGAGGAGTCCTTATGTTCGGGGGACAGTCTTTGCTTATCATTTCCCCTCCCCGAAATGAGTGAGGGACTGGAGCCTCGGCTGTTCGTGGTTCCACCACCCCCGTGTGGGGCTGGCAGGGCACGGTGGCTCGGATGGGGTGCAGACGGCAGCTGCTGCTGTTGTCCCTCGGCTGCTGGAGCGAGTTGCTGGGGGCTGACATCCTTCGAAGCTGGCTGTAATTCCTGTAAGATACTAACACATGACGATGTAAGCTCTAACAACTACAATAGTCACTTTAAAAGTTCTTTATGATACTTCTTGAGACGTTTAATTCTTGTTTTCAAGCTCTCTTCCCCATCATGTCTGTCACTACCCGATCTGCGTCTCTTAGTGTTTTGAATATCCCCTTCATGGTGCATGTGTTTGGGAAAGAGGCATGACCCTGAGCTCTGTTTTCAACTGCTGCTCCTCTCCTCCATAGAACTCACAAAGCATGTGAAGCATGTGAGTCAGGACCCATTGCATCTTTGCCTATCCAGTTGTTGGCCTTGGTCAAAGTGTGGAGTGCATTCAGTATTTTACTGGACTCGCCATCTCCCCTAAATCTTCTTCCTGAGAAAGTAGTACACCTTCCCTCTATAGTAGTATTCTACTGACTGGAAGGAATGGCGCTCTGTGGCTGCATTAGTACTTTGCAGGCACCCTCCTCTGCCTTTGCTGTCCTGGGGGGACTGTGGGGATGCTGATCGCAGCGGCTTCTGCCTTTTCAGTGGCACTCTTAAACAGTTTTCCAAACTGTTCTTCTGTCCTGAGGTTGGACAAGGTGTCCATCACTCCATCCACAACACTATATGCTGTGGACAGATCAATGTGGCAGTTCTGTAGAGCATCAGAGGCAAGTGCAGTGACCTCAAAGACTGGAGTGGCGATCTCAAGGCAAAGGAAAAACTCAACTGTGGCTTTAAGGTCATGAAGTGAGCTTGACAATGCACATACAGAGCTTTGTTATTGTGTTTCAGTATTCTTGACTGCAGTCCTCTGTATTGACCACTCATATTGGCAGCGCCGTCATAGCATGTGTTGGATCTGTAGGTCATTGTTCTTTAGCAAGTCAAGAACTGTTTTCTCCATCTCCTCACCTGTTGTTTTTGACACCTTGCAGACCTGAGGAAGCACTCTTGGACTTCCATTTCATACACATAACGCACGACAAAGGAGAGCTGCTCGCAATGAGATACATCAGTGCTACCTGTCTGTCTGAAGGGACAGTAAGGTGGGAGGTGCTGCTACCCGTCTGTCTGAAGGGACAGTAAAGTGGGAGGTGCTGCTACCCGTCTGTCTGAAGGGACAGTAAGGTGGGAGGTGCTGCTACCCGTCTGTCTGAAGGGACAGTAAGGTGGGAGGTGCTGCTACCCGTCTGTCTGAAGGGACAGTAAGGTGGGAGGTGCTGCTACCTGTCTGTCTGAAGGGACAGTAAAGTGGGAGGTGCTGCTACCTGTCTGTCTGAAGGGACAGTAAGGTGGGAGGTGCTGCTACCTGTCTGTCTGAAGGGACAGTAAGGTGGGAGGTGCTGCTACCCGTCTGTCTGAAGGGACAGTAAGGTGGGAGGTGCTGCTACCTGTCTGTCTGAAGTTTTATAATATTGTTAAATATCGTTGGTGTATTGGGTGATAGTGTTTACTTTTAACACAACTTTAATGCTGTGGAAAATGTCTTTGTTATTATTATGTGAATGTAAAAATGCGTATTTGTACAATGGTAGACACAATATTAAATGGATTTAAAGTTAACTTATGTGTGTGAACATTATTCAAGTATCCATTGCATACTTACTCAAACAAACAACACAGCAAAAACCTTGCTTGATGATCTGTAGCTGGGAAGGACTCAGGGTGACTCGTTGAGTGGCAGATTGGTGAGCTCTCTGATTGATGCGGTGCCATCTGATAAGCTCTGATGCCAGTACCAGCTCTCCAGTGCCTGCAGCATGTTCATCGTGCCTGCTGTTACACACAAACAACATAACACATAGTTAATGGTACTGTTACATCGTTTATGCTAATCGTGGTCTTACCGTTTGTTTGAAATATTATAAAATGCAAGTGTTTTATTAATGAATGGAGCTTGGGCTGTTTTCTATGGGGTTTATATTACATGTTATAAATAGTTCAAAACAAGACGGCAACATTGCAATAGGGCAGGGATCACCAACTACCTTTGTCCAAGCGATTTTTATATAGCCCAGAATTTAGAAGTGGGGGGGGGGGGGGGCTAGTGGAGCACGCTCAGGTGCGGAAAGCTTAGACTCTTCACGCTAACGAAGGATCACTTCTAGGCAGGGTTGGGAGGGTTACTTTGTAAATGTAATCAGTTACTGAATACATGCTCTGAAAGTAATCAGAATACAGTTACAGTTACGCGTCTTAAAAATGTATTCAGATTACTTTTGGAATACTTTCTTTTTCCATAACAGATGGGTATGTTTTGGTGAACAGGAGACACGTATTTTACTGTTTTAATGGCTTATCAAGCGCTCAAACACAACATCTTGGTGTCATTCTGGACAGCTCTCTCATCTGATGATGGACTGAAGTGTTGAGTCCCTTCTTTCTCAACATTTTCACAATGCCGATGAACACCTTGTTGCAAGTTGTGAACTCGGTGTCTTTGAGGAGGGACCAGGACAGACTGAGGGGTGGGTCATGTATGTGCCGGTTGAGTCCAGCACGTAGACCGATATAGCTCTTCAGGCCGTATAGTTCGCCTTTACCGTTTCTGACAGTTGCAGAAAAATCTCAAGATGTTATTGAGCTGCGGTTTTGTCGACGTCTGAAAGTCTGACCACAGAATTATCCTGACGCCAGTCTTCAAAGCACTTAACTGCCCATTCTGTTGGCTTCACGGCAGTAGCGTAGGCAGAAATGTACTTTAGGGTGGGACTGATTTTTCTTCTGCGCATCAGAAGCTAACAACAATCCCCGCCGGTACCGGTGGCAGATTACTTTTGGAATACTTTCTTTTTCCATAACAGATATGTTTTGGTGAACAGGAGACACGTATTTTACTGTTTTAATGGCTTATCAAGAACTCAAACACAACATATTGGTGTCATTCTGGACAGCTCTCTCATCTGATGATGGACTGAAGTGTCGAGTCCCTTCTTTCTCAACGCCAATGAACACATTGTTGCAAGTTGTGAACTCGGTGTCTTTGAGGAGGGACCAGGACAGACTGAGGGGTGGGTCATGTATGTGCCGGTTGAGCACGTAGACCGATATAGCTCTTCAGGCCGTATAGTTCGCCTTTATCGTTTCTGACAGTTGCAAAAAATCTCAAGATGTTATTGAGCTGCGGTTTTGTCGACGTCTGAAAGTCTGACCACAGAATTATCCTGACACCAGTCTTCTGTCTGAGAAAAGTTTAGTTTTTTTATTGACAGGCACTTTTTCTGGTGGGCGAACCCGTTCACTAGCAGCATGCACACGTGTTAATAAATAAGCAGTAATGGCCAGAAGATATGTGCTGATTTTAAATAAAGAACTGTTGTTTTTAATAGTCGGAATGAGAAAACTTAAGGATAAAAGCAAGAAAAACACAATGTACTTCAATGATTGAATTATGTATACGAGTAATATGAATACATAAGATACCTCACTCTTCTCCGCGTTGTGCCTTGCAACTCCTGAAAGTCCCGTTCTGCTACAGCAAGAACTCTTCTTGCATTTTGTTTCCAGTATGTCGACCCTTAGAGTAGAACAAAACAATATAACTTAAGTGGCTAGTTCAGTCACGAGTAGTATTGTGGCATGTAATATATATATACACATCATTCATTAACATTGTCCACCTGTTGTTCCCTCTGACTCCAACATTTCATTTCTCTGGGCATCGGTTAATATAATGGGGTCATGACTTCCTATGGCATCGTGCACCTTTCCAATGATCCCCTGAATGGAAGAGGTGAAAGAGGTGAACGGGGTAAACTGCTGCTGCCGCACTACTGACTGGCAGTGTGGCTGATAGCATGTCTATTATCCTCTTCACCCGCCGGTATCACTGTGGACGTTTTTGTCCATACTTTTCATTTTGCAATAACTTTGGTTCTATTGGTGCACACGGCATGAATTTTTGTAACAAGGCTATTTTCTCGATCTATTTTGGAATTTCAATTTTTTAAATCGGTCTTTTATTCACTGTGTAACAAATCGACTACGCAAATTAGTCATTCGAGACAAAAATGTCCACTGCAAAAGACTTTGATAAAAACATTATATTAAAAGGTTTTTTTCACAACGTTTTTGGGTTAAATCTTTCAATCAACTTCAGTCATGATCAAAAATACCAAATATTCAATTATGTTCAGGATGTTAACCCTTTAACTGCCAGTTTATAAACATGAATTTGCGTTTTCTATGAAAACAAAAAGGCAGTTATTTTCCATATAATAAATGTTGGGAGGTTCGGCTTTTTTATTTTTTATCACAGTCTTGGATATGTCAAAGATTAGCAACAACATTTATTTTGGTGGATTATACATTTTTGCACAGAATCAGATTAAACAAAAATGTCCCATCCACTCCCATTATAACCACATCTTTTGATCTCTCCGCCATACTGGTATAAAATCATGCATTTTGTAATGTCAGGGTTTTATATTGGAAGAAAATAGTTACATTTCTCCTTGTTACTGTATATGACCAGATGTGACATTTTACATTGAATTACATGCTTGTCATGTCTTGGTTTACAGTTTACAGCGGGGGTGCCCACACTTTGTGGCTGGTGAGCTACTTGTGAAATGACCAGCTCACCGAGGTCTACCAACCAAAAATATAATCCCAAATTGCAAGGGTTGCTGAATAACACGTTTTATTTATACATGGAATAACTACAATAGGGCTGCAACAAACGACTCATTTGATAATCGACTAATCGGACTATTACTGTCTGCCTTGCACAATTTCTCAAGCGCTCTTATTTAGCCATCAACTTTTAGATTTAGCTTGAGGTTGTTTTAGGCATGTGGAAACTAGCAATAAAGATGAATACTTGATTCAAAAATACATATATTATTAAATTAACTTAACAAATTGTTTACAAAACTAACTAAACTTGCTTTTTATTTAAATTAAATAAATAATATTTCACATCAAAAGAAACAATGTTTTAACAAATGGTATTAAATAATCTGATGACAGAACTGTGAACAGAATAGCTGAAACTTTAACAAACTAAATAACTCAGTTTCCTTTAATCATTAACCCATGTTTGTATAATATTGTTAACTATAGTATAGTTGCTGCTAGCATACAGAACACCTGACGGGGAAACGTTCCTCTGGACGGGGCTACAGAGCTGCTAGCATACAGAACACCTGACGTGGAGACGTTCCTCGATGGGGCTACAGAGCTGCTAGAAAGACAGTGGAACCCGGTGCATTCCTCCGTCTGGATGTGGAGCTCTTTTGATAAATGTTTAGACAAACTGCTCGTGTTGCCGCCCTCACATCTAAACTCTCTTGGCAACGAGCATCGTCCACCTCAAGACGGGTAAAGTTTAACCACACCTTGGAGCGCTTCTCTCCGCCATCCCCCTGTGTTTCTGCATGTAGCAGCTGTGTGTGTAAACTGCCCCGCCCCCTCGCACACAGACGGGGGAGAGATCTCGTCTGGATTGTGTTATTCTAGCGTCCAGGAGAGAAGTTTAAAAAGGAGACTAAATGGAGTCTCTGAGATTGTCTTAAATTGGTACTTTAATTAATAAAAAGCGTGGTAATGTCACAAACAGGATATTGTTCGGACAGAAGAGCAGCTGTCCTCTGGCTCTCGCTAGCGGAGAAAGAGGCCGAACCCCTCAGGTCGCGCTGTTGATATATCCTCTGCTGGCTCTCCACGTTTCAATGTCCGTTGTTACGCATATCAGAGGATACAGACATTGTACATTACATATATATCTAAACACGCCTTTTCTCCTCCTTAACTCTTTCATGACTTTTCATTTAACACATTCTAAACGCTGTAATCAATACTCCTAAAAATACAGGAAATACTTCACAGCAGTTTGGTTTCCGGTCGTTCCGGATGTTGTCACATGCTACCCACGTCTGTAAACAATAACGTAATCAAATAAACTGTACCTTATCCAACAATAATAACATCTCCACGTCTATAGTTGTAGTGTTGAAGTCAGCAGGTTTCGCTGTGCAACATCACATCGCTGCTAAATTCACCTCTATAGTAAATGGTATATTAGCCACATGCTAAATGCTAACCGGAGATGAAGGATTTTCAGAATAAAAGCTTAACAACTGGTTGTGGACATGAACTTCTGGTTTTTCAGTATAAAACAGCATTTAAACTGACGGTATGTTTAAGGTGCACTATGCCATCAACACATTGATTTTAATTTCTAACAATTGGAATGATCAAAAATACACCGACCATAGACGCATTTGTTTGTCTTTCTGCATGTTAGAAACGAGTTGGCGACACTAAGACTACGAGATAATGTGTGTGTAGCAATAATACATGACCTTTCTCTTTCTCAACTCGCTACTCGGAGGGAAGTCGCTGCTATGCCTTGTGAACACTCGATAATGCCTCTCCACTAGGGGTGTAACGGTATCCGTATTCGTCCCGTACCGTCACGGTTCGGACGTCACGGTTCGGCACATGCAGTCACACGGCGAATACGCCTTTTTTTACGAGTGGGAAAAAAGTCTGTCACTCAGGGCGGTATTACACTATATAACATCCAGGGGGCAGTATTGCGCCTAAAAGCCAGCCGCCCGTAAATAACAAATGAAGAACAAGATCAAAACGAACACAATACATGAAGAACAGTTAGCAGCTATGGCGAGTTCACACAACACACAGGAGCTAGAAGACCCACCTGCTTCTTTTAAATCAGCTGTGTGGGAACATTTCGGGTTCCCTGTGGACTACAATAACGATGGGGTGCGAGTTGTGGATCGGACGAGGACGGTGTGTCGGCGTTGTTCGACAGCGGTGCGGTATGCTTGTGGTAACACGTCAAACATGCTCAATCACCTCCGAGTCAGTCTCAGTCCCCAGCGAGAGGGTTTTCTCGACGGCAGGTGCCATAGTTACCGCCAACAGATCTGCCCTCACTGCTGACAACGTAGACTAACTCATCTTTCTGAAGAACAACTTGAAAGTAGAGTAAAGCTTGAGCACCTTTATTTAGGCATAATGGCCTCACACACTCACAAGTTAATATGCTCCCTTTTAAAAATCTGTGCCATTTTGCGGTAAATTATGCGATCGCATAATCGCGTTTTTCTGGAGGGTCTAATCTATTGTTCAAAACCATTCTGTTTATTCTAACGTAAATTACATGCCAGTGTTTTATCTTTTTATTACTTATATTTTTACACTTTATTTTCTATGAGTTATATCTGAAGATGTGTAGTAAATTCCACCCTTCCATGCAGCATAAATGTGAACTCTCAGGAACAATACCGGAAACAGACGTAGGAAAGATCCTCAGCTCGCTGATTGGATGTTTTAGCCGCAATGCACGTTTTTAAAGATATTACTGATTTTCTTTGAATACAAGAATGTAAAAACTGAGTTGAGAGAATAGTCAGATATTAATGTGTAGAAGTAATATAGCAATATCCTGTACAATTATGTAAAAACTAGGGCTGTCAAGTTAACGCGTTAATAACGCAAAAAATAATTAACGCCACTAATTATTTTAATAATAATTACTTTTAATTTGTCTTAAGTGAGGTTTTAAATGTTTGTGTTGTTGAATTAAAATCACATCACATAAGGCATATATACATGTTCTGTTTTTATTTTGAAAGTGACACCATGTTTCAGTCAATACAATTACATGTTCCGCTTCACCTCAACATGTGGAGTATTAAAGCCCCAGAATATTTCACCAGCTTGTATGAACACAGTTAACAAATACATACATATGGAATTGAATGTGTACAGTGAGACAAATATAACATTTTATATTTCATACCATAGGTTGTTTTATTTATGAAAGTGTTGATTAAACATACAATGAATAAGTAGAAGTACTTTAGTAACCAACATGTGATACAGTAAATAATGTATACTGTATTTACACAGTGAGGCACACGCGTGAAAAGATAGATTTGAATTTTTCTTTTATTTTTAAATCAGATCTTTCTAATCCTAATTTTAATCCTAATTGTATTGGGGACATTTGTTGCGGGCGAACCTGAGCTCCAGGAGAAAACCCAAAAGTGGAAGGGGGGGGCGTTATGGAAGATGGAGTTTGGGGTGGAGTGAAAACACTACAGCTGTAGTGTTTTGTGAAATGTTGTTTGACTTGCACTTCAGGGCCACCGTATAAAGGGGAAGATACAACAATACATTATATTTATATAGCGCTTTTCTTGAACTCAAAGCCGCTTTGGAGGGTGGGGTGGGGTGAGGTAAATGGAGGAGGGACTTAGTGTTGGTGTTTTTTTGATTCCTTATTAATATGGATTTCTGGAAAACCTGAGCTCCAGGAGAAAACCATATCTGAGCAAAAAGTGAAGGAGGGAGGGGGTGAGGTAGGAGGAAGGAGGTGAGGGAAATGGAGGCAGGGAGTTACTGTTGTCCAGCTGGAGCTGAATCACCAAAAGCTTCCTCCATCTCCTCTGAGGAGGTGTCTCTCGCGTCTTTGGCTTTCTTCCTCATCTCCTTCTCTTGCATCTTGCTTATCATTTTCTGCAAGGCAACGTCTCTGTCCTCAGTGTCCCCCCTCCTGCGGGAGAAGAAACCCCTGCTCTTATTCTTCATGTGAAGACAGAGGTCTTCCAGAAGCTTATTTTCCTCCTCCATCTTTTCCTCAGTCGTTGCCCAGCTCAGTCTGCTCTGAGCCAGGTCGTCCCTCTGCTCCTCCACCTGCGTCTCCGTCAGGTGAAGCTTGGTCTCCATGCGCTGGTGTTTCTGGTCCAGGTCGTCCTTCTCCAGAGTCACCTCCTTTAACGTGGTCTCCACCGAATGAACCCTGGTCTCCCAGCTCTCCTGGTTCTGGGCCAGGTCTCTGGAGAACTTCTTCTTCTGCTCTTCCAATTGGTTTTCCAACTGCTTGACATCCGTGTCCTTGCGTTGGACACACTGCTCCCAGTGCAGCTGTTTTTCAGCCAG
>CALSCF010029408.1:221239-233814 GCA_943593825.1 Chaenodraco wilsoni | reverse complement strand
TGCTCCCAGTTCAGCTGTTTCTCAGCCAGGTCTTTGGAGAGCTTCTCCTCCTGCTCTCTCATCTGTTCTTTCAGCTGCTTGACGTCCGTCTCCCAGCCCAGGTTATTCTCGGCCAGGCGATCTTTCTCCTTTTCCACCTGCTCTAATTTAGCCTCCACCTGTTTGAACTCGGTCTCCAAGGTCAGGGTTACCTTGGCCATGTCGTTCTTCTTCTGAGTCACCTCATTCAGTGTTGTCTCCATCTGCTGCTTGTCAGTCTCCCAGGTGTGACTCTTATCGGCCAGGTCTTTGGAGGACTTGTCCTCTTGCCTTTTCAACTGGTCCTCCATCTGTTGGAATTCCGTCTGCAAGGTCTTGTTTCTACTGGCCAGGTATTTTTTCTTCTTCTCCACCTCTTTCAACTTCATCTCCATCTGTTGCTTCTCACTCTCCCAGGTGAGAGTGTTTTCGGCCAGGCTCTTGGTGAACTTGTCCTCGCATTGAAGGAGCTGTTCCTCTCTCCTCTGCAGCAGGTTCAAAGTCACAAGGTTGGCCTCGTTGTGTTGGTCTGAGAGCTTCTGTTGCTGTGTCTCATACAAGGCCACTGTGTCTTCCAGCTGCTTCTTGTGTTGAAGCTCTGCAGCGTCCATCTTCTCCTCCAGGTCGCTGTTTCTATCCTCCAAGATTGTCACACACTCGAGGAGTTGTTCCCCTTGTCTTATCAGCTCTTTCACGGTCTCCCCTTTCCTCGTCCTCAGTGTGATGGTCTCTGGGTCAGATGTCGCCTGGGCCTTCTCGTCTGAGACATTTCCTTTCTCTGCCTCATGCCTTGCCACAATTTGGTCCATCTGCCTCTTGTGTTGGCCTTCTGCATTTTCAATATTCCCATTCAGACGGGAGATTTCTGCCTCACGCTCCATGATGGTGTCGACCAGCTTCGTGTTCTCTTTGTGGAGCCCTGAGTCCCTGTAGTTCAGGAGCTCCTCGAGACGTTTGACCTTGTCTTTTTGTTTGCGCATACTGTGGCAAAACGTCGTCCTCTCCTCCTGAAAGGCCCCACGATACTCCTCCAGGCCGTTTATCTGGCCATTTCTGCAGTGGACCTGCTTGTAAGCTCGATCGGCTTCTGCTCCATGATCGAATGGCCTCGGGTTTCCCCTCGGGTTGTTCTGGTGGCTTCTTCTATCCATGGCACCGTCTGTAGACTTGTGTCGTGCGAAGGTAGAATAATATATTTCTCTTTGGAAGAAGTGTTCTGTCTGAAGACTGTGAAGGTTGTGAAGGTCGTCTGAATGTCACCACGTACAGCTCTGGAGTGAAGAGTGACGAGTGAATGCACACGCATGCCCTTGCAATCTTCCTTCAGACTCCTGTGACATCATCGTGACATCACACTCATCAAAGCCAATGATGTCATCGCTTCAGTGTGCGATGATGTCATCAGTGATGTCACTGAAATAGTTTGGTTTAGACTTCTGCTGTTGCCATGGAAACACAAACTCGAATAATAATAAATAAAAAAATAATACATTTAATTTGTATGGCGCTTTTCCCAATAGCATGAAGCTGCAGCGTCGGAGACAGCAGTTACAGAACCGCACACACAGGTCCCGCGGCACGTGACGGAGCACGTGACGGGGTCCCGCGTGACGGGGTCCCGCGTGACGGGGTCCCGCGTGACGGCGGCACGTGACGGTCAACGCACGTTCACATGAATGTTTATATATATATTCTGTTAATTTAGTTGAGAATTTCAAAAATATAGTCTTTTATGTCTTTTATATGTATATTAAACAACACTGTTAATTTAGTTTTGGGTATGTTTATAATTCTCGTTTCATTGTTATTCAAAAGAAAACAACGCTGTTAAACACTGTTCCTTCCACAGTATCATAATTCTCGTTTCATTATTATTCAAAAGAAAACAACACTGTTAAACACTGTTCCTTCTACAGTATCATAATTCTCGTTTCATTATTATTATTAATAAATCAAAGGTGTCTTCGAAGAGGTGCTAGATTACTGAAAAACAACTGTTAGTGTGTTCATGCACCAGCCTGCACAAGATACACAAGCAGTTTGACCGAGAGGCATTTCAGTTCAGAATACATCTTTATTTATTTGTATTGCGGGGTCTGCTGTCTCTTCACTGGGGGCGAGGCGGGGTCTGCTGTTCCTTCACTGGGGGCGAGGCGGGGTCTGCTGTCTCTTCACTGGGGGCGAGGCGGGGTCTGCTGTCTCTTCACTGGGGGCGAGGCGGGGTCTGCTGTCTCTTCACTGGGGGCGAGGGGGGGTCTGCGGTTCCCTCTCGAGGGAGATGACCGTCGTGGCACTCTGAACGCTGGCTGAAGGGTTCCCTCCAGCCAGCGTCTGGCCTCCAGAGTCCAGAAGGCAAACCTTTGGCCTTTGAAGCAATAAGAACAAGACGTCATCTAAAGTATGGCATAGGGAAAGGCTAAGGCATTGGTGCACAGTCGATACGCATTAATAACCTCAACAGATATTACCATCCAGAGTCTTCCAGCTCGTGTTCCTGATGGTCTACTGATCTGTACGTGGGTAACCTAATATAACAGATCATCTACAAGTGACCCTCAACATAAAGTGTTACTTAAATCAAAACACACATATTGCTAAGGGCTTTCATACCCTTGTATTTCAAAATGCTCCATGAGAAGAAGACACCACCACGTCCGAATCAAAGGCATGTCCCTCTGAATGAAATTAGAAAGTGACAATTTTTGATTCACAATGTCCACCATAAATCGAGGTGCTTTACGAAGTCTGGTTTGCGAGCCAGCATGGATCGGCAGTAGCAGCAGTGGAGATGATATTCCGGTCGGCAATTTAATCCACATCTGTGAATGGTATACCCTTAAACATAAGAACATATAATTGTAGTATTATTATTTAAAAGTGTAAATGATGAATACCAAACATCTGGATCAAGTAACTGGTCACCACAAACCAATCAGAGGACTTGTTTTGATGTATTGCTCAAATGGAACTGATCATAACATTCAGGCTGCTTTCAATGCAGACGCATCGCAGCTCCATTTGCATTTCACGAGAGACTGTAAGCTGACTTTGCCTTCATGGAGAGCTGCACGGTGGAAGTGGCTCTCGATGGCTTTTCACCTCGCAGTGTTTGGTTGAGAGAACAAACCAGAGACTCAGAACGGGCGGTGGAAGTCGTTGCAACAACTCGTGCACCGTTGAAGGTCCGGCGAGGATCTCCCCTCTTGGATCGTAATATGCATCTTGAAAAAGAGAGAGCCTGATTGGTCAAACTGAACATTTTGAAACAATTTCACAGATAAATTAGGCCTAATTGTTAGATTCTGACACGACAGATTCTAACCGACATAACTGACTAAAACACCTCGTGCAATATTACACAACATGTCACCATGACGACGCTGTCTGATAAACGGTAACCAGGCAGTCAGCACAGTACAGACTATTTACAATGACTGTTAAAGAAGCATTTACACTGAAGACAGAACTTAGGCTACTGCTGATTTGATGTAGTGGACATATTGACATGCTTTTGTCCTCCGTTGAAGTTTAATTAATTAGCTGACTATAATTAATCATTAGGGTTGGGAAGTTTACTTTTTCAAATGTAGTAGGTTACAGATGAGTAATTACCCTGTTAAAAATCAACGAATAGTTGTTTTTAGAGACTTTAATGCGGTTAGAAGCTATCATAAGCAAACAGATGTGTGTTTGTATTGCCTTAACACTGTCATAGTTAATGTTAGCTAATCACACTTCATTTCAAGACACCGGAATTGTTATTAATGTTAAACAAATAAAACTGTAAAAGCACTTCACATTACTCACATTCTCTGCGTTGACGTTCACATTCATGTGAACGTGCTCCGTCACGTGCCGCCGTGACGCGGGACCTGTGTGTGCGGTTCTACAAGTGCGGTCCTGTAACTGCTGTCTCCGACGCTGCAGCTTCATGCTCCTCCTGGAAAGAGCAAATGGAGCGAAATGAGGCCTGGCTAAAATGCAGGATATTTTTGGTATTTTGAAAAAAAAACTATTTATTTTAATGCTGTCAAAATGATCGCGTTAACGGCGTTAATTAATTGCGTTAAAATATTTAACGCATTTAACGCATGTGCAGAATGGCCCGCCCCATACGTCCCACCAGTGGCAGCGCCAGGGTATGGCTGGGGTAGGCTACACCCATACCAAGAAATGGCTTAGCCCCACCATGAGACATGATGTTAAAGTAAGCAAAATAAAGTCCGCCAACTCGCGCGGCGTAAATTGCCCAGACAGTCAGATTGATTTCAGCCACTTGTCTGGAAATACCGAAGACTAGAAACGGTTTTGAAAACTTTTGTCACGTAGTGATCGTCTTCTCAATAGAACATCTTTGATAATGTCTTCTGGCCAATCAGAATCAAGGCGTGGTGTTGTTGCAGGAAGTCCCGACAGAGAATACTTTTGCTGTAGTTAGTACATCTCTATACATCGATACAACATTACGTGTTGATAGAAATCAACACGTAATGAAATACAATTATTAGTATGCTGTGTGTACCGCCTAGTGGTTAAAGCATGATATTGAATTATTTTTGTTGAATAATGTTATTTGATGAAAAAAATATTAAGAGTACATACTTTCAGAGGGGGGAAGTAGAAGGTCAATGATAGAAATATAGAATATAAAAAATCAAGAAGATACTAAGTGATCTCTACAATAAAACAGTTTAGTGCCGGATGTACAAAGATATTAATATGAGGAGGTGCAAAACAGAAAAACGAATTAACCTTTATTTAAACATTAAAGAATACTTTAGGTTAAGGTCTTCTTTCAAATAAGAAAAAAGCTTTGGGGGTATCTATCTACAGATGAATATTAAGCCTGACAAAGTACTTAACGTCTAATATATTGCTTTCCTGCAATGTGAACTATGTTGAAACACTTATTTTAACTGATATTATACACATTAATTATACTCTTATGTATGTAGATGGAATAAGAAATGTGCAGAATATGACAGTTTAATGGTGGAGGTACACACATATTGATAGATGTCTTGTAATGCACTGTTGAGGAACCTGTGACCCAAGATTTTCATTCATTGCATAACTACACCGTATATATGTCAATAAACCTTAGAACATCTTGAACGGGATGTGCAAAATAGCCATTATATACCGTTTTTAATTAACTATTAGTAGAGAATAACGAGTAATGAATATACTTTATAGGGATCTGCAGATAAATGTATAGTCTTCTCAAGCACCAACTATCAAAAAAACCTCCAGGGCTGTACACAGTTTAATACTGGCAACTTCCAATTTTGGGGAAAACGAAAACGTCTTTTAAAACTACAATTCCCAGTAGAGACGTGCCATAGAGAACATGTTGCGAAACACGATAGCCAGCATGTGTAGTTCTGGGGGGGGGCGTTCGAGTCCAGTTTTGAATAGTCTGCCGTGGTTTCGTTCCAAAGAGCTTGACGCTCGGCGTAACCTTGGTGCACTGCCACTCCAACATCTAATCCCAGAGCTTGAAGATTAATCACGGGGTTTGTCGCAAAGCGGACAGGCGTCGTCACAACAATAGCTGGGGATTGTGGGTAGTGTAGTCTCTTTGGCGCTCCACATTTCAGAGACAACAAGTTGTTTCTCACAAAAACACTAAGCATTGTACACAATTTAAATCTATCAATGTCGTTTAATTAACAAGGATAATCTGGTGTTTTTGAGTTGATGAGTAGTGCAGATATCACTGTCAAATCAATCGACAGTAAGGAGAACACTTACTTCCGGGTGTACAATCCTCCGTTATCCAATGAGAATGGACGCTCACATTGCCGATGCGGTGCTTCCCTGAGCGCCAAATACCGCCGCCGATGGGAATACATTGCAATCAGTTGAAAGCTCTTTGCGTCCGTTTATGAAGCTGAAGGAGCCTCGGAGCGACTGGACGCCACGGGACCCTGACCAGCGTCGCTATTGGACTATCGGGGAGTGAGAGTGTGTTGTCAAAGGACAGCACCCTTCTGCTCATCACACGACCACCACGCCTCAGCCTTGGTGCCAAGCCGTGTTCTTTATAGAACCGAATGATGGCGGTCAGCTTGTTTTGACAAATACTGAAAACGTTTAAAATGCAAGTCTTTGAAGGGATAATGTAGGTTACAGAAGATTATAATTAGGTTTTGGTCCTAGTTTGTGTTATATTTGGTATTTATCATTGCTTTAGTTTTAAGTATGCAAAAATGTACAAACTGTTAGAAATTAAAATCAATGTTTGATAGCATAAAGTAGCTTAAACATACAGTCAGTTTAAATGCTATTTTATTCTGGAAAAAAACGGAAGTTCTCAATACCAAGCTTTTATTCTGAAAATCCTTCATCTCCGGTTAGCATTTAGCATGTGGCTAATATACCATTTCCTGTAGATGATGTGAATTTAGCAGCGAAATGACACGGAGTGATGCACACCGAAACCTACTATTTAACACTACAACTAATTGAACCAAGATATTATTATTGCTGAATATTAAATGAAGGTACAGTTTATTTGAATACGTTATTGTTTACAGACGTGGGTAGCATGTGACAACATCCGGAACGACCGGAAATCAAAAGGCTATGAAGTATTTTCTGTATTTTTTAGAGTGTTGATTTCAGCGTTTGAAATGTATTTCGATGAAAAGTCGTGAAAGAGATTAGGAGGAGAAGAGGCGTGTCTAGTTATACAATGAATGTAAAATGTCGAAATCCTCCGTTTAACGCAATATCGGACACAGAAGAACGAGGGGGAGTCTCCTACGTCACAGCCCCAGAGAAGAGGAGCCGACAGCCAGCAAGCGGGAAGGACGAAGGCTTGTAAGCTCTCTTCTGCACGGCCAGCACCGGGGAGAGGAAGCTGCAGACTTTCTCTCCTGACTGAACAACATCCTGCTTGTAACATTACCGCGCCATATTTTTAATTAAAGTAACCATTTGAACCTTCTCAGAGACTCCATTTAGTCTCCTTTTAAAGCTTCTCTCCTGGACGCGAGAATAACGAACATAGATAACAGAACCCAAACAGCTAACCCAGTATCTTTGGATGTTGCAAGAGTGTGTAAAGTACTTCAATCATCATTTACAATGTTGAAGTGCAAACATAGCGCTTACCAACCTCTCACACTGGATCTTAGGAACACACCAAGGGGAAATCGTGATGACACCCCTCCTGACTAAGTTACAGTGATGGCACCTATGTGTGCACAAACAACATACAGCAGATATGTTTTAGGGTATGCAGCTAACAAAGATATGTGAAATATGAAAAAGTAACGAGCTTCAGAGAGAGGGACATAAAAGGAAGGTCCTTGTAGAGCAGGGGTTCTCAAAGTGTTGATGAGTGAGGGCCAATGTAGGTACCCAATATTGGATTGAGGGCCGCCCAAGAAAAAACGGAACACAAAATAATTCCAAAACAAATCCTTTCTTTATTGAACCAATTACCGCAACTCGCGAGATGCCTAGTTGCCATGCAACCAGTAGTCTAGCAAACTTTCCACAAGCTGTCATTCATAATTTAGGAATGTCGACCCAGGGGGCGCAGTTTCACCATTCTTAAAGTCCATTCTAATTCTTACTAGATACGACCATGGAGGATTAAAATATAACGCATGCATTTCAGCGTGTCACGTTAACTATCGCGGGCCGCCAGAAACCTTTCCGAGGGCCGCCATTGGCCCGCGGGCCGCACTTTGAGAACCCCTGGTGTAGAGAAACAAGACAAAGAAGCAGAGCAGGAGCAAAACACGAAGACGAAGGAAACTGAGTATCAAATAAAGCGTAAGAGGCGAGTAGGTCCGGATAAAAAGAGATGAGAGAAGGCTTGCATCTCGGTTTCAAATCTTCTGAACTCACGCCTGTGGCGATCGGATAAACAGGGCCAGTAAGACATCTGAACAGAGATGCGTCATCGTTAGTGTCGGTGGGGGATGTCCTTGGCCCGTCTTTTTTCAAGAAAGTTGGTCAAAACAGTTTGTGTTCCGGTGCTGTTGTCCTTCTCGACTTGGGTAGAAAGTTTCAGCGTACAAAAAGCCCGATGAGACTTTGATAGATTGAAAGAGGTAGTCATTTGCTCCATCTCCATCTGTTGTGCCGCCGCCCTATTTGCATCTCATTTTAGTCTCACTTTTATTTTTGTTTTTTGAATCGGAGATGACTTTCATTCTGTCTCTGGCTTCATCACTCGGCTTGAATATCTGTCCTTCTTTTCCCCTGGATTGATGAATAGCAATTTTCACCAATATATTTCAAGAACTGATATCACTCCAGCTGCTCTCCCCTGACAGCTCAACTTATAAAGAAGTGCCTCTAATCTTTCCTGAATCACACAATCTCCTCCACTCGCTCTCTAAAAATATACTCTCACTTTTTCTTACTGGATCATTAGAAAGTCACAATGATCCATGATTCGATAAACCTTACCGATCCTTAAAGCTACCCTAATCAATATTGTTATATTTAACAATTACTCAAATGACTGTATATGAGATGACAGGTGTAGCTTGCATGAACATGACACACAGAGAGAGAACTAGAACGGCACTTTAAAAGCCCATAGGCCAATTCTCTCCCTAATTGCCCTACTCCCCCCCCCTAACCGACTTGTAAAGCGACCTTGGGTTTCCTGAAAGGCGCTACAAAAATATTATATATTATTATTATTATTAATGTAATGGGTACCTTCTGGCCAGTCCATCTTTCTGCTGACAAACATATCAAACCAGAAACATATTCTCCTTGGCTGAGGTAATAACTATCCCCAACTCGTGCACTTTCCCTACAGCTTTACAGGGATTTTAAGTCTATTTCAGCCGTTATGTAAAAAAAACATAACGGCTGAAAGAAAAAAACATTAGTTTGATGTTTTGGCTTTGGCTTACCTTTTAAGCCACAGACTTGTTTTGCATCAATCTTGATACAGGGTACTTATTTTGTTATAGTTTGGATTCCTAAAGCTTTTAGTCTATTATCATTCAAGGGTGCTTTTCACTACAAGTAATTTTTTTTTGGATGGACACTATAATTTACATTTTTTTACTATGTTTAGGGGTGCAACAATTAATCGACGACCAAATTAGTTGCCAACTAATTCAGTCGTCGATTCGTTGGTGACGTCATCACGTGTTTTACGCGCCGTTAAGCTCCAACGTTATCTGTCTTTTTATCGGTACAGGAGACATTTAAAAAATATACGTCATATGTATTATTGCTATAAAAACATTATATCGCAGTCTTAGTGTCGCCAACTCGTTTCTAACATGCAAAAAGACAAAAAAAATTCGTCTATGTTCGGTGTATTTTCGATCTTTCCAATCCAGCCGATCTCTCTCCCGTCTGTGTGCGAGGGGGCGGGGCAGTTTACACACACGCGGGGCTGCTACATGCAGCAACACACGGAGGAGATGGCGGAGAGAAGCGCTCCAAGGTGTGGTTACATGTTACCCGTCTTGAGGTGGACGATGCTCGTTGCCGAGAGTGTTCAGCATGTGAGGGCGGTAACACGAGCAATCTGTCTAAACATTTATCAAAAGTGCTCCACATTCAGACGGAGGAATGCACCGGGTTCCACGGTCTTTCTAGCAGCTCTGTATCCCCGTCCACGAGTAACGTTTCCACGTCAGGTGTTATGTATGCTAGCAGCAACACACAGAGTTAACTCCATGATACAAACATGGGTTAATGATTAGAGGAAACTGAGTTATTTATTTTGTTAAAGTTTCAGCTATTCTGTTTACAGTTCTGTCTTCAGATTATTTAATACCATTTGTTAATTTAAATAAAAAGCAATGTTAATTTTGTTCACAATTTTTTTAATAATATATGTATTCTTGATTGTCTTCATTGTTAGTTTCCACATGCCTAAAACAACATCAAGCTACATCTAAAAGTATTTTACAGGTGCTCAAAGACGCTTTACATATATAGTGAAGACAAAATAAAATAAAGAAACAACAAATAAATATATAGTAATACAAAAACAATCACGCATTAAAAGCCAGATTGAAGAGGTGAGTGTTTTGAAGGTGAGGTCAGTGCCGTCTCTGATGGGTTGGGGGAGTGAGTTCCAGAGGGAGGGGGCAGCGACGGAGAAGGCTCTGTCCCCCCAGGTCCGGTGATGGATGGATAGGAACATATTACGATCATAATAGTCCGAATAGTCGATTAATTGATTATCAAATTAGTCGTTTGTTGCAGCCCTGATATTCTATCTGAATTTACTTTAAAATACAAATATATTTTCTACATCCAACTCACAGGTTTATCATTGCTTTGAGAAAAAAGATTATTAATTTTACCCTTTTAGAAGATATGGTCATTTGTTCTGGGAATGTCCTTTTCGAGACTGAGACCTGGAAAACAGGCTCCGGGCTCAACAGGTTACCCGGTCTCTTTTTAACCGTTAGAGCCAATAGAATCGAGGAGAAGTTCCTCAAATCCATCTAAACATTACCCATTGGTGAATAGAGTGATGCGGAGCCAGAATGCCCAAAACAGGAAGCTGTCATGTCGTAATGGTGGCTATCATTAGCAGCTAATATGAAAACTCAGTTTTTGACATACAAATGGAATGATGGATTATCATTTCAAAGTGACAGACACTTTGGATTAACCTTCAGCAGCGTTTTTATCGTTTTACAACAGTTCTGACAATGTCCCGTGTTGTGATGTCTGTGTCTGCTTCCCCTGTCACGAGTTCTGATCGCTCAGTAATGGAATCTGTGGAATCTCACAATGCTAATCGCCATCGTGTTTGTGCATATACGATCAGTAATTTAAAGTATAAAGTAACTTTAACTATATATTTATTTGTTGTTCCTTTATTTTATCTTCACTATATATGTAAAGCGTCTTTGAGCACCTGTAAAAGCGCTAACAAAATACATCTATTATTATTAATAATAAGGGTATTTTTACCGTGAGTTCTGTGCTAAGTGAGTCAGCATTTTTTCGCTCAGGGCTCATGTAGACGCTTCTTGTGAGACTTGTGTTTTGTTTCGGTATAAATGGATCGTATCGTCGTTAGCCGAGTTTCTTCCCGTTAGCTGAGTATGACACATTAATAGGTTTTTAAATAGTAAGATGCCCTGAGACACAGTTTCGTGAAAAAACACCCCGCAGCCTGTTAGAAGTAGTCGTTGTTCTCGCGTCCCAGGAGAGAAGCTTAAATAAAGAGACTAATGGAGGTTGAAATGGGTACTTTAATTAAATAGCGCGGAACAAACAGAAGCTGGTGGAGAGAGAGAGAGCAGCTGCTGCAGCTGTGTCTCGCAGCCAAAAGAGAGCCTGCATCCCCCGCCTGTTAGCTATATATCTCCTTCGTGGCTCCCGTGACGTCGGAGTCCTCCCGTCGCTTTCTTCTTATGTCCGATATCGCGTAAAACAGAGGATTTAAACGTTGTATATTCATTGCATCACTCCACACGCCTTTTCTCCTTATACACTCATTCATGACTTTTTATTTAATGCATTTTAACGGCTGTAATCTTGTTTACGTCAAACCGGAAGTGACGTCATGTGAACAACGGAACTGTCTTTCAATAAAGCTTTTTAGAATAAAACTGTACCTTCATTTAATATTCAGCAATAATAACATATCGGTGTCTATACATGTAGTGTTAAAGTCAGTATGTTTTAGTGTCATTTTCACCTTAAATTCACTTTTCTAGATTAGCCACATGCTAATGCTAACCGGAGATGAAGACTTTTCAGAATAAAAGTTTTAAGTTAAGAGTGTGCATGAACTTCCGTTTTTTCAGAATAAAACAGCTTTAAGCTTACGGTATGTTTAAACTAAATGATGCCATTAAACATTGATTTTCATTTCTATCAAGCCCCCTGTGCAGTGGGCTCTCGGGCTCAACAGGTTAAGGATGGATTTTGACCTATAACAACATGTTTTAAGGGAACATGTGTACATTTTGCTGGGCGATCGTGTGTGTTCTTTAGGGAATAGATTATAGCAGGGGTGTCAAACTAAATTTCATCGTGGGCCACATTACCATTATGGTTGCAACTATATACATATACATATATAAATACATAATATATATGAAATAATGTATTATATTATAGTATTGCCTCTGCATTGGATTATAACTTCATAATTAACTACGTCTGAAAGCAGAAGTCTAGGGCAAACAATTGCAAGTCTCTTCAGTGCGCATGTCACAACATGAGATGCATTGTGGGACATGTAGTTTATGGGCAACCTGCTTCTGTAAGATAAGATAAGATGGACCTTTATTAATCCCCGTGGGGTAATGCAGTTGTTTAACAGCAACAGGGTGAGATTGAAAAACAGGACAGCACAGATTCACACAATTAAGGATAAATCAAAGATAAAAAAATAACTATAAAATAAGAAATTAATTAAAATGAAGTGTGCTTGTTGTGAATTAAGCTGTCATTATCTAGCCTGTGTAGTCCAGCCTATCACATCAACATAGCATTGTGTAATGATCCACACGTTTTAAGAGCAGGCCGTCCTGTATGAATCTTTTGTGTGGGATGATCTTCGGTCAGCAAATGATATTCATTAGTGACCTCCC
>CALSCF010029408.1:199159-211239 GCA_943593825.1 Chaenodraco wilsoni | reverse complement strand
CACACACACACACACACACACACACACACACACACACACGGAGGAGATGGCGGAGAGAAGTGCTCCGAGGTGTGGTTAAACTATTCTTTCACACAGTGACGTCACGAGCTACCCACAATGCAACACGCGCCATATATATATATATATACAAATACGCCATTTTCCTGGAGGTGCAAATATAAACAGCAAGCTAACGTAGCCAGGCAGAGCGCACTAGGTTTTTTTTTCTGAATTAACGACCGAAGAAATCGCTGCATGTCTTCGGATTACATCTCTGGACTTGAGGGGTGTGCTCGAGGTCGTTACCAGCGTGAACTAGAGCTGTGTGGGTTGTCTGATTGCCCTTACAGACTGCCTGCAGATGTATGGGAAAACGACCCTAGAAAGTGGCCTTCGTCGATTTTGGCTGCATCTACGTCTAATTTCTGGAAACACCAGGTGAACACCCCACTTGTCACAATAATATTATCATGCCATTGCACATATGTGACCCGCTCTATCGAAATCAGTCGGAAGTCGCAACGGCTCATTTCAGAATAAATGTGGATTTACGTAAAAAACTATTTTTTCAGGGTTCGGGTGTTTTGTTTGATTTTAAACAAACAAAGTCTTGGCTTTCAGAATATGAAACTTTAATTTCCAAAATCACACGATAAGTACATTTTTGAAGCTTGTGAAGGGACGAAGACGCACCTCTCACTCCACTCTGCTCTTCCAGCAGCGCCGCCCCCCTCCCTCCGGCTGACATGATGAACGTAAGAGTATAGTGATCATAGATAACACGGCAGGGTCCGTTACAGTTTGTTTTCATCTGATTTAAATTAAACAGAGTCTTGGCTTTCAGAATATTAAACTTGTTTCGGCAAATTCAGATGATAAATATAACTTTGAAGCTTCGGCATAATTACAAGCGGAGAACGGAGTAACTTAACGCCACAGCAGGCATAACAACAGCCGGTGATTCTCCTGAGGGTTTCCCCCGGGAAACAAACACAATACACACAAACGCAAAAATACACAAACACACACGCATACACACACACTCGCGAGCTTCCCCTCCAAACTAAAATATCTTCCCTCCGTAGTATTTTGATCATTTGCTCCACTAATAACCAATCAGATCGATGGATTCCAGAGAAGAGGAAACTTTGAAGGCCTTTTTCTCAAAATGAGGACTCTGTGACAGTCATTATATAATGTGACATATTTCGCTTAATATTTGGAGAACAACAACAATCATGATATCATTAGAAAGCTAGGAATATCCTCTTTTCAACCGTGTATACAACTCAAAATGTGTCTTCGGGTCAATGCGACTGATTTCGATGGAGCAGGTCACATATGTGGTATTTTAGAGTTGACTAGATATTGATTAAGGCAATAGACTATGATATTCAGTACAGGAAGCTTAGCAACACCTAGACGGTGTACGGCTGCTTGCACCTCGCGTAAAACGGCGGATACCGGAAGTACGGTGTCGCGCTAGGCCCAATACCCCTATGTGTTGTTGGAGATTATATATATATTATAAAACGTAGCATTAGCTTGTGGCTAACGTTATTGCTGAATGTTAAATGAATGTAGTTTTATTTTGAAAAGCTTTATTGAAAGGCATCCCCGTTGTTTACATGATGTCACTTCCGGCTTCACGTTAATAATGATTACAGCCGTTAAAATGCATTAAATAAAAAGTCATGAATGAGAATACGAGGAGAAAAGGCGTGTGAATACAATGAACACCCAACGTCTAAATCCTCTCATTTACACGATATCAGACACAGAAGAACGAGTGGAGCGAGGACCCCCTTTCGTCAGAGAGAGGAGGAGCCAGGAATTGGATATAGGCCAGTTCCACGTAGAATCGGTCTCTCTTCTTCCTCCTTCCCCAACATGGCGCTGTGTTCCTGATTTGCTCTGTCTGTTTCAAAACCACGTTACTTCATTAAAGTACACCATTTGAACTTTTACGGGACTATATTGTCTCATTTTAACTTCCTCCTGTACTCGAGAACAACGAACAAATCTACAAGGTCAAGAGCAAGTGGCTCCCACCTACGTGACATTTGATCTCAACCCAGACCTAGGGCCTCATTTATAAACGTGGCATACGCTCAAAAGATGGCCAATTTCTAAGCAATCTTTGCGATTTATAAAAAATAAACTTGACGTGAAAATGTGTGGTCCTCCACGGACACTCTGACCCATCCATACGCACAACAACGGGAGAGATGAGAAACTGCGACTTCGTTGGCAGAAGGAAGAATGGAGAGAAATATGTGAAAATAATACCATAAATAAAATGTTACCTCTCATTTATCATATATGAAGAATTCATTAGCAACAATTAGCGGGAACGCTTCACTGTGCGGCGAGAGAGCCAAACACGGACAAAGTGCGTTGTCATGCGTAGAAATGGTGAATTACTGAGATTAGGCACGTTAATAACGTTTTAATGAAGTTGACTACAGTATATTCATATTTGTCAGTGCTTTCATGTCAATTCGGCGACATAAACATAAATGATCGTGGTGAAGATGATGATTACATTAGGATTAAAAATCGGTAGTGAGAGCTGCTGAATTTCCTCCCGTCGGATGTGATATCAAAACAAATCGATTATTGTTGTAGTTGTAAACTCAAGTGGATGAAACTACATTTATTAGTGCTTTCATGTCAATTCGGCGAACATATGATACATTAAATGATCGTGAGGATGATGACTAAACATCGTTTGTTTGAGCCGGTCTGCATTTCCTGATGAGAAAACAAACCGATGCTTTTTGTAGTTGTAGTACACCAACAACATGGATTAAACGTGTGGTTTTTTTACCACAATGTGGGGAAATTAATGGATAAAATGCACGGATTATTATTATTATTATTCCCACTCCGATCGGGACACGAGGTCCACCGTTTCCCCGCAGCGAGGCTCCCCCCGTTGACAGTTTACGTGGGCTGGGTGCAGTGGCGGACTGGCCATCGGGACGAATCCCGATGGGCCCGTACCGAAGTGGGCCGGTCGGATAAGTCACTAGCTTATACTTAAGCAATCATACACGAGAGGCTCCAGTACAGAGAGGCTCCAGTAGGGGCTCCAGTACCTACTGGAGCCCCTACTGTACGGACCTCGGCGCAAGCGCCTCGGTCCTGCCGCAGTACTGTCGTACCAATAATGACGTTCAAGAACGGCCTCAAGTGTATGATTGCGATTCTATAACACAAACTATTATTGTAAATCAACAATATCGTAAAATAATTTCATAATGTGGGCTAATTTGCTCCCAAACCTACGCTTTCTGCTTGAGTTAATCTCCGTCAGAAAGTAGTTCCCTTGGTAACGCTAGCCGATCAATCGAACACTCCTGCTTCCCCGCTTACAGTTATTGATATAATTATAGTAAATAATATATTATTAACCAATTTATTGAAAACAATTTATTGACAACAATTCTTGAATTAGGCTATTTATTTATTTATTTACATATTTAACATGTTGGCTTCAGAATGAAGGTGGATGTTCATGCTGCCATTCAAAGTGCACTTTTTGAAACAGCTCTCCATGAACTCCATGCCAGACTTGTTTGCAGGCGGTGCCGTGGTGTTCACGGGTAGGTTATCGGAAGAGCTTGCCTCCAGTGGCCGTTTCATGGCGTGTCCCGGACCGGCAAAAAGCGCGTTGCTCCACATCTTTCTGTTGTCCAGAGATGGAGCCCAGTAGCTGCGAAGCGATGACTCGTTTTTATGCCCGCTAACGGACACTATGTCTCTGGCCTCCAACCCTGCCTCCGCCAGCCGCTGTATGCAGGTGCTTCTGACGCAATGGTTTGTGTAACGCGTAGCAGTGCCAGCCTCTTCACTAATGCGGGTCATCATGGACCCCAGGCTGTTCACCCCAAGGGCTCCATGCTACCACACCGCGTCCCCAGGCTTCACCGACTTCCTTGGATGGTGGTAGAAAGCCTTTGCTGATTCGGGCAGTGTTGATAGGCCTCGAACGAAGCTACTGGGCTACTGCCCGGCTCCTCAAACATTGCCCCTCTCCTGTTCTGGCGCTCCCTGTCGTTGTGGCATTTATGATTTTTAGTTTCCTCGTTAAATGCCATCGTCACATATTTGGTGCCTTAAGGATAATAAAAAAAAAAAAAAAGAATGTTAGGCAAGTTTGACCTTATGAAGCAACAACAAAGATAATAACAATGATGAAATAATAATAATAATAATAAAAACAATATTATAATAATAATAATAATAAAAGCTTGTAGGCTTAATGATAACAACTTTTTCGTTGCCCAGCCCTTCTGAGTGACTTGATGAGTCCGGTGAACGCGTGTTTGATCAACTCACCTGCAGAATCTCGTTTAACAACGAAAGATTGTGGAGTGAGTTTCCTCAGGCCCTCCTTTCCCCTTCTTCCGAAATGCAGTTGGGTATCGAACCACACCTGTAATGTAATGTAGGAAATGTCTACCGTAGAAACAATTTCCTTGCGGATCAATAAAGTAGCTATTATTCTTATTATTACCTTGTTGAGGAGGCCCCGTGGTGTGTTTGGGTCCATGGCCCGGGACTTCCTCAGGATTTCGAGGTCCTCGTTGGTGATAGCAGGATGGTGTTCAGTTTTGTCCTGCCCAGCCCTTCTGAGTGACTTGATGAGTCCGGAGAACACGTTGTTTGAGGTGGTAAACTTATTGTCTTTCATCAAACACCATGCCCGGCTGCACGGAGGGTCATTAACGAAGCGGTTGATCCCAGCTCTCAAACCGACATAGCTACTAATAGCGTACTGCTGGCCCTTAGTGTTTCTAACACTTCCATAAAACTGGCGAAGTAAGCTGTTTAGCTCCGGTTTGGACACTGTTCCGAAATCCACCATTTTCTCCTGGGTTTTTAAGAACGCTTTGAGACATTTGACAGCCCAGGTAGTTGACGCCAATGTACTCTTTTCGTTGCGACTTTTTTCCAACGCACTCAGCTCGTCAGTTGAAACAGCCGCAAATCTTTCGTTGGTGTTGTGGTCTGTGTCCATGTCCAACCATTCATCAATACTGAGGCCCCCCAACAAATCAAAGTTAACTATACAATCTGACATTTTGTAGCTAACGATTTTCCAACGAGAGACAATGTAACAGTGTAACGGCTGTGTGTCGCTATGGAAACCACTACTTCTCCGCTGCTTTCTTGTTCCAGTTCGAAAAGCAAACTGCTGCAGTTTTGCTTTTAGGTCCAACGGTATACCGTTTTTCTCAGACGCGAAGGGATACTGACTTGTTGTGAAAAGGCACGTTCTATTTGACCGTTGTTTGATCGTGGAATCAAACACGCCTATTGACCAATCGGAGAGCTTGCTCACACCTATGTGTTATAGAATTATTTATAACTCCTGTTTATAATGAACATGAGGTCGAGATATTTATCAATTTCATTGAAGTTTAAGGTATTCCATATCGTTGTGTAATTGTGTTTAGAGTTGTTCACGCCTGGGTTTTTATTTGGTTACATTGCCAATAAAAAAGAAAGACAAATGGACAGTGAAATTGATATATAACAGTGTATTTGCGTGCTACTTCTATGTTTGAAACATTTCAGAAGGGACTCTTGGCCGCCGGGCATATTCACATCATGAAATCCGGCCCTCTTTGAAGAAAGTTTGGACACCCCTGTTTAAATAATGGATATTCAAGTTCCAGTACCACTTTAATATTCGTATTGCAGTACCACCGTTTGGCCACTACGAACATTTGCTTAAAGAAGAAAGATGGATTTTTATTAATCCCCGTGGGGAAATTGTTTCCCTGCCTTTGACCCATCCTAGTGTTCGGAGCAGTGTGCTGCCATTTTGAACGGCGCCCGGGGAGCAGTGTCGGGAACGGTGCCTTGCTCAGGGACACCTCGGTAGCACTTGGTCTTGCCGGGACTTGAACTGGTGACCTTCCAGTTGCCAAGCCAAGTCCCTATCGCCTTCAACTGGGCGCTGGATTTTTCTGCCGCTAACAAGAAGTAACTGATCCAGATGTCGTGATAAACCGGAAATGCCGTAAAGCATAACAGAAATGTAAAAATCACATTATCAATAACTAATTTAGTCAACTAGAATAAGTACAATGAAGTATCTAAAGAATACCTACTAAAATGTCTTCAAGGCAGCCCAGTCACTACACTTAATGTTTTTTATTATAATTATGTCAGGCTTGTCCTTCCCTTTCTCCTTTCTCCAACCTTTCCTCCTTCCCTCCGGTCTGATCCAGAAAGTCCTTCTATCACTCCAGCTCATTAACACGTAACCAATCAGCTGGTATTAACTCTAAATGCTGAATGCAAGGTTACAGCGTTAATGTGGTGGTGACACGGAGCAGTAAGGCACCATGGATTTGGATTTATTTTGTCTTGAAATTGAATGCATGATAATGATGTACAATTTACTTTTTATGTTTTCTAGACAACACGTTGTCACGGGAGCATGGACTTCTTTTGTTTTGGCCTGACGTTGTAAGTCTTTGTTGGCTGCACATTTTTAAGAGAGTGGGACAGAATTGCAGTATGAGACAAAAACGCTGCCAAGGGTTGTCTGTGGTTTAATGTGCATCATTAAGTATTATTATATACTTAATATGGACTTTGAATCAGGGGAGAGCCAGTTCGAGTCCCACTGCAGTCAGCATGTTGTTGTGTCCCTGGGCAAGACAATGTCACCTTTAATAGTGCTATTACACTATTGTGACTGTAGAAAAATAGTACAAAGGGATTTGATTTTCACTCAAACAAATAATGACATTGTTTTAGTGGTTTATTAGCTTGAACAGATTATTGAGGTTAACGTTATTCTCATTGTTTAATATGCATTGTTCTGCTGCACAGAATTATAGACCAAGGTACACTTTTACATATGGAATCTTGTATCTATTCAGTATGGGGAGAACAACCGTTATAATCTGGGGTGCACATAACTCTTTTAGTGAGTTACTCAGATGAGTACCAGGAGACAGCGTTTGGACTTCTTGCATGCAAGGCAAGGCAAGGCAAGTTTATTTATATAGCGCTTTTCAACGCAAGGCAATTCAAAGTGCTTTACAAAAAAAAAAAATGAAAGATATTAAGCATTAAAAAAGAAAAGCTAATAAAATAAACATTAAGGAAAAATACATGCTAGATGATGAAGAGGATGAAGATGCACCTCCCTGTCTCTTTTTAAGCGTCCGATTTGCTTTCTCCAAAACTATGAAGTCCTTGCATTTCACGAGGCCAAGTTGAAGGATCAAATACTAAGAAATGATCACATGACTTGAAGTCATATCTGATTTCAGAGGTGGGAAGTTACGAAGTACAATTTTGAGATATTTGTACTTTGATCTAATTTGTAAAATTAGCTGCACCTTCACCAGCTTTGAGAACACTTTCATGATCAATCATTACAACAAATATCATATTATTCTGAAATGGACCAATCTGCACAACGACTACTTTTGTGACTATATGTTGATGATAATACTTTTGTATTTACTCGAGTAACATTTTGAATGCAGGACTTTTATTGTTACAATAAAAGTCTGGTACTTCTGCAGACTACAGCGCCACCTACAGGCCTGGCATATGTACTACAGCGTCTCCAGCACTTTCGAGCGGCAATGGCCGGCCGTGGCCCGACCTCTCGTTCCCCTGATAGGTGGAGAGTTGGCTGATAAGCGGAGCACCACTTCTGTGACGTAGAAAATAATTCAAATCTGGATCAGTCTGTATCAGATCCGTTGCAGCCCCGTTTTTAGAGATTTGGGTACGGAGGAAAAGAGAGAGGGTTGTGTTTTCTGACACTTGGTGAGTTCCCTGGCACACCGGGGACACATGTTCATGTATACAAGACGTACAAGAGTGAATTTTGCATGACAGGTCCCCTTTAAAATGTGTTCGACTGTAGCCAAGAAGGTAAATGGGCGCCTGCCAATAATGTCGATTCTAAGTGTCTTTGGACAAGATACCTACCTCTAAATTGCTCCTGTAGGCATGTATACAGTATTGAAGTGTATGTAAATTCCTTTGGATAAAAGTGATCCATAATAAATACCACCTAAATGTAATATGAAGGTACTTAGAACGACTGAACGGTGACATTTTGATATCACATGAGACCGAACAGCAGGACACGAATATCTCCTGTGTGAAAACCCTGTGTCAGTTTTTACATATATAAAGCTCTTTAAATAGAAATAAAAATTCACATAAGGGTCTGTGGTCATTTGGAATTCAGTTGACAGCTTGTGTCCGCGGGGTCTTAAAAAGTATTAAAAGTTGATAAATCAATTTAGCAAAAATTAAGGCTATTAAAAAGTATTAAACGGCACTGTTAGAATATTTTTTCGCCGGTCAACATGTCCGTTAAAGTTTAAATCTTCCAAAATGAGTGCCGGTCAAAGGTCTTCTTTGTTATTTATTGAGCTTTAAAACAAATTGAAATGATTCGATATTAAACAAACTAATTATAGATTAACTACATTATTCAAAAGTGAACAGTAATTTACAATAACGGGAATAATACACGGAGCGCTCTCCCCCCCTCCTCTCCTGACAGTCCGCCAGCATCATGCAGCTCGCGGATCAGTAATGAGTGACCCGACAGTAAAACTAAACATATCTATAGCTAGTTACGGTAGTTTGAGAGGTAATTAAAATAGCTACGTGTGATATTCTAACCTGAAGTGTTTTGTCCGCTCACCGCTGCATGTGATCATGCAGAGCTGCGTGTCGAGTCTCGACTCATCAGCAGCAGCTGATCTCTCTCTCCCGTCAGATTAGACTTCACTCGCGTTTATGTCCATATCGATCAGATCCAGCTAGTTCTAGCTAATGATAGACTACCTGCTTATTAAAAGACCTAAACAATAAGTGTCGCTATGCAACCGGGTGAGGCCACAAAGTATAGCGCAGCATTATGCATTTGTTTACATGCCCACCGGAACCCCGAGGCATTACCAACAGATCAACGCACAATCAACCCACACAGGACATCTCTTTCTCCACATGTTAGACATTAGAGTTGACTCTTCTTGTCTGTCACATAAATGGTGCAAGTTGCGCAACTGATGTGGTATTGCGCTAAGCGGAAATTATTTTGAACGGACACTTTGACCGGAGAGATTTAGATTTGCCGGTCTTCAGCACATTTTACCGGTCGTAGTCCGGTAATTACCGGCTAACGGGAACTCTGATGTATACATGTGTGATAGAATTATTTTTTAAATAACATTTTACATGATACAAATGGCTCTGAATGTATATTGTTGTGTTCATATTTAAGCAATACATTGCAAGACAGTAAGTTCTGTAATTTACATAATTCATTTCTAATGTACTTTCTATATATTTCACAGGTTAGATTGAATTCATTCGTTTTTTTCAGATTCCACTAGATGGGTGACATGTAGCTTTGAATCTAACAAAAGGACAGGATTGTTAAAGCACTACAGGCTAAAACATGTAAATGGTGGACGCTCGGTCCCTTGTCTTTATACAGATTGCCCTTGTTCGTTTAAAACATTTAATGTTTTTATCACCGTGTTGTTTCAGATCAAAGAGGAGTTCCAAAGGATTACAACAATTTATCTCGAGCGAACCTTTTTGACCAAACTGGACTTTGACACCCCAACACTGCAGGAGATATTTGGGACAAAAGGCGGAGTTGCACAAAAATAAGACCCTGGATTCACTCAGTCAGGCAAAGTGTAACATTCATACAATTACAATCAATCAACGTATGTTGGGCTCTTACTCACTGAGAACAGATAATAATAATAATAATGTAATGATCTGGCCGGCCTGACCAAGACCCAAAGCCAGCAGGGCATCTTCCCAACTGACCCTGGGTTTCTTTCGGCACATCACAGGATGTTTTAAGTTAAATGTGTATCAACTCATTTGTATGCACAGCTTGATCCTGCTTTGCATCCTTGCACCTAGTTGGTTCCTTCTTTTGGAGCAGGTTCAATTGACCATTACGCAACATCTTTTGCTTTCTCTCTACAATAATGTACTTGTCTGTTTTAACAGCTACATGTAGAAGATAGACGAGATGCCATCATCCGCTGCTTGATGGAGTTCCTTGGAGAGTCTACAGAGGAACTCATCAAAGACTACCAGGTAAATGTTCTGATGATTGTTGTACATGGATATCTCTACAGGTTAGAGACTCATGCCAGTATGTGGAAAAGGCATGTCATTTAGATGAAATAAATTGGTATTTAATATATTTAAAATAAAAGCAAACATTTTACTTTATTCCATTCATTCTTTTTTTCATTCTTTCTCTAATGATATTTTTTTACATTCTGATTCATAATTTGGTTTTCAGTAGAATTGAAGATGTGAGCCTTTAAAGCCCCGATCCCACGTCATCTTCGCTAAACTGAATCCAGTACTATACTAGCTTTTACTTCCTGCTTGGAACAGAGCAGCTTTTTTAAACCAAGAAATAAAAGTGACTACAAATTCCCCACATAACTTACCCCGTCTTTATCTACAAAAGGAAAGGAACTATAACATCAATTAAATACTAGGGCTGAACGATAAAAAAAAAATGTAATTGCAATTATTTTAACTGATATTGCGATATCAGGAAATTATCATCATTATTCTCATTTTCATTGAAACATTTTTAAATGATCATGGTGTGATTTTTGCGAGGATTTGTAGCAAACAAAAAGGTTTTCTTTACATTCTTCCTTTTACAAATATCGCACCTGCTGCGATTTGAACATTGTTGTGGGCAATATTGCAGTTTCGATAACATTTTGATTGGTAGTTCAGCGCTATGAAACGGCCACGTTAACCTAATGAATGGCCTTTTGCATATTCAGTCACTTCAAAGAAAACATGTACAGTATAGTGTATCTCATCACCGATGCACATGTTTTGACAGGATGTGAGCAAAGAATTCGTCAGAGAGGACTATGCTGAGCACGTCATGAAAATAGTTGTCCTCCGTGGAAGTGCAGCACACGAAGGCCCTGCCGATGTGTCCATCATCATCATCGAGGGAAGTGAGGTTCTTGATGACTGCAGATGTGTGTCAAAGGCTTGCCTTCTGCTCACAGGCTTCATATATGCAATGAACTTAAGTTATCCACCGAAGATGAAATACACTTTTGAAGTATTTCAGAAGCTCTTTCTTGAGCTAAATGTCCTCAAGATGTCTCCAAAAGTCCATGCATTGTGCAACAAACTTGTAGCCTAAGTGTATACAAAGGTGTTTCTTCAACTTGCAGTTCAGAGGACATGCTTGGTAGTTATGTTGCCTAGCAACAGTGACCTTTTTCATATGTTTTGCCTGAGCCCACTTTGTACAACTACAGTTTTGTATATTGTTAAGATAAGGTTTCAAAACCTTGTTGAGGGGGTTCTTGACACAGCACTTTTTAGGTTCATGTGTTGTGCTTTGAGTATGTGCAGCTCAATGCGGCACATGTCAAATTGGTGAAGATGTTTTCTTCATTTGATTATGTGTTGTATGTTTTCTTGAGTGCGTTGAATTCTCAGGGCCGCTGTACATGTTGTGTAATTATTCTCTATAACACTAAAGCAAGGGATGTCAGGGATGAGTGATTGCACTTAGTTTCCTTGCAAAGTCATGTGCTGAATATGATAACATGTGATTTATTTATTTTTAAGTCAGAATTCTACCAGTGTTTCAAAACACAAAGTTGCTGTTTTAAAGAGTACATTGTTTCATGTGTTGTATGCCCATATGTAACAGGATAGTGCTGTTAAAGGTAGAATACATATTATGTAAATATTACTTATATATTTAAGTAAAAAATACTATGCAATAGTGAGTACAATTAAATAGAAGATGAAATATTATGTAACTATTACTTGTATAGTTAAGTAAAAAATACTACACACTAAAAAATGCTGGGTTAAAAACAACCCCATTTGGGTCGTTTTTTAACCCAACGCAAGGATCAATATTGGACCAACCCAGCAGTAGTTAATTTGACCCAACGAAATGGGTTGTGTATTTTAACCCAGCAGGTGGGTTATACATTTAATCCAAATGCTGGGTCAAATTAATTACAGCCCTGGGTTAATTCTACCAT
>CALSCF010029408.1:163942-189760 GCA_943593825.1 Chaenodraco wilsoni | reverse complement strand
ACCAAATGGTTGGGTAGACAAAAATATTTTGACCCAGCACTTGGGTTACACAAAAATAACCCAATACCATATTAATAACCCAGAATGGGTTAAACATTTCATAACCCCATGGTTGGGTCGATGAAATAACCCACTGTTTTTTAGAGTGTATGCAATAGTGAGTACAATTAAATAGAAGAAGAAATATTATGTAAATATTACTCGTATATTTAAGTAAAAAATACTATGCAATAGTGAGTACAATTAAATAAGAAAAACAGAAAGTACAGTAAAGTTTACTTGTGTACCTGTTGTTAGAGACACTTCTGAACTGTAAGTAGAATTTACTTGAAATGTAGGTTGTTACATTTACTTAGAATTTCTGCGTGGAATATTGTTACCGAGGTTTTTCTAAGTAAATGTCACTCCACTTTTTTTCCAGTGCATATGGCATTACCCCGCTGAAGCTCACCAACGTTTAATATATTTCATAGTTCAAAGTTTTGTCAATTGTTTTGTTTATTGGTCAAATACTGGTTTCTACTGATTTCTGATGGTTTTACTGGAATGAAAGAGCAGCATCCTGCACTGAACCCGACGCGTCTATCGTTTTTCCAACCCAGTTTAGATTTAACCACGCCCACTTCCGCATTACGCAAGAACGTAGCTCTACGCGATAGCGTCATAGACTTCATCTTCGGCAGCGGTAAAGCAGGATATTGAATAGTTGTTTTTTGTCTTTCCAAAGGATTTGTTGACTGAAAGTAAACGATCCTGTAATCAAAGCCATATCGAAGAGTCCTGAGATTGTACTACTGGTGTTTTATCATCTATAAATAGCCTGTGTATTCTCAAATGTCGTTTTCAGGACAAACAAAAGCCGTGTTAAATATCTTATCAGCTGGTGTAAGTGCAGAATATTGAATATAACCTTGACTATTACTGTGTACTTCATTTATCTGACAGCATTATTTAATGATACTATTTTATATATACACACATTTATAAACATATATATATATAAACACACACTTATATGTACTCACACATGTACATATCGAAGAGCATAGCACAGGTGTCATTACATTTATTGTTGTACATCTCCACTTGAAGCTTGAGCGCTGCCAACATCGTGGGACCTGTTTGCGTGCCATACTCCTCCCTACACGCCTTGTGGAACAGTCTGGGTGGAAGATGAATTAGTTGGTATGGGTGTCACTTACATGCAGTAGAAAAGCGTATTTGTTTTTATTGCATCGTTATTTAAATAGTGGGTAGTAGGTATCTTGAACATGTTTCATAAGGCAGGTCGGGCAATCTCCCTGTTGGCCGACACGTACACATATCGCTGCCCATACTCCATTTGGAGGTCGTGTTTCAGGACCGCAGTGCAGATGTTGGAGTGTGGCCAATTTCAAAGAGCCTTGTGAGTATGCCGTTTGCCTTTCCCCCAACATCTCGGTGGCGGATGGCGTCCGCAACAAAAAGATCGTGGTTGTGCCTGTTTATTAGAATAACCTTAAATGGTAGGTCAGGCATGTGTGGGTCTTCGGTCCTATAACATAAATCAATATAAAAGCGTCCTTGGGTTTCGTGAAAGGCGCTATATAAATTGAAATTATTATTAAAGTAAAAAGGATCATTAAAAGGTAACTTCAAGAAATATCAACAAGACAACACTTACTTTGAAAAGCACCCGCTTCCCCAACCTGGGTCGGGTAACATCCACCCTCCATGTCACCCCTGATTCAGCTTGTGTACCCACTCCTTGACCTGTTCCACAGTGTGGACATCCAGCCTCAAAGTGGCCTCAAAACCAGGGTGGTCCCCCAGTGAAACCGCCTCTTCATACTGGCACACGTGGTATCTGAACTCACCTGGTAGCCAACCCTACCAGGAAACAGACAACTATTAATTAAAATCCACACACTGTCAGCTCAGAATACCAGTAAGAGTTGTGCCATGATCTGAAGAACTACAGAGGACCATGAGGTTTAAAATGTACTGACTTTACTTAGAACTAGAGTAGAATACACATTATACTGGCAGGCTTAAAAAGTCTGAAAAATAAAAATCCAACCCTCAAAATCCTAAAACATTGGTATAGTTATGCTAAAATGTTTATATTCTCTTTAAATGTACTTCATGTGCTTGCGTGTTATTCTTTGTAATGCCTTGTCTTTTATCTGGACAATAAGTCTGTTATTAAGTGGTATAGTTAGATGTTGATGATGATGTGTAATCAAATCAAGTTTTATTTATATAGCACATTTATAAACGATTTTTGGTCGAGCCAAAGTGCTGTACATATAATAAAAATAGCCTACAGTAGAAATAGCACAGATTGATCAGAATATCAGTATGACAAAAAACGACACCCTCTATCTATGTGTAGGTGAGGCATTGATATGAGCAAACACATCCAATGTAATTTGATGTTCATCATAGTATTGAGAGATATCTTCAACTGCGGGTACTCCATATTGTTCTGTGTGCCTCCAGAGCACACTAAAACACGAGGTCTGAAATGAAAGTTATTCAGGTACTATTCTGATGCTAATACTTTAGTACTTATACTTGAGTATTTCTACACTCTGCTCCTTGTACCTTTACTCAAGTACAAGATCTTATCACTTCTTACACCTCTGGAAAGCACTTTTATGTAAAGGAATATATTTTTATAAATGTCCCAACATTTCATTTTTACATGGCAAAACGTTAATATGTTATTAATGTCGAATGTTATATGTTGTATTATATAACAAAATAGACATTTATATATTATAAAATATTAAATAGATACCTTTACATCCTAAACAGAAGGTCAAAACGTTAATATGTTACATGACAAACAAAAAACCGAAACATTATATAGGCTATATACAGATGATTGCTATTGTATCCCTCTTATATCCATCAGGAATTAATATTAAATGATGAATTACCTCAGCACTGCATAAGTGTGGTCGTCAGTCATATTGACAAAGAAGCATTATTATATTGTATATTATGCGGCGTTTAAAAGGACGGTATTTCGCTTGTCAGATTCAGATTTCGCGGGTGTGCCGCGTGAGGCAGTGATGTAACCATAGGGATGTAACGCCAGGTTGATGCTGTGACGTAACGCCGCGTCGATGCTTGCGTAATGCGGAAGTGGGATCTAAACTGGGTTGGAAAAAACGCGAACCTGACCTTCACAGAGAGGTGGAAGTTCATGTGGAGAGGAGGCTTCACTAGTCTGTCTGCACTCTGTTTAGTTGTGCTATCTTACAATCAATATAGTAAATGTGAGGTAAAGTGTGTCGCCAAGGTAACCGGTTAGAACTCGAAGTTGCGATGAGGTCTTAAAAAGGTATTACATTTGACTTCAGGATTCCTGCATACACCCTGTTTTAACTTGAGCCTCTGACACCCAACAATATGAATAAGGTACATCAATTATAGATTAGATTTGTTGGCTTACAAATTAAACATGCTTCCAAGTAAAGAAAGTATCATTATGTATTAATGTTTTTTTATTACAGTTATTTCTCAGGGACAAAAACCCACCAAGTGAAGCTTTTCACCACGTGGAGCTCAGTTCCATCTGCCGTCCCTGAGCAGGTAAACACAAACACAAATGCCTTGTGTTTCTACTCTGGTAAAGTGGGGATGACTCAATCTCCCATCTGCTCATGAAAGGATACGTTTCATTCTTCTCCTGCGGGTGTATCGACAGCCGCTGCCAGGCTGGTGAGATAATTTGCTTATGTTAGCAGAAGGGTTTAATATTAAATTTCAAATGCATACGCAGCCTGTTTAAAGCATTATACTTACATATATAATTATATATTTTTGTTGAAAATGTGGCTATGCTTATTGGTTGAGATTTACCTTTATCCCCAAAGCTCCATAATAGTCTTGTATTGGTTGAATCTGGTCATGTATACAGGCAACTCTTCACCCCGCGTTTCAAATAAATACTTTGACGTCTATTATATACCACAAAACAAAACATACTTCCTGTCTAATACTCAAGTGCATCGAAAAGGTTCTGTACGTTCTTGAGGAAGCCTTTCAGTCTGCTTGCCGTTTAGTTAATGCACTATTAATACTAAGCTCATTTGTTACAGGCATTGCCCATACATTATTTATCCCTCAGTCAAAACTATTTTCAGTATGTGTTTCAGTATCTAATATTCAGCTTTGATTCACTGCGAGAAGCATCTCTGTGCTAATGGCATCCCAGTAATTGGTGTCCTGTTTGGTTTCTGCAGGAGGAATTCAATGGAGGGAATGATCAACAACAAACGTTTACTTTTTTCTAGCTTTAGTCGTTTGCTGATGCTTTGATGTGATTTTAATGATGGTGCACCCAAATAGATTGCAGTCTAGTTTCAACTGTCTCCCTGATGGTCACAATAGAGATAAAGCATTTCAACATTATTCAGAGCCGGAAGCCACCCTCAAAACATTGGACCTACACTTTAAAAGCATTTACATTGTACAGCTGAATGCACAGCAGTCCATTTCCACCAGGCCCAACAACAAGAGCAAGGCTGCTCCAGAGCATCTTATCGTGTCCGTCACGTTCTGGAGAAACACATGAAGTCTTTCAAAGACGGCGAAGTTGTGAAAGAAGCATTCCTGGAGGCTGCCGACGCGCTTTTGGGGACAGTAAAAATAACAGTAGCTTTTCAACAGGTTTTTGATATAATACAAACTCAAGTTAGATACCGTTATTTATCAGCTGTAAGTTTTATTTTGTTTGAACTTATTCATTATAATTATTGTACAAAATGGTATAAGAATGCAAACTTAAATTGATTATAGTCTATCATCAGTTCAGGTTAAGAAACTAGTGTTGCTTGCATCCTATTTTAAAGGCATTTCTTTTTATACTCGACTAAAATGCAACAAAAAAAGGGTTTGATTTTATTAATTAGTCTCTTTTATTGCACTTTGGCAGCAGATTCCTGTGAAGCTTCAGATCTGAGTAGTCTTATTAGTAAGCCCAATTTATACTTTTGTAGCAACACTGTTTTTATATAATGGCAAAGAAAGGGTTCAGAGTCTTTTCTTTTTTTCCTGTGTCATGTGTGGCAGCACTGTTGTTTCTTGAAGACATTACCCACTGTAGTGACGTGTGCATAAACTCCAACTCTGTATCAACAACACTGTTGGGTAGCTTCAGTTAAATACTTGTATGTGTGTGTAGATTAAGTAGAAGTGTGTATTTACCTGGTAGCAGGCTGTCAGTAATGGCTACGCCTCTCTATTTGGACTGGTAGATCTCGGCAGACTGGCAACTTTAAAAGTAGCTCTCGGTTCAAAAAAGGTTGGACACCCCTGCCGTAGAGTGAACGTGTGGAGCTCACACGAGAGAAAACACCAAGATGAAAAAATCGAATCCATCACATTTACTGACGAACATGTCTGCTAAAGACCGGGCAAAGCCGTTCCGCGATGTCTCGCACGAAAGTGGGGGGAAACTATTCTGCACCCCGTATAACTGTGTGTTGGAGCATAAGAGAACATCCACGTGACGACCCGCTTTGATTCACTCAAACATTCGAAAATGCTTTCTGCTGCTGCGGACAAGAAAGCCAAACAGCTCACGTTCACCGAGGCATCGACCTCCAGAACCCTTTCGAGGGCTACAAGAAACGAGGTGAGAAGCCTACAAGATTGAAGCTGGTCAGATAACGAACGAGTAAATTAAAACAGAATGATGCGGAGAAGTGTGTGTGTGTGATTAAAATAGCCCAATTGCTTTTACAATAAATACACATTGAATGTGTTTAATTGAATAGTAAAGGGGTTTAACGTTAGTGGCAGGTTGTGTGTGAGAGAGAATAAATAAGTCCGCACATTTCGCAATTTCACCGCATAAAATCACATAAAACCCCGCATGTTTGATCGCATAATCAAGGATTTTAGCCCGCGTTTTTCTGGAGGGTCTATTCAGTGTCCTTAAAACGCAACTAGATCTAGATGTATCAATGCCTGCAGAAAAAATATTTTATTAGCGACCGCCATGGATACATTTAAATTGGCGGCAGAGGTGATCAGAACAAATAATTATCAATCCAAGAAAATGTTGTAAAAGAGATTTGAACTTTGAAAGCAGCCATTATGTAAAGCATATCAAATATTTCTGATGAGAGAATATTAGTTGTTGTTCTTTGGGCTAGCTGAAACAGAGTGCTGCATTAATCCCTCGTCTGGAAGTCGATGTTTTTTGTTCTGCGTTAACCACAGAACTGATTCACGGTTGCTAAATGGTGCCTAAATAAACCACAGGTCATCACGCCAACAAGAGACTGCCTGTAGCTTAGCAGTAGTGATGCACAGCCATGCAGCCTTGATGAAGTGCGTTTATAGCCTTTTACTTCCGAGGTTCCATTTACATTTCAAAAATCACAAAGTGGGGTTAAGATGTGGAGATATTTGAGCTGAACAAAACGTGATGAGTATCATCGTTTGCCACAAAGGTTACTTTCCTCAATATACCGAAATACAAAGTCATGTTGTTTTTTGTCGAGGGAGTCCTTGCAATGCTTGCTTCTTGGTCGGCCGACAAAAACACGTCCTCACTGCACCACTCCATTGACTCCTTGTTTTACCGTGGAATACAAGAGAACATCATTTTCAATAAATACAAATAGCTCTATTAAAGTGGATTTCTTTTGGATAGAAGATTATGAAAATGTTCTGTTATTGTGTAATATAATATCGGACCACTGCAACTGTCATAAGGTTGGGCACTTAAACATTAAAATAAAGAAAATTCCATCTAGTATTTGGTTACAAACATTTTATTGTTTCTTTTTGCTACTATTTAATGTCATTTTTCTGTCCCACATGTATTGTACATTTAATTATTTTACAGTAAATGAAAATGCTTTTTCATTGCTGCTGAATTCTCCATGTGTAACAGGGGTGACACGTGCACAATCCATCTTCACGGAGAGCCACGCGCCGTACGAACATGGCTTGATTATGTAGCGAGCAGAATTTATTCCTGTCAGACAAACCCAACCAACAAAACCTCACACACGTACTTAAACGGCTGCATCGATGCACACACAGGCATAACCAATGTGTCACCATGGCAGCGTATGTTTCATGCAGCCACGTATACGTATACCTGTCAGCCAGCTTCAGTGCAGATACGTTCTTCTTTGCTCAAACACGCACACTCCGGAGCTCAGGTATTCAGGAGTTTGCTGTAGAACAGCCTGCTAGTGTAATTCAAGTGGAGTATCCATTAGAGCAGAGGACGAATCTTTTCAAAGTATAAGTCATAGTAATGAACCCGAGCAGAGCTCCCATACATCAACGCACTGAACACATCAACTCTCCGAGACAAAGTGGTGCCGTAAAACCGGTGTGTCTTGGTAGAGGAATGTTTTGGTACATGTTAAGGGCTATCTAAAGTCTAATTTACGGTGGTAAGGACATCTCTGCGTGGTATATTTCACGATTTGACACCCGGATCTGAAGGATAAGCAGCGCTGCTGAATGCGTATTGCAATTAATAACCAGTGCGTTTACTGCGCGGTGCTGCATGATCTTCAATGATTGGTAACACTGTCCGCTTCTTATAATGGGCCACCAGCTAGACTGCTGAATGGTGTTGTCTGTGCGTCAGCATTCTTGTATGGCAAGTACTCAATTATTGCAATAATACTTATACAATTCACAGACTTGCATTATATGTATGTTATAGATGAGAAGCACTTGCCGTGACATCAATAAGTCCTAGTATCTAACAATATTCATTTGAGGTAAAAAAAATAGCTAAGGCAAATGTTATGTTAATGGCTCTATCTCTCTCGATGTTCACGTGATGGATCAACAACCTGGGTCTAGAACCTTAAATCCATATCTGTGATAGTAATGTTGTCGTCCCATAACTCCACAAATATCCAAAATCACATTGTTTTTCTAGATCAGATCACAAATCGCCTGAAGATGGTACAAACAAGTGGTGACATGTGTGTTGCGCTGGGCTATATCATGCAATCGAAAGTGAAACTTAAGCTCGCTCCATTGCGGAGATATTCCCGTGAGAGTGCGGAAAAGTTAATTTTATTTATTTATTTCAAATGTGAAATGTTACCAATATACTCACAGACCTCCAGGGGGCGCTCACGGACCACACTTTGAGAAGCACTGCATTTTAGAGTGGTGCAGGAATGAGTCCTGAAACCCGGAAGTGAGTTAGCGTTTCACCACTTCCCTTTCCCTCGTTTCTAAGTCAACGGGTTTTTTTTACGTGTTTTTGGTTAGAAGCCTGAAATAGGGTCTGTAGTTAATATAAGTTTTGAATATTTTCACGTTTTGGTATGACTACAAATATTTTAGAAATACCCCACTCGTGAATGTTTGAAGCTTTAATGGTCATCACGTAAAACAAGTCCACCTTTAGCTTAGCAACGTTAACTTTTTCATCTGGGCAATTGCATTAACGCTTCATACATCAGAAAGGTAGTGTTCATATTTACAGTCATATGTATTTATTTTTCGTCAAGGGACACCATTTGATGCTTACTTCCGGGTCGGCCTATGAAAATACATCATGAATGCACTGCTCTATGACAGCTGTTTACCACCAGAAACCTTTCGACAAATTAAATCTTAGAAGGAGGGATTTAGATAAGGAACATCATCAACCTAGCTAGAATGCTAGCTACATTCTCAAAGTCAGCAACAAGCCTGAATTAAATTAACACAGCTTCACAAATTCTACTAGTGCATTTACAGAACAAAAACTCTTGATTCGACTCCAAGTAGAAACTATTGACTTCTACCAGCATCTTGAGTGGCCTCCTTGTCGTCTGAAAATGGCGTTGGTGCGACAAATATGTCCCTGGCAGAAAAAGTCCATGGAAATCTCCGTTCACCATAACGAAACAGCTAACTTAAAATTGCGTCCAATTATAAAAAAAAATGAACACTAAACTGTTTTGTCGTGTAGTTACACTTTGAAACGCATGAGGGCGCTGCAGGACATAGGTGTGAGACGGACATGCTGAGGACGGAAGGTGAAGGTAAAAGAAGAATACCGTGAAATGTAAAGGAACCTACAGAATGGAGAATTATTTAACATGGACGATAAGAAAAACAGGCGATGCTTCAGAGACGAACACGCGTGACGGTAACGTTACTCAACCCAAAACCAAGGCGAGAAAATATGACGAAGCTTATCTTGCTCTTGGCTTCACAACGAATGTGGTGGGAGGTGAGGAGAGACCGCTGTGTGTTTTATGTCTGGAAACCCTCGCAGCGGACAGTATGAAACCCAACGAATTAAGAAGACGGAGACATCGCACCCCAGTCACGGCAAGAAGCCACTCGACTTCTTCAAGGCAAAATTAACGAATACCATAACCAGGGAAATCGCATGGTAAAAGCTGCATCAGTGAACAGCAAAGCACAATTGGCGTCATACAGAATTGCATGATTGATGAGACAACCGAGGGGATATCCCCCTGCCCAATGACACACTGTCGAGACGTATACGCGACATTTCAGATGATCTTGAAGAACAACTTGCAGAGAAACTAAAAGACAAACATTTTGCATTACAAGTGGACGAGGCTACTGACAGTAATAAAGACTGTTTGTTTATTTCTATTATTATTATCTCTAGCATCAAGGCAGCTTAGCCCTGAGCTAAGGTGGCTGTCGCGAGGGAAAGTGCTGTCGCGAGTCTTTGAGCTCAGAGAGGAGATTCGGGTGTTCTTGGAGGAGGAGAGGATGCATGAAGCTGCAAGCAAGTTCAGTGATGAACCATTTCTGATGAAACTGGCCTATCTCAGCGATGTATTTGGAAAGCTGAATTGATTAAATATTCAGCTTCAAGGCAGAGACAAGCACATACCTCACCTGGCAGACACGATCAGTGCATTCACTCGAAAGCTGGAGATGTGGGGCAGCCGCCTTGATCAAGGAAATACTGATGCCTTTGAGAAAGCAGTGATTCTGAAGCCACCACAGTGATCCCCGTCTCAGGCAGCACATCTCGTCCCTGATGGGATTATTCAAAAAAGACTTCCCGAACAACAGTGCTCAGTATGACCGGGTGATGGATCAATGCAGCAGGTTGGTGTTTTATTTTATTCACTGACTAATTATGACTATTTGTGCTGTACATTCATTTACTTTATGTTGTCTGTAAGCTACTTACTAACTGGTATGGATTGTTGTAAAACTGAAATGTGTTGTATTTAATATGCAATTACAAATACATTATCTATCTGCAGCACCTGCCGATTTCAGCTCATCGACATTACATCTGACTCCACCCTAAGGCGGAGGTTTAGAGCTCAGACACTGACTGCATTCTGGTTTGGTGCGGAGAAGGAGCATAGGAGAGGGCTGTAGGCATCCTTCTCCCCTTCGCTACATCCTATCTCTGTGAGATTGTCTTTTCAGCTGTTGCTTCTCTGAAAACGAACGTCCGGCGATCAAAGCTCAACATTGAGCATGTTGAGAGTGGCAGTATCAAGCCTGGAACCACGTTGCAGTGCAAAGCAGCCACTGATGCTGTGATAAGACGCACTTGTTTGTCAAATATCAGATGTTTTTGTTCAGATTGCAAAGTGGCAAACTATTATAATGTATTGTTCTAGCAAAGGGATTGCACAATTGTATTATGTATTTTTTTTTGTTGACCACACAGAGCATTGTTTTTTATCACTGTTCTAGCAAAGGAATGCTCACGTTCATATTGTATCTTAATAAATGTTAACTTGGACCATTACGGGACTATTTGTGTTAGAAATTAAAATCAATGTTTGATAGCATAATGTAGCTTAAACATACCGTCAGTTTAAATGCTATTTTATTCTGGAAAAAAACGGAAGTTCTCAATACCAAGCTTTTATTCTGAAAATCCTTCATCTCCGGTTAGCATTTAGCATGTGGCTAATATACCATTTACTATCGATGTGAATTTAGCAGCGAAATGACACGGAGTGATGCACACCAAAACCGACTGATCTAACACTACTAATTGAACCAAGATATTATTATTGCTGAATATTAAATGAAGGTACAGTTTATTTGAATACGTTATCGTTTACAGACGTGGGTAGCATGTGACAACATCCGGAACTACCGGAAACCAAAATGCTGTGAAGTATTTCATGTATTTTTTAGAGTGTTGATTACAGCGTGTAGAATGTATTTAGATGAAAAGTCATGAAAGAGATTAGGAGGAGAAGAGGCGTGTCTAGTTATACAATGAATGTAAAATGTCGAAATCCTTCGTTTAACGCAATATCGGACACAGAAGAACGAGGGGGAAGTCTCCTACGTCACAGCCCGAGAGAGGAGGAGCGAACAGCCAGCAAGCGGGAAGGACGAAGGCTTGTGAGCTCTCTTCTGCACGGCCATCAGAGGGAGAGGAAGCTGCAGACTTTCTCTCCTGACTGAACAATATCCTGCTTGTAACATAACCGCGCCTTTTTTATTAATTAAAGTACCCATTTGAACCTTCTCAGAGACTCCACTTAGTCTCCCTTTTAAAGCTTCTCTCCTGGACGCGAGAATAACGAACACGGTTATCAGGGGCCCGGCTTTTTTTTTTCTCCAAAGGGGGGCGGACAAACATTTTGAGAACTACTGACTGAACCAAACTGCCTCTGTTTCACAATTTAAACCACGTATGTTGACGATATGTTACGTATAAAGACCTGTTGATCTCAATTTAGTTAATGCTCTCATGGTACCGTTATACAGTATGACCAAGTGACCTATAGGTTCGAGGACATTCTTTATATTTCTATGCAGATAATTCACGGTTGTACGTAAAAGCCGAACACTCACAAACAACCAAAAAGCCTAACGTTTCCCGTAATGAAAAGAGGGCGGGGCCTGTGTTGAAATCGTACCATTTTGGCTTGACGAGATGAACACCATTAAACAGTAGTTAAAGGTGGGGTAGGTCATTTGTGCTCGAATTTGAAAATACACAACCGGAAAAAATCTGCCACTTCCTCACAGAGCCCCTCCTCCAACGCACACGACCAATGAGGGCACGAGATAAGTTTGTGCACAGGTGGAAGGCAGACAGGCAGGTAGGCCATCCAGGATTGTTTGTCAAAGCTCTTCAGATATTCATGGCTATCGGGATGTTAAGAGCATTCCATGGAATATAACAAAAAGTGTATCTCGAGCCGGTTTCTCAAACTTACCTACCTCGCCTTTAATTGTTCAAGGAGATATTTTATGTAAAGCAAGCAAAGGCAGTATATATATATATCTCAGTAAACATTTATATGAAAATACGCCTTAAAGTGAATACTTACCAAGTTTTATCTGCAGTACACCCACTCTCAAACCAAATGTGCCCTTTGAGAACCGGCAGTAATTTAAAGTTGTAAAGATACTGATCCGTCTCTCAGGGTGGGATGACAGCAGGAAGCCTGACCCTCGAGTGTGTGTGTGTGTGGTATATATCTTTGAATTAAAAAGATACAGTGTGAAATGAAATGGAAAAAAGTAAGACGGATAATGTTTGCTGGTGTGTGTGTGTTTAGGCCATTAACATGGCAGTCAGTGTATGACAAAGATGGATGTGGTGGTTTGTTCGCGATAAATCACAGTAAGGGGGAGAGAGGGAGGTCTGAAATATTGCAGAGTTGGTAGCAGTATGGAATAAATGCATTACTTTGTGTGTCCTTGGTATCTCTATCGATTTTTACCTTTTTTCCCGCAAGGGCGTCTTCTGCTGGTTGTCAACAATCCATACACTACATAATTCAACAATTCAAACTACATTTTCCAGTAAATCCAATTACTTGCTGCAGCCGGAACCCGTACACACTGAAAACACGGGTAAGAAAGTGCACTCAGAAAACCTAAGTGTGTAACAACGTATATTTCAAGTAGCTTCTACTTACAGTTAAGAAGTGTTTGTTACTAAAGGCACTTAAGTAAACTTTACTGCCACGCTCAGTTTTTGTAAGTACATTTTACTTACTAGGACAGGGGTGGCCAACCAGTCAGAGGTTAAGAGCCACATCAAGCACACAGTCACTGATACCGCTTGTTTCAGTTTTTTGTTTTCTGGAGACAAGATTTCAACCACGTCACTGATGCGTTTGTGTGGCATTGGGATATATATTTTTTAAATCCTCTGGAGCAGAGAGGAGCTGTGGATTATTGATTAATGCATCAGTGTTTCTTAGGGTCAAAAACACTAAACTCACAACTTAAAATGAAAGCGTTTAGTTTATTTAATAAAAGAGCACATGTTCAATGTGAAAAGTGACAGTTATAGATTATTTGCATTTTGGTGCTATATATATATATATATATATATTTTGTAAACACCTTGAATTTCAGGGCGGGGCTCCGTTGGCGAGCGCCCCTCCAAGACAATGGTAGGGGAAACACTGGATAGTGTTTAATCAACGATAGGTTCCCCCCCCCCCCCCTCAAAGGTGATTGGTTCACTGCATCGCAGGTATAGTGTGATTGGCTCTTGAGCCACATCAAAATTAAACGCGCTGTCATCCTCTCAAACTGACACCTGACACCACACACACGTAGGGAGAGCCGGGACGAAAGTAACGCGGGACGAAAGTAACGCGGGACGAAAGTAACGGAGCGATTTTATCCGAGCCCAAACAACTTTGACCGGCCAAATTACGACAGAATGATCAGCATTCAGTACTGAACAGACCTACTAACTATCAGGTTTAACTGTCAGGAGTAGCTAGTGTTGTCACGGTACCAACATTTTGGTTTCGATGCCAAGTCAAGAATTGCGATTCCGATTATTTTCTTAAAAAAAGGGAAACAGTCTTAAATGTAATTATTGTGCTTTATTTCACACCAGAACCAGAACACACACTTTTAAACAATGAGAACCATGGGCGTCGCCCGGATGTGTTTTCTTTAGCCCCGGACAAATTCTCCCTCAATAATATAATACATTAACCTACTTTACCTATAGGACGGACGACAGAATTGTAAATTCCCATGTTCAGTGAATGCAACACAGAGGCAAGATGACGCCACCAGACCAATCAGAGAGTTGCATGGAAATAAACGTGTTTTATTGGCTGACAGGTACGTACCTCTCCTCTGTGACAATGTTTAAACTTTAAACTGTCAGCCCCGGACGCGGAGATTCTGAAGATGGACATTAGACATTTTTTAAATAAAAAAGACGGCAATTCTCAAGTGGTGGCTCACACAACAACCCCAGAGCCACCACCTGAGCCAGGTGAACAAGGTATCACGGTTCGTACGGGTGCTTGAAATCCTTGAAAATGCTTGAAATTTGACGTGGTGTTTTCAAGGTTGGGAAAGTGCTTGAATTTTGGGAATGGTGCTTGAAAATGTAAATGCTTTACTTTTACAATAAATTGCTGTCAGACTGAATAGTTCGCTTTTTAGATTAAAAGAAAAGAATTGCTTCGCTTCTACATAAAACAGCCCCGCGCCGGGCTTCCCGCGCTATGCGCGCGACCGGCAGGTGTTTTTTTTGTGTGTGAACTGGGCATTCTGATGAGAGTGATATAGATGACAGTATGCCAGGAGGTTGCTGTTTTAACGAGTGTTGGCTATCCAAAGAAAAATACAAGCCATGGCTAAAACGAGGATCAACAAAACAAATAGCCTCCTGCAAAGGTTGCCAAAAAGATATTCAGTTGTTCTCGATGGGAGAGTCTGCGCTGAAGAGCCACAGGAAAGGTAAGCCGTCGTAGAGAATTTTGGCTTAGGCTAACGCTGCATGTTAGGTTTGTTTAAGCTAGTAACGTTAGCGAACTCAATGTGGGATAATTGCTTATGCAGGTGACAATAATTTGGAGGTGCGTATGTCAGTATGTGCAACAGTCGCCATCCTGTGGTGTTTCATGTCACACAGAATGATTTTAAAAGCAATGTACAGTATTTTTACTGGTAGTATATGGTCGCATTGACCCGAAGACACATTTTGAGTTATACACTGTTGGAAAGAGGAGATTCCTAGCTTTCAAACGGAGGAAACATATTTTCGTCTGGGGGAAGCTCGCGTGTGTTTGTGTATTTTTGCGTTTGTGTGTATTGTGTTTGTTTCCCGGGGAAAACCCTCAGGGGAAACACCGGCTGTTGTTGTGCCTGCTGTGACGTTAAGTTACTCCGTTCTCCGCTTGTAATTATGCCGAAGCTTCAAAGCTGTATTTATCTTCTGAATTTACTGAAACAAGTTTAATATTCTGAAAGCTAAGACTTTGTTTATTTGAAATCGGATGAAAACAAACTGTAACGGACCCTGCCGTGTTATCTGATTACCATACGCCATATATTCATAATTTCCGCGGAGGGAGGGGGAGCAGCGCTACGGAAGAGCAGAGTGGCGAACTTTAGTGGAGGAGAAGTGTAGTACACAGTTGCATAAAATGAAAGTACAAGTATTTTAAAATTGTGCTTAAGTACACAAGTTAACTTGAGTACATTTACTTAGTTAATGTACACCACTGTATGTCATGTTACTGCCATGAAAGAGGTTAAACAAGTAGATAACTTACATACAGCGACATAACTGAATGACAACTATCATTTTCAGCATCTTACAACAATTTGTGTTAATGATATGTTATTTAGGAAAGAAGTATCGAGATTGGATGAGAAGACTTCAAACTCCAGGTCCTACATTGGGAGATTTTTTGGATGCAAGCAGCACAGCTACATCCACATCAGCAACCAGCAGTGTAGAGAGAGCCAATGCAGTGGAAGCCACCAGTGGAGTAGCGACAGGAGTTTCCCCTCTAATATCAGCAGGTTCATCAAATCCAGCCAATTCATCCAGCAAGACCACAGGCACTGTAACATCATTTTTTAGCTCTAATCCAACACTCAAAGCAGAAATATGTTGGGCAACAAAAGCTGTAACCAGCCACTATTCATACAAATCATGTGAGAACGCAGGGGCCATTTTCCAGACCATGTTTCCTGACAGTGATGTAGCGAAGCAGTTCAGTTGTGGGGAGAATAAAGTGGCATATCTCACTACATTTGGGATTGGTCCTCATTTCTCTTCCATAATGAAGGCCAAAGCCAAGAAAGAGTCTGGATATGTTCTTCTGTTCGATGAAAGTCTGAATCGGGAAATGAAGAAAAGCCAGCTTGACATCCACATTAGATTCTGGAATGATAACCAAGTAAACTCAAGGTATCTGACATCGTTGTTCATGGGTCATCACACTGCAGCACAAATATATGAGAAGGTTGAGACAGTGTGTTTGGATATAGGCTTCCAAAACCTGATTCAGCTGTCAATGGACGGCCCAAATGTGAACTGGAAACTCTTCTCCATAGCGCAGCAAAACATTGAAGGACAAACCGGCAAGAAAATGCTAAATGTAGGAAGCTGTGGTTTGCATATACTACACAACTCCTTTAGAGCAGGGTGTGCAGCCACACACTGGGAGCTGGGACATGCTCTGTCAGCCCTTAAATGGCTTTTCAAGGATGTTCCAGCTCGTAGGGAGGACTATACAGAAGTCACTGGTATCTCATCTTTCCCTCTTGACTTCTGTCATCATCGATGGCTTAAAAATGTGGAGGTAGCTGAGCGTGCCTTACAGATGTTGCCTTCTCTAAAAATATACATCGATGCTGCCAAAATGAAAACTGTAACAGAACCATCTACTAAGTCTTTTAAGACTGCTCAGATGATTGTTGAAGATGACCTTTTCGAAGCAAAGCTCAACTTCTTTGTAATGGTGGCAAGGGAAGTCACACCAGACTGATAAACCAATGCTGCCATTTATGAGTCAGGATCTCTCTAATATACTGAGGAGTCTATTGGAGAAGTTTATCAAGCCCAGTGTCATGAATAATGCAACTACCACAGTCAAGCTTCTGCAAGTTGACTTAGACCAGTCACCCACGTGGATGTCACCAAACTGAGAGTGGGATTTGTCACGGAGCGAGGTCTGGTGGAACACATGAAGAAGAACTCAGGTGCTGAGCGGTTGAGGCTGGAGTTCAGACAGAATTGCAAGCTGTTTTTGTTGAAGATGGTCTCCAAGCTTTTTGAAAAGGCTCCACTCAAATATCCCCTTGTAAGAAACTTGTCTGCTCTGGATCCAAGGGTGCTCCTCAAGAGCAAAGAAGTAAGCACACGAAAACTCACAATTGTTCTGCGGCTCCTTGTGGAAACTGGCCGCATTGAAGACAAATGTTGCGATGAGATCATTAGGGAGTTTGGTCACTTCTACGACCACAGCCTGATGTCAGCGTCAGATTCCTTCACGGACTTCAACCCACAAAGTGGAAGATTGGATGAATTCTACCAGGAGCATTTATCAATCAAAGCAGAGTGCCGTCATCTATGGGAGGTAGTAAAACTCGTCCTGGTCCTTTCACATGGTCAAGCATCCGTTGAGAGAGGGTTTTCAGTTAACAAGGAAGTGATGGTGGAGAACCTCAAAGAGCATTCATTGATTGCTCAGCGGGTCATTAATGACCATGTGCACAGTGTTGGAGGGCTGCTCAACGTAGCCTACACCAAAGAGCTGCTCCTCTCTGCAGCATCTGCCAGGCAGAAGAATCACATGTGTCTTGATGACCAACGACGTCTAAAGCAAGATGAGAAGAAGACACAGAAGAGGAAAGGAATGATGGAGGAGATAACACAGATAAAAGCCAAAAAGAAGAGAATGGAGGAAGACATAAGGGTCCTCATGAAGTCTGCTGCACATGTGGTTGTTTATAGCATAAAGAACATCTGATTTAATGTGAGGTAGGGAAATAATCATTTGAGGATAAGTATGTGCATATACATATGTAATTTACAAGTGCCGCTGTAAGGTGCTTGAAAAGCTTGAAAAGTGCTTGAATTTGACTTTGGAAAAGGTGTAAGAACCCTGAGGTATGTACCTGTCAGTAAACTTACAAGTTATGCGAACATGTAAGCAAAGCATAAATTATAGCTACGTTGACGTTACTTTGAATCGCGCGGGTAAGCTAAACCGTTAGCAAGTAGCTATAGCTAGCCAGAGATATTAAATAAACACTTTGTCATACAATCTAAATGTTGTGTTTTTTAGCGTTACTTGGTGATTTCAAAGAAAGCTCTCTGGGAAATGTTGACTTACTGTCTGTGTTCGACATGAAGCTAGAAGCTACCTTACAGTAGTAGTTGATCCGGAGTCCTGCCAGTTAAAGTGTTTCATAGTTAGCTTAGCTTAGCATCAACCTAGCACTGAAATATATGGATGCTCTGTGACGGTATTTCTGAGAAAAAGTCAGCTGAAATGGTGGCATAGTTGCCACTGCTTTACGTGTCGACAGCATGTTTGAACGTATTTGCAGCAGTAAATGTGGCTGTGTGGCCACTGACGTTGCCATAACAACACCTGCATTTAAATGTGCAACCTCTTTTTGTGACAGATTTTGCATGAAAATATAATTCTTCTGATTGATATTTCCTGTTGACAGCTAGTTTCTATGTGGACATTATGAGATGGACAGCCAGCTAACAAGCTTTCAGATCAAAGCCAATCCAGTGGGGCTCCTGAAAGGGGGCAAGGGACACTATGCTCCCAAATATTAAGCCTTGACCCGCATCTTAAAATTGATATGATCAAAAAATGATCTGCATTGTCGGAGGCCTTTTTTCCTCATTATCATGTCAAATTGTACAGCTTTCCTTAGTGGTGAATGCAGAAAGATGACTATATTAGAGTATTAAGTGAAAATGACTATATTAAAGTGTTAAGTGAATATATGAAGTGAATTACTCAAACTGCATTTGTGTAGGAATGATTCTGTCCTATTGGCAGATAACTACTCTAACATTGATATCTACAAGAGATGTACATGTAACTATTTTCAATTGGTTAGTATTACATTTTGTGACAGTGTGGTGACACTCATTTTAATGAAGACACATTTGTGTATCTTGAAATGTATTTATTTGACGGAGCTGGAAACTGATTGACTTAAAATACTTGTTTGTGTTTACCCACAGTCATCACAGATGAGCCACACAGAGTAGAGGATGAAGAAAGGAGAACAGGAGAAAGGGACACACAAGAAGGAGATACAACAGACAAGAACGACAATGAACAGGAACATCAGAACAGACAAGAGTCAATGGGTAACATGACTGATGTAGGGACTGCAGATACAGGGCCAAGGCAAGTGAGACACCCCTGCTTTCCATCCGGCATGTTTGGTCAACAAAAGAGATTTCAACCAAGTTGGTTTGATACTTTTAAATGGCTCGAATATTCTCCAACGGCCAATGCAGCATTCTGCTTTAGTTGTAGATGATATGGCAAACCAAAGCAATCAAGGGATCAAAGGGACACCCTCACCACCTCAGGATACACAAACTGGAAGCGTTCTTTGGATTATTTTCGAGAACATGAAAAGTCAAACGTACACAAGGCCTCAATTATTCTCTGGAAGAGCTTTGAAGCCACCCAGGTCCACGGGGACATCACACAGCAGCTACGTTCAGCAGAGATTCAGGAACATGGGGAGTATCTGAAACGCATAGCAGCAGTGACCGCCTTTCTTGGGAAGCAAGGCATTGCTTTCAGAGGGCACAACGAAGCAGCAGAGAGCGATAACAAGGGTAATGTTATGGAATGCATGAAGCTTCTTGAGAACTTTAATCCTGTTCTGCAAACATATAAGCCACCAAACAAAGAAGTCCACGAGGCTCAGTGAAAGAAAGGTTCCTTGGACTTTCTCAGCTAAAACCATCACTGACACAATAGAGCAGCTGCTTGACAAATGGAATAGGACATCTTAAATGTGTTGCCCAGAGTTATGATGGTGCTGCTGTTATGAGTGGAAACGTGAGAGGTGTACGAGCTCGGTTTAGAGAGAAGCATCCAGAAGCACGGTATGTTCACTGCTATGCCCGTGAACTCAATCTTGTCCTTTGCGCCACTTGCAAAGCCATCCCTGAGGCACGTGACTTCGTTGATCTCCTGGGGTGTCTCTACTCTTTCTTCTCCACGTCTCTTGTCCACCATCAGAGATTGGAAACATTTCAGAAACAGCTAGAGGTAGGGGACACACAACGTGTTCAGCTGTCACACACTCGCTGGGCATGTCAAATTGAGTCTGTGCATGCAACCCTAAACGACCTCCCTGCTTTGATCCAGACTTTAGGGAGCCTTTCAGCCCCTCTGGCAAAGGGACTGGAAAGCAAGCTTTGCAGATTCAGTACCATCTACATGCTTGTCCTGTTCCAGACACTCAGGGCTTCCAGACACTGCTCTCAACCACTCAGGGCTGCACAAATACCTGCAGAAATAAACAATGGACTGAAAAGTTACCGAAGTGACGAGAAAGCACATGAGGTCTATGACAAGACCAAGGCCCAGTGCAATGATCTTGATATTCCCGAAACTGTGACACAGAGGAAGAAGCGTAGAAACACGGACGACTTTGTAGTCGAGGCATCATGTGGAGCGAGGTCAGACCTGACTACAGGAGACGACTTGAGAGGGAGAATCTTCTTTCCAGTTCTCGACAGAATGCTGGAGGAGCTTCAAAACAGGTTTTCTGGAGTTGGGGGAAAAATATTAATCGGCATACGGGCATGTCACCCTGCTTCTGAGCATTTCCTGAATGAAGAGGCACTCAAACATCTTGCACAACATTACAGCTTCCACGTACAAACTGAAGAGGTCGTTGTTGCAAGACAATACCTTGCCAGGATAGAGAAAGACATGCCAAGTATCCAAAGTGTATTTTCCCTTTTGGATGAGGATGTGTTCCCCTCTCTTAAGGCCATCTTCCAAGCTGCTTTGACAATCCCAGTCACCAGCTGCAGTTGAGAAAGGTCCTTCAGTGCCCTGCGAAGGCTACACACTTGGCTGAGAAGTACAATGGGCCAGGTGAGGCTTAGTCATGTGGCCATCATTTCCATTGAGAAGGAGGTCTTGGCTAATGTGGCCCAAGGAGAGGTCATCGACCAATGTGCGAATGTCAAACCAAGGCGATTCAGCCTAACACTTCCACCTACAAAACAATAAAGAGTCTGAAGACAGCGAGTGATGATGGGGAGAAAAAACGAAGCAAATGAAAGGTAATGTGATGAAGGAAGCAGCAAGTGAGGAAGGAAGCAAGTGATGAAGGAAGCAAGTGATGAGGGGAAATGGCAAGTGAGGAAGGAAGCAGAAAGTGATGAAGGAAGCAAGTGATGAGGGGAAACGGCAAGTGAGGAAGGAAGCAGCAAGTGAGGAAGGAAGCAAGTGATGAAGGAAGCAAGTGATGAGGGGAAACGGCAAGTGATGACGGATGCAGAAAGTGAGGAATGAAGCAAGTGATGAAGGAAGCAAGTCAGGAAGGAAGCAAGTGATGAGGGATTATTATTTCCTCCTTCCATCCCTTTTTTCTGTTTAATCTAATTAGTAACAATTTCTAATAATTTGACTTGAAAATCAAGTGTTTTTAAATAATAAACCCGTTTCTGATTCTTTGATTTATTTTACATCTGGGTGTTGAGAGATGTATCCACATATCTCTTAATGTTGGTCTCAAAGTGCACCAGATTGATGCTTTTAACTTCAATGTAAGTTCCCCCCAAAATAGTACTTATGCTCTGCTTCTGTAACTCCGGTGTCCCCTCGGCAACAGATCATCACAGTTGGTGATTACTTTCCAGCATTTCAATGGACAGCATATAAAAAGGACATGTGAGCTTCATTGCTTAAGAGATCCTCTCATGCTATCTCTTTAAAAAAAAAAGTGTCCAGTCAACAACAAAATGTCAGTGATCGTATATTTTTCATAAGCGATGTGAAACATTACACTTAAAAAAACTGTGAAGGCCTAAGATATTCTACAAAATAATATTTAAAAACATTTTAGTAATATTTGTCATTAGTTTTACTAAAATAACTTGATTTAATTGTATTTAAAATAACATTTCCAAAGAAATAAATCCTTCGAATCTGCCTGTTCAGTTTCTGTGGGAATGTGAAGGGTTAAATGAAAGAAGCTCGTCTGTGCGAGGTGAAGACGGGAGCTGATTGGACGTCCAGCTGTGAACTCACAGAGGGTCGCTATAGTGACTGAAGGAGAGAGAGTAATGTCAAATGACCAATCATATCTTCCCTCTAAATGGGTGGGTGTTATTATCGTGGACTTTATGACAAGTTCCGCCCGCTGTGCAACTTTTCTTGTTTCCATAGCAACAACAACTTCCTGTCAGCAGTGTTAACTCGCCTTCAAAATAAAAGCATGCCAAATTACACTTAAGACATACAACTGCAACGAAAGTAACAAACACAATATCCTTTTCAATTTCAAACACCACAAATAGGGTTATTTACAGGTGTTGTTCTGTGTGGCAGAGGGTCGCTTTCATTTATGCGTTTTGCACCCCGGGCTGTTGTTTTGATATTCCGCTGCTGTGACATAATAACTCGAGGGAAGAGGTGGGGGTCTGAGGGTCAGGGGTCTGCAACCTTTTTGACCAAAAGAGCCATTTTGCTCCTTTTTCCAAAACGTATTTTTGTCTGGAGCCGCAAAACATATTTCATAGTTTTTTATTGTTATATCAGACAAAAACTACAGGTTTTTTTGCATTTATTACATGATATAAAACTGTTAACCTCTAATAAGAAACAAATAACTCTTATAAGGAGAATTAAAAATAATACACAGGCCTACTTTAAAATACATTAAACACAGCACTTGGGGAGTCCTCTGCACATTTGAAGGAAAAAAAAATATTATTAAAATGGGCCCACTTTGAAATGAATAAAACATATATCTGCACCCTAAAAAGAGTTAAAGGTAGGGTAGGTAAGAATGGAGAAACCAGCTCGAGTGCGCTAGAATTTGAAAATACACAACCGGAAAAAATCTGCCTCTTCCTTCAGACTTCCTCACAGAGCCCCTCCTCCAACACACACGAATGCGCACATGACCAATGAGGGCATGAGATAAGTGTGTGCACAGATGGAAGGCTGACAGGCAGGTAGGCCAACCAGTTATTTTAGCTGGACCGAGGCAGATGATTGGTCGAGCTTTTTATAGCGCTACGGCTTCCAGAGATACATTTTTGTATGTATTTATTGTCAAAGCATTTAATATATTCATTGCTATCGGGACGTTAAGAGCATTCCATGGAATATAACAGTGTTTTCTGAAATAAATTACATACCCCATTGAATTATGACTGAAGATCGTCAGCTGGCTTCCTCTCCCGTGTTGTTCCTCGATGCGTAAAGGCTGCACCACCGTTGACAACGTCTCTCTACATATCAGACATCCCGGTAAACCAGCATCGCTTGCTGTGAAAGCAGATCACTCTGTCCACGCAGAATTAAATCCTGTGTTCCTCCGGTACTTTTCTTTGATGTATCCATAGTTCGCTCATCGAGCCGGGGGTCAGGTTATTCGCCTCCAAGAAAAGGCGCTCGCGCGGGACCGCAGCAGGATGTGACGCATATTTTAGTTGACCTAATTGCAACCGTTTTGTTCTTTATTTATGTGTCACAGTATCACCTCAAAATACAAGATACGAAACATTTTCCACCATGCAACTAAATATAAATCGTCCTACAAATACTTTTATTTCCTTCTTATTTTTGTCTAAGCTCAAGGGAGCCAGAGCAGAGGGCTCAAAGGGCCGCGGGTTGCCGACCCCTGGCCTAGGTATAAGTGCACGGCTCGCCACTGCATATAGCCAATCACACAAAAAACATGTTGCCGTGACTGTGAGCATTAAACAATTACAATTAAACTAAACAAACAACAGTACGTTACTGTCCTTATAAAATAAAAACATAAATGTTGTCCACCGACATAATACAGGCACCTTACCCTCAAGAGATCCTCACGTGCTATGAGAATCTCCCACAATCCATTGCCGTAACAAAGTTAATGCAGGCACACGTTTGTGCACTAGATGGCGCAATTGTGTATGTGCGTGTGGGGAGTCTTGCAGCAGAAAATTCGACTGTAGCCCCGCCACTGTGGGCTAAGCCCCGAATGTTTCCAGGTCCAGGCGACGCCCCTGATGAGAACAATAAATTAAATAAATGACAATAATTCGTATTAAATAAAATACATTTCTCACAGACAGGCCTCGTGGTGTCCGTAGGCTTGCCCTCACTGTCAGAGATATCGCTCAAATACTTCCACATTTCGCTTCTGGCGTCTTTTTTGTCAACAAGCCGAGGCGCAGCGGCAGTTGCACTCCCACTTGCAGCCATGCTTCTCGTTTTCTCACGTACTCTGGCAGCTAGCGCGTGCACGAGAGAGGGGAGGGACTTAGAGTGTGCTTGAGAGGGGAGGGACTTAGAGCGTACTTGAGAGGGAGGGACTTAGAGCGTGCTTGAGAGGGAGGGACTTAGAGCGTGCACGAGAGAGGGGAGGGACTTAGAGCATGCTTGAGAGGGAGGGACTTAGAGCGTGCTTGAGAGGGAGGGACTTAGAGCGTGCTTGAGAGGGAGGGACTGCAGGCACGGCTGCAGTGCAGGGAGTGGAAGCAGAGCGCTGAACACACACGGCGCTTTCTCACCGGAGTACTTTCCCCCGTCATTCTTAAAGTACCGATACTAATGAAACGGAGGAATCGTAACGTTTTTAACGGCAGGGTATCGCGGTACCTTTCAAGTATCGGTACACCGTGCAACACTAGTCAGGAGTCAACCCGCTCGAGAGCCGCGGGTTGGCCACCCCTGTACTAGTGTATAGTCGATTTTAACTTAAGATTACATTTGCATCTTATTACAAATCTCCAGTAAAAAATATTTGGCTTTTCATTTAATAAATATGTAGGTAATATTTAAATATAATTAGTAAGCATCATCAAATGCAATTCTTATTCAATAAAACAGTTTTACACTACGGCTACTACAAAACAGTAGACACTTTAAACACATTTAATTTGTGTTCTGTTGTCTGATGCAAGCCATGATTAATCTACAGTTTACAATTATTTTAACAAATACCGCACATACATCCGTTCAATTAAACAACGCAGGCACATTGATGTCCCTCAGAGGTCGAAGGAGTATCCGGCCCTTTCTAAAGTAAGAATATTCATACCACACTGTAAGAATACTCTATCACAGGGCTTCTCAAACCTCTTTCAGTAATGTACCCCCTTTGAAACATTTTCTCAGCCAAGCCTGACCGACCCCGAACATTTGATCGAAAAAGCCTATATACATAATTACAATATAGTGATGTTCCCTCAGTGTGTGATTTATTTCTCATTTCATCAAATCCCCCTCCTCGACTCCTCGGTCCTCCGGTGGTGACTCGGAAATGGATTTCAGCGCGCCATGTTGAAGGACATCTCATTTCTCTAAATGCACTTCGAGGACCGAGCGTCGAGGAGGCTCTCTGGAGGAGCTCTAACCGAGGATACACTGATGGGTCCTCCACGGATGCATTTCCGGGAACAGAGATGTTTCAAAGAGTCGTGACGCACGGCTGGACTTATCTCAGCCAATCACAGCTCTGCATGCATCCCCTGGATATTATTTTATTAACTGCTCTCATCGCAACGCAGAGAGAACAGCTGTGAGGTGCAGAAAGCAGAGTGTATAATATATATCACTCAGTATAACAGGCCTACTCTCTTTATTTGCTTTAGTTTAGTAGATATCTACAAAGAGTCGATATTTTTCTAAAACCATTTAGTGCTTCACAATAAAATACACAACGGCTGTTAGGCTGTTTTAGGAGCTGTATGTGTGGGTGTGTGTGTGTGGTACAGTGTGTGGTGTAGGTGTGTGTGGGTAGATGCAGCGGACAGACGGGTCTCAGTTGGTTTGGTGTCCTCTGCTTACTTTTAATACTTGTACAACTTTTGGCCCGTAATTTATTTTCCTCATTGTAGCGACCAGAGGGGGGGGGGGGGGG
>CALSCF010029408.1:112586-125881 GCA_943593825.1 Chaenodraco wilsoni | reverse complement strand
ACAAGCAGAACACCCTTTTTATTTAATACTGGAATAAAGTGCCAAAGCAAAAAACCTGCGTAACCACGGTAGCAGCAAATGGAAGATGTGTTTAACTGCACTTCCTAGGTTTTTGAATTGTTTGAAAGGATACTTATATTTTCAAAAGGGGATGTTACCCTATCAAAGCTAACGGCTCTCATCAACAACAAAAGCGCAAGCTCAGTTTTTAGAAACCAACATGTAGTTCATTTGTCAGATGACTCGACATATAGATGTTTCATAATTGTGGAAGCTTCTGTGTTTCCCTTTAACCTTTAACCTTTAACCTTTAGAGAAGGCTAGCGTTAACTAGCTAACTTATGATTTAGCTATAGTTCTTCTCCAGCATTATTCAGCACATGGTTGATTATCTAATAATTGTTGTAAATAATGAATAGAGATAGTTAGCTAGAACTAACACATTCAACACTGAGCATTTGTTTTAAATCTCTAATCTGGTCTGAACCGGTATCAGCCCATGCACATGTTTGGAAAGGTCTTTCATTTTCAAATAGTTGTACTCGCTTGGTTCAACAAACACGTTTTGATGTATCGACTGCTGCATGTTTCTATTGAGCTGGATGTGTGCGTCACATTTTAAATCAGTTGTACGTATGGTGTGAACGGTGAGGCTTACTTGCATCTGGCTGATTGGAGTCATCTTTGTTGATAAGCATAAGAATGTGGGCCTTAATCCCTGAAGGACAATATTATGTTCAGGCCACCAGTGCAGTGGCCCTGCAGGATCTCTTTTGAATCAACAAAGTGATTCGAGGTTAAAGGAAAGGTTGTATATGTTTGTATTCACTTCATAATGCTCCATACCTACAGAGGGAGAAGCATTTCTCCCATTAGTCTTCTTACTTTGTAATGAAAGTCGTATGCACTTGTTTCTCTGTTGGTGTCCACATTTATTTGGTGTCATTTGAAAGAAACAGTTATTCAACACTTACAAGTTTTCGACATGCTTTCAATACCATGACGTAACACACACTGTGTTCATGGTTCTTCTACATGTCTAATGACTACACGTAGATGTGTCCGTGTGCTCTTTCTGTAGCTGTTAAGGTCTGCTCTCCATTTGCATTGTTTCCCGTCTTGAAGCTTTAAATAATGATACTTACGAGTCCACCATGTAAGTTGCTTGCCCGTTGTTCAGGTCTCAGGCTCGAAAATGACCATATCTTCTAAAAGAGTTGGATGTAGAAAAGTCAGAATCAATATAGATGTTTTTATTTTAAAGTAAATTCAGATTGAACATGGTAAAAACTGTAAATGATCGTGTCCGTCCAAAAGAAAAACATTACTTATAGTGAAAACCACCCTTGGAAGATGTGATCGGAGACTAAAAGCTTTATGAATCCAAAGTACAACAACGCTAAAAAAATGAAGTATGCTGACTTGAGGGTGTCGTTCTCTCACTACCTTCAGAGGCGGGCCCAGATGGCCACAGGGTCTTCTGGAGGGTGATATGGAGCAGAAGGTGTGCGGCGCTTGTCCACCAGCGATGTCGAGCACTCTCCAAAATGCACAGATTGTATTTCTTGGCTGTACGTGCTTGGAGTAATTTTCGCTAACATATATATGCAAAAGGACTCGTTGTGCTTCAGGCTCCTCCTGAGCTCCCTGTAGGCATTACACTGCCATTTAATGTTGAAGACATGGCGCTTAAAATGGAGAAGCCTCTCCTGGAAATCTGTGTTAAGGTCGTGCTGCGTTGTTGTTATCTCCCTTTCCCCCGTGATGGTTGACACCTTCTCATCCTTCGTGATCTTCTCTGTCTTCCACTGAGATAAACGAATGGTCTCTACCCCAGGAATGTTCAGCATCGGGTGACAAGTTAGGAGGCACTGCACTCGCCGTAGGAACAGACCTTTCCGGTCGCTTCAGACAGTTCCTCAATGTTTCGTGAGGACAGCAACCCTTGGCTCACGGTCAGAGGAAGAGGGGGTTCCCACCCGAAGGGGTCTGAGACGGCAAAAGGAGGTGGATGACACCTGGCCAATGTGCTCAGAGAGAAACTTCCATGCAAGTCCTTCCTTGTATCGTAAGCAACCTCCTCTGCATCTGTTTCTTCAGCAGTGTACGTGTCGTCATTCGACTAACATCATCTCGAAGGAGAAACGATGTAACGTTCTTCCTCGACTCATTTCGACTGACGCACCTCCTAGGTAAGATCCACAGGATACGTTGCTCTCTTGTTAGAGTAGCCAAAGCAGTCTGCATGCTTTTGGAGCTTGGACTTCTTCTGAATGTTTCCACTGATCACTTTGTTTGGTTTTGCATTTTCATATTTTATTTTAATATCTTCAATCGGGGAAAACAAGAGCTCTTTATGGGTGAACGCACTTTTTTACGTCCCAACAAAGCATTGACTTTTGAACGTGGTGATTTAGACGGACTTCCTCTCTTGGCCCGATGGAGCCTCTTCTTATATTTCTCAGTTTTAGTTTTCTCTTTCGCGAGCTGTGCCTCCGATATTTCGATCTGATCTTTCAGTTTCCTCTTCGACCTTCTTCGAGCACTTGCCCCTTGTCGCTGTTGCCGGAAACACAACATATTTGTATATTATTATATATGGATTTTTAGTAAGATTTTAACGAGTTAGTTATCAATATGGGGACATAAATAGTTGATAATTGTCCTTCAAATAAATCTAAACTTTCAAATAAGTCATTCACTCCCCCAACCCATCAGAGACGGCACTGACCTCACCTCTTCAATCTGGCTTTTAATGTGTGATTGTTTTGTATTATTTAACTATATATTTATTTGTTCTTTTCACTATATCTGTAAAGCGTCTTTGAGCACCTGCAAAAGCGCTAACAAAATAAATCTATTATTATTAGCTAAACTTCCAATGATCTAACCTGGAAAGCCCTGGCTCAGGCTGATTCCCAGCAGCTGCAGGGGGTCTGCTCTCTGACTGGAGCAAAGCTCAGGCCCTGGCCCTGTCTGTGTGCCCTCTCACTAAGCTCACCTTCTTTGTTCCAGTCTCTCTGTCTTTTTTCCATGTGTCCCTCTCTTTCTCAAGGTGCTTTCTTCTTCTGTCCGAGTCAGCATCACGACGTTCCCGATATCTCCTTGCTATCTTAGTTCATTCCTTGAAAAAGACAATTCAAAATGTTCCCTTACACACTGTAATGGGCGGTCCAGGCAAACTAGGCTTGCTGATACCGAAATTGCCAAAACAAGTCCATATTGTCCACTCCTCCTACAGTATGTATAGCATGTACTGTTATAACATGTGTGAAATAGCTATTATAATATTACACACACTTATCAGCAAGTGGCATGAACTATGTGCATGTCCTTCCTGTCACGAACCATGTCCACTCTGTCATGGAAGGCTTGCTGACAGGGCGGACATTTTGGGCTAATATTAGCATTTAATGAGCACGTGGTGGACCTTCAGTTAGCAAGGTGACTGCGTACTGTTTATATATATTTTTTAATTTAGAATCATTTAACCACTTATTACACACACTGTAGTTAGCAGAGCAGTGTGTGGGACATGCCAAAATCACGTGCATCCAATTAAAAAATACGGTATAAAAGGAAGGAAACACATTTCAAGAGACTTATCATTGTACCGATATGTTTGGCCATTTATAATAAGACCTCCGAGTTTCATTATTCTGCTAGATGTTCATGATAACTGAGTGATTCTGATGGGGACACCAAAGTTACTTTATAGTGATATTATATGGAAAATATATGTAGAAAATAAACGTATTTGAGATAAAAACGTACCGTGGGAGAAAATAAATGTCTAGCTAAACGTAATTGAGAATGCAGTTTAGTTCTGTGGGAACGTCATTGTTAGGAGACAGGGTTGGTGTTATCAACCAAAGCTGTTCTAAACATTGTGTTTCCATCGAAGTAAGAGGCAGATTGAGAAAATATGTTTGAAGGGGCTTCAATTCTAATTGATCTCATTATCTTTGATCACAATGTATGTTTTTAATCATCTGGACATGTTTAAATATTGTGGTGCTGTTCTCCATGTGTTTAACCAGTTTACAATAAAACACAAGATAAGATGGAAATGTTTGTGTTGCAGCATAAAATACATGGCATTGTACAATACAAATTAAAAGACAAGAAATAAACAAGAAAGTAGAAATGTTGAAATTACAAATTAACAATAACAAGATATAAAGCAAGGTATTATATTTACATAAGTATGTGACGGATGGAATATTAAATATTAGACTGACTATATAAATGTACAGTGAACAGAAGAAAAGAGAAACTGTGGAGCAGAGAGTTCTCTTCCAGCCAGAGGTGATTTATTGGACAGAGTTATTGCAGTGGCCAGGAATGTGTTCCTGTATCGGTCCTTGTCAGCAGTCTGTTGGAGAAGGAGCTCCGCTGACTGTCCAGCTGCAGGTGGAGAGGGTGGGTGGGGTTATCCATCACATCGCATTTAGCTGACGCTTTTATCCAAAGAGACTTACAGTAAGTACATTCGACCAGGAAGACACAACCTTGAAGAAAACAGAATCATAAAGTACATCAGGTTTCATAGAGCCAAGCATTTCAAGTGCTACTCAACTGGCTTTAGAGGAGCCAGCCCTTTGTTAGTATATAAGTGCTTTGTTAGTAGTTCTATCCTCGAAGTGGAGTCGAGAGAGATGAGTTTTCAGTCCGGAAGGTGTGTAAGCTTTCTGCTGTCCTGATGTCAATGGGAGCTCGTTCCACCATCTTGGAGCCAGGATAGCAAACAAGCACCAGGGTCTTGAAGTGGATTCTAGCAGTTACCGGAAGCCAGTGGAGGGAGCGGAGGAGCGGCGTGGTGTGGAACATTCAGGAAGGTTGAAGACCAGACGAGCCGCTGCATTCTGGATGAGCTGCAGAGGTCGGGTGGCACATGCAGGGAGACCAGCCAGGAGGGAGTTGCAGTAGTCTAGGCGTGAGGTGACGAGAGCCTGGACCAGAACCTGCGTGGCTTTATCCATGATGGACAACAGCCTGTTCAGTGTCCTCCTCTCCACCACAGCTTCAAAGGGGTCCAGCTTGATGCCGATGACAGACCCAGCTTTCCTGATCAGTGTATTGGTCCTCCTACTGGTGTCCCCGGCTCTGTGTGATAGGGATATCGATGTTATAGCTTTCCAACATTTCCTAGGATTATTCAGGTTTTCTGTGGTTACTGACAGATAGTACAGCTTACTTCGGTTTACCCGGAAGAAACCTGTCCATGGGTTCCCTCGACAAAAGAGCAATGGGTTTTCTCCATAGGATTTTGGAAAATAGCTCGAAATAAGGTCTGTGGAAAACAAACTAATTTGGCTTTCTGAAAATGCTATATATATATATATTTTTTTTTTCAAACAATGTTTGGTAACACTGTATATTAAGGTACACAAATCAACCATCAACTAGTTGTTAATTAACATGCATATTAGCAGTATATTGGCTCTTTCTTAGTCATTAATGCCTTATTCTACAAGTAATAAGCCATTAGTTGAGAGTTTTTCCTCAATAACCCTCTAATTAGTGCTGATTTGTTGCTAGTAAGGAAGTTGTTGTCATGAGTTTTGGTCTTAATATGCGCTGCTCAATACGGGCCCAATAAGGCAGCAGTACCACAGGAATTAATATTCTCCCATAATAACACTTTCTGTCATACCGGAAGTCGAACATGCTATTTTTGAGATGAAAGCCTACGTCTAACATGTGAGTTTGGAAAACAAAAAATACGCTTATTTCAGATTTTCCTTGGCCAGACATATAGAGTACTTACACGATGTTATTGCTGAATAAATTCTGGAGCAGCGGGATGGCCATATTGACTTGGTCATAAAGTGACCATAAATCCATAGGCATCTAATAATGAGCCTTTGTCACCAGCTGACAGAGGCATACGTCTTCTTCCGTGGCTCAGAGGAACCAATGGCCGGTTGTTGTAAATACAATCACAAGAGTTAGGACAGTGAGCCGGAGTCATTCTGCGCCACGCTGACGTGATAAATTAACTTTAAATCGTGAATGTGAAGCGAAATACTTGACTATCAGCATTTAATCATTGGCTGAAGCTGTTACGAACTCAGACACTTAGGATGTAGGACCCGGGAGACAGAGGAAAAGTATTTGTAAGATACTTTATTTTCCAAATACAGCATTGAACAACAAAAAAGGTAACGATCAAATCTCTCGCCGACCTGACCATAGCAAGAGACGATAGGAACTGATGGGGAGACAGGGGAATGTATACACAAGACAATGAGAAACAGGCGGGAACCATCAGGGGCGGGACTGACGCTGATGAGCACAGGAGAAAGGATGCCAGGTGAAAACAATCAGGAAGCCTGGAGTGAGAGAGAATTGGTGAGTGAGAACACAAACATAAAACGACCTGAACCTCGCTGGCATTTCTGTCGGTGTGTTGAGGCCTTAGAGCTCCGTCAACACACTGCACCTCTACTTTGGAGTGAGCAGACTTGTTGCTATTTAAAGCCAGCACACGGTGAAATAATGAAAATGTGTTTCAGCTCAGAATGTTCCATTTCTCAAAATGTGTTTTAAAAATAAATGCATGAAAGTTCACAGAGCTAATTAGATGCCTCGCTCACAACTCAAGCATTTTAATGAAAGCACTAAATTATAAAAGGAAATTTAAACCCATTACCACCGAGGCAATTTCAAAACACTGGGACTTGGCGTCGGCAGGCCATTCAGCGTATTGATTCAAAAGTCAGCAATATAACAATTCGCATTGCCTTTGCAGGGGAGCCAAAAACCACCTTATCATACAACATATTTCAGCTTGGTCCCACCTCTTGGATCACAGGACACGACTACACTTAGTTTTCTTTACTGAACGTTAAGAGGGTGTCTCCATATGGTACTGGACAGAGCACTGGTAACACACATCCTATCAGCACCTGGTTAGCTCGCTAATTAACAATTATATTGTGTTTGTTTAATCTGTACAAAAACTAAAATGACAATTGAGTGTTTTATGTGCTCGACTTTTTCTTGGCTGAGACCTGTTGCCAAGCAACTAGCATATATTCCAGAAAGTGACTGCCAAGAAACACTTTGGCTTTCACAGATTAAACAAATACTATGCAGCGTTTATTAATGACCATTTGGTGGTTGGCTAGATGCTCTCTAATGGCGCGTTTCCACGGCAGCGGGGAGCTCGCTTTAAGCGTGCCGAGCCTGTCCTAATTCACAGTTTTTCTGGCCCCATAAAATCGTGGTTCTAGAGCCAGGAACAACCGGGCTGAGTCGGGCTGAGTATGCTCAACTAGAGAGAGTTTGGCAAGGGGGCTACAACTACAACAAGATGAACATATGTGACCGTGATTTAATTGTAATACACGTTTCAAAATGATGCCGAAGTAACAACACACTGATACCGGTTAGTAAAACCATGAATTAATGCTTTGAGTCTGCAGACAGACGGCAGAGAAAACCCTTTTTAAAATGCGTGTTTTCTGAATGGAGATCGGCTAAGCTAACGCAGTATATGCTCCGACCGTCCACACTCACAGCAACGGCCTATACAGACATAAATAACCAGCGACTGTATTCTCCATGACACGAGTCTGTGGTTTGTACTTGTTTCACTTCTGTCTAGTTTCTGAACAGATATGAGGAGCTGTGAGCTCTGAGTGCTAACAGCTAACAGCTGTGGTGTTTTTCGGGGGCTCTCATTGAAGATGACGTCACGGCTCCGCCTACACTGCGTTACTATAGTTACTGCCCCAGTTCCTAAACTGTAATGGAAGCGCAGCATTAAAGTGAGCCGGGCCTAATGAGGCCGAGCGAGGCCTGCAGTGAAAACGCGCCATTAGAGACTGCTGGCTGGAGCCTGACTTTAAACACATATGTATAATACAGACCTCAATATTCACTTCCAATTCGCCCAGAAAGCAAATACGCTTCAATATGTGGTGTTCCTCAGGGCTCTATCTAAGACACTTTTCTCTTTAGCCTAAATAGGACAGCTATGGCTTAGTGATATGGACCTCTACCAAACAGAGGGTCAGCGGTTCAATATCCAGCCCCTGAAGTCAACTTGAAGATAACTAACCCCAAATCAATCCTGTAGCCATCTCTACGGTATAACAGTGACTGAGATGACATCGATATTGACCACACATAGTTTGCCCTTGTGGGTAAAACACAAGCAGTACCAACAACAGGCCTGCCGTTTATAAATGGTTGATACATAAGAAAATACCACATTAAATGTCTTGATTATGTGCTTTTACGTAAATCATGAATATTATTATTTTATAGTGATGTTCGCGAACGATCCGATTCTTTTGAACGAAGGGAACCGAGTCGTACTTGGTGAGAGCCGTTCTTTTTATCGTTGGTTCTCTGCCTGCCATGAATCCACTCGCCTTTACGGGAACTTGCTTTCCTGAATGCGAATGTGCCGTAGATGATGGCGTAACGCTTGAGCAGTAGCTTGGCTGAGAGATGGAGCGAGTTATACATTTTTCTGTGAGTAACAGTAGATTTCTGGCGATACAGTCAATCATTATCCTGGTGATTATTTCGCAGATAAACCGATTAACCCCGCCCCCTTAAGAATAACAACGGCTCTCGGAAAGGAACCGAGCCAAAGTCGAGGAGTAGGTTTGGGGACATGGTCACTGAAAATGCAAAAAACACTGTAAATAAGTATAAATCAGTGATGGAATGTAATGAAGTACAATTACTTAAGTACGGTACTTGTACTTTCCCTTTGTATTTTTTAATTGTGTGCTACTTTATACTCCACTATCTTTTGGAATCCAACATTGTACTTAATATACTTTTTAGGCTTAAATGATTAGAAAATCCAATCCATTATATAAATCAACTATACTATTATAGGGTAAGATATGCAGCAGAAGTATGAGAAAGTATTCAAATGAATTCCTCCTTTACCAGCAACATGTATGCATCAATATTCACAGTAATTTAAATACTGTATATATGATTATGTAATTGGCCATAACACATAACGAATATTCTTAATGTTGGTATGATAAGTATATTTGGATGCTGATACTTTGTGCTTCAAACTTCATTTTGAATGCAGGACTTTTGCTTGTAAGAAACCTCTCCGTATCTCAGTCATCCGTCACGTGAGGACTGCTTCGAGCTGAAAGGTAGAGCTGGTGAAACGCTCCGATGTGTGACTTCCTCTGAGGGATTTATGCAAAAGAAAATTATGTGTCTGACAGACGATTTGATTTAAATCGCTTCTTCACGGAATCTGCCTGAACCATCATGAACAGCTTTTCGCTGTATAAGGTTCAAGGTTCTTTATTGTCAAACTAACATAGCTACAGAGTAATTATGTTAAAGTGTAGAGGATGGCTCCGGCAGTAACAGACAAACTGATTTTTTTTAAATAAGGGTAACTGTATTCCATAACAGTAATATACATTTTTATTTTTATGTAATCAGATTACTGGTAAAAGATTTTTTTTTTTAATGGGGATAATTAGCAAGATAACAGTGCTACAGTACATTTGAAAATAAATGCAATGTATTATAGGTAGACGTACTTTTATATATTAAGCGCTTTATAAATGTAATGTATTATTATACTGCCTACATTTACTTTTTTAAGAAGTTAGGTGAAAACCTGATTTTGCTTTCAATTATTGTATTGACTAAAACAGTGTTTCTCAAACCTTTTCATTCCAAGGACACTTAACCAATAAAAAAACACTCGCGGACCGCCTAACTCCACAAATATCAAAATACACATGGTTTTTATAGAACAGATAACAAATCGCCTGAAAATGGTACAAACAGGTTGCAACATGTGTGACGAAGGTGTTGCACTGGGCTATATCATGCAATCAAAAGTGAAACGTAACCTCGCTCCATTGCGGAGATATTCCCGCGAGAGTGCGGAAAACTGAAATGTATTTATTTATTTCAAATGTGAAATGTTACCAATATACTCACGGACCACACTTTGAGAAGCACTGGACTAAAACAACATTTGTAAACTTTACTGGCTTAGTCCATAGTTTACGACGACACATCTTTGATACAAAATATCTTGGTTTCTTCTTTTCTAACTTTACTTTGTTAACAAGTTATTTCACGAGAAAACATTTTTAAAGTATCCCTGGCAAGCTTGTCTATTACCCACTATATAATTTAAATAATCTGGCGGGTGTTTATTTCTACTGTTAATGAAAGTCATCCAATGCACAACAAAAACATTACGTTCGGAAGAAAGCTGCTGTATCTCTGACAAGCAGATAAAACACAATTTGCTGGGCCTGCCAAAACATGACATTGAATGGCACACCATTTCTTACAGTTATCATATTGCAACACAAGAAAACAAATTGGAGCAGGCTGGATGTCAAAATAAGCTGTAAAAATGTTTTTAAGCCTGGACTTGTTACAGCTTCGCCAACAGCGACGCAGCGATAGATACACAGCTAGATATTATGCAGGTTTTTATTCACTTTTTGGACTTGCTCTGTCCGATGTGGTCAATTGGACTTCACGGGGAAAATGAAATATTTTAGTGGCAGTTCGAGGGTACAAACTGATTTAAAGTGTCAGCTAAATTGTAAGCCGTTTATGAACAGGGAGGTTGTGGGAGTTAGAAAATCAAAACAAAATTGTTGTTCAAAAGTTAAGGACTAGAAAGTGCAATTACAGTGTCAGTTAAAGAGAATTAACTAAATATAGTTTACATGTCAGAAACGACTGAACACATTTGAATTGTTGCTCAGGGGAAACTTAATAATACACATAACTGTTTGCCCTGGTTCTCAAAGGAGCACCTGGAGATGTTACATGAAGGCCAAATATTAGGATGAGCCCCAACTCCCCAGATCTGGCGCCCTAGGCGAACATCTAGCCAGTGCTACGGTCACGTCTGACTCATGACATGTACGGGAAACTGCAGGGTCCCACGCTCACCAATTTCCCCAGGTTTGAAACACTGTTCCTGCCTTAAAAAGTTCAGCCATGGCACGGTAGTTTGTCCAATGGCAACAAGCGTTATTTGGCTTTAAAAATAGGAAGGCGCTGCCACCGCCTGGTTCTTTCCCCCCATTACTAGTTAATCCCACGATATCCACGCACTTTCCTTTAAGCTGGCATTCCATGTTATTTGTGTCCAAAAATAGTCGGTAACCCTTTTGTGTCATTTTGATGGTGGACCCAACCGACTGCTTCTGAGGTTGATATTAGATCTTATTTGGTATTGGTCGTTCTGCTGGGGTCGTGCGTCGTATGGGACACAGGAGTTTGGCTTTAGAGATCTGGGATCTGGTTACATTTTGGTAATTCAGACTTTTTTAATGTTCGTGTTAGGGGCCTTCCTGGGGTGAGAGTGTCTCGTGATAAAGGGCCGAAACACTCAATGATCTCGAGGTCCACTATTGAGGATGCGTTTAATATTATTGGGAGTTTTTGGTAGGATTTCGTTTTTTGAATAATTAGTAGTTTGGGGGCTGTTAGACCTTAGAGAATGGACTGACTGGTTGCTACGTTGTATTACTTTGATCTGAGTTGGTATGTCCCTGAATTAGATTAGATATTTAGAGATGAGGAATAACCTATTGAGCTGACTTTCCAGAGAACTATTCCCCTCCTTTATCTCCCCCTCCCGGACGCACGCCCAATGAGGGCACGAGATACATTTGTGCGTGCACGAGATGGAAGGCTGACAGACGGGGCGGCAATTACTTTTTACAGTATCACGGCTTCCACAGAAGACATTTTTTTATGGATTTGTTGTCAAAGCACTTCAGATATTCATTGCATTCCATGGAATATAACAAAGTGCATCTCCAGCCGGTTTCTGAAACGTACCCACCCCACCTTTAAGTGTTCAGCAGACTGCACATGAATTTAACAGGAAGACAAGCTAACTCACAGCACACACACTCTGGCCTTAGAGAAGGCTGAGACTTCAGCTGAACATGATTTTGGAGATTTATAACTTACATCTCCACAGGATTGACACTGAACAGTTCAGCCTTCTTCTTCTTCTTGACATTAATTTATAAACCATAATAAATCAATTGTATAGGTCTAACCTCCCTATATCTGTGTGTGAAATTGCTCCATCCTCAAAAACAAAAAACTAATACTCCTGCAGCCTTCTGTTAAAAAAGGGAGTATTTACAACAGCATTATAAAAACACACTTATTCTCTGTCTCACTGTTACATACATCCCATGAATGTATGAGACTAAGTTAGCTTCATCATCTCAATCAGTGATTAAGTTTCTATCAGGTCACTGTCAGCCTGTCACTCTTATTAGTAGTTATTTTTCAGGGCGGGGCTTGGAGGAACGGAGAGGAGACGGTGATTGCGGAAGCTTTCCTCCTGCCTTCACAAACTTTACACACGTATTTATCAACTGAAAATAGCAAGAGGACATTCATACTCTGCAATCCAAGACTTGATTAAATCCACCAAAAACCTGACATGACGATAACGAGTGTTTTTCAAAAACACAAATCCCTCCCTGTGTGTCTCTGAGCCGCAGCGGCGCAGCCTGATTCAGAGCGGGTCGTTCTGCTGTTGGTTCTGGACTGGTGTTGCTGGAGAAAGCAGACTGGTCCGTGTGTGGTGCCGCTGTCACGTCTGCTCCTCACTGCGTCACCGACCAATTTTATAGTCGTGTGACAGAAACAATTTTAAAATCAAAAAACGTTATTGTCCAGCCTTGGCCGAAAAATCAAGAAGCAACGTTACTACGCTATAATCGATAATCGAGCGGCGAGCTACCGGTAGCTCGCGATCGACGTGTTGGAGAGCCCTGGTCTAGCTTAGTTAGAGTGTAGAGTAGTTTAGTTAGTGTTTAGAGTAGATTAGGATTTTGTGACTGTTGCCTTTTAGTTTAGCTGTGTTTTGTCCAGACTCCCTTTGTTAGTTGTGTTACAACCCGCTCCTGGGCTGCAAACAAAAAGCAGGGAGGCGAGACGCAAGGTAAGAAAATAACAATTTGTTTATTTCCTTATAAACCAATGAAGAAACAGGACCAGCCTCAGGTCCCCGAAGCTGGCACGGAGAGAGTGACCAGAGGAGTTCCTCCACGTAACCGGCTGGGCTCCTCCCATATCCTGTTCAATTCCAGGTGTAGCTCATCAACCCCTGAACCTGCGAACCTAAGCACACATACACAGAACAGCACCCCACGTGGTGTGGAGGAGTCGTCGCACTCCCCCCCATAAGAACGGAGTTCTCCTAAGAACACCGTAAGCTACCCAATAACAGTGACATTTCAGAAGCTCGGAGCTCTAGACAATGCATCGGCTACCACGTTATCCGA
>CALSCF010029408.1:86671-107586 GCA_943593825.1 Chaenodraco wilsoni | reverse complement strand
CACACGCTTCCCAGGTCCAAAGCAACGAGCCCCCATCTGTTACAACCCGCTCCTGGGCTGCAAACAAAAAGCAGGGAGGCGAGACGAAGGGGAAGAGAATAACGATTTGTTTATTTCCTTATAAACAAATGAAGAAACAGGACCAGCCTCAGGTCCCCGAAGCTGGCACGGAGAGAGTGACCAGAGGAGTTCCTCCACGTAACCGGCTGGGCTCCTCCCATATCCTGTTCAATTCCAGGTGTAGCTCATCAACCCCTGAACCTGCGAACCTAAGCACACACACAAAGAACCCACAGAAACAGCTCCCCACGTGGTGTGGAGGAGTCGTCACAGTTGTACCACTCTTGAAGTGAGGTTTTGTTTCGTCCTCTATTTAGTGTATTAGTATTTATTTTCCCTGTATGTCGTTAGACTCCTTTTGAGTCCTCCCTTAGTTTGGTTATCTGTCAACCTGTGCCCTTTTGTTACACCTTGCTTTATGATAAAACCACTTATAATTAATACCACTCTGGTCGTGTCGCTTCCCTTTGGTTCCCCTAGCCCAATAGGGAACGTAACAAACGGGTTTAAAAAGAGTCTTGGCGTTGCACTCTAAACCTTAAATCCTAGGTTGGGCTGGTGTTTACTACCATCTTTGGAAGGTTTGGTTTTAATTTTACCCTGACCCTAATCCTAACGGTACGTCCACACAGCAGCTTCAGAAGAAACTTCCACCGCTTCCAACGCTTCTCTGCCCGTTGACTTTGAATGGGGATGACGTCACTTTGCCTCGCTTTTCGCCGAACTGCATTGTGGGGGAGCGAAGCAACGATTTCCAGGATGTCCAGGATTCCAAAGTTGAGCAATGTTCAACTTTTGAAGCTGAGCTGGAAGCGCCAGCCAATCAAACACGTTTATGCAAATCTGACAGTAGAAGCGCTAGCCAATCAAACCGCGTGTAAGCAGGGAGAACCAGACCGCAGTTCATTTCCTCATATTCCAAACGAGAAGTTACGGGAGCAAATCACCCGGTTCTTTACGACCAGAACTATTAACGGGATACAAACCGGAGGAACCAGGCATGGAGGGAGGTGGCAGAGACAGTGGGGGAACTGGTAGGTTTTCGCCTGTTTGGGGAGTATATATATTTATATTTATATATATATTGCTCGCATAAAATCCCCGGGGTTTTTTGCTTTGTATGTCGGGGGCGGGAGATTCCTGTGATTGGTTGTTGGTTGCTCGCAAAAAATCCCCAAGCTGTCAGACACGCCCAGCTCCAAGATGTTCAAGATTTTTGAAAATATGCTGTGTGGACGTACCGTAACACTAACAACCGTCTGTTTTCGCTCCCTTTTTAGATTTGTGAAAACGGAAAGATCACGAGGGTTATCTTCAAACTGCTTCGCACTTACCACCGCTGGGGACCGATCAGGAGAGCCATGGTTGGGAATGGGCCCATTCCCAAGAACATCGCCCATACCAGGGATCGGCTGGTGGACTCCTTGAGACCCGCGCTGCCGAAAGGGACCACAGCAGTTTTGGCATGACTTTATCGAACTTATCTGTACACAGGAGTTGCCACAAGATGCCAGAGTAAGGTTTGCGGTAGCTGCCACTCACCTCCACAAGCTACAATCATGACAGTATAGTAAAAAAGAAAGACACAATTCATGTTTTTTTATCCAACGCTTTTATTGGGTTTTGAAACTGAATACTTTGTACTGCTTGAGACAGAAGGTTTCGTAGTCGTTTCTTTTGTCAAATTCAAAGGTGAAGAGCTCGTGTGGCGAGTCATCCTCATCCGTCTGCCCTCGCCAGCTTTGCAGTGCGTGCAGGGTTTCAGGGTGTCCTTATCCATCGACAGGAAAGCGGGCAACTTTAGTCCCTTCACGAAAACTGTGTGTTGGCACCAAACGGCAGCAGCCTTCATGCGGGTAATCGAGATGTTTTCCTGCAAGAATAAAATACGTTTTTACTTTAACTAATGCTTAAAAATGTAAATATAGTAAATAACCAGATTTACCTCAACGTCTAATTTCATTGAATAATTAAAACAAACCTTTGCATCAAACATAACCGGAGATTGATAATCGAGATTGACGTATAATTGAAAAGGCTTGCTTTACATTCAATAACATTATAACCTAAGACATGTTGTTGTTGTTGTGTGTTGTATTTTAATTTTAATGAATAGTAGTTCCCTACCATTTTTATTGTGAATACCAGCAAATATACCATGATCTTTTAGTGAATAAAATCACTGCAAATCTAACTATAACATCTTCTTGTATCTTTGCCTACAAAGCACACACACTGCTTTTATATATAAAGATTGCCAAAATGCATATAATAGATTTGTTGAGTTAATCTTTTGTGGGCATTTAGTAAATGCCTTACCTTGTCATTGGATGTCATGCGAGCAAAACATGGTGAAAACAATCCGTCTAAATTTACAATCGGGACGGAAATGTTCGGATTTCCAAAGGGAGGTTCTGTGAATAAATAAAAAAATCAAGAACCGAAATAATTGAACTATTCATATCTTAGACTGCACTGTAACTTTTAGCTTTTCATTTTAAATGCCATTTTCTTAATGTCTTTCATTTTTTGTTTTTCTTTTATTATCTTTTACTGTTTTTAAATGCCTTTGTCTGAATGTCTTTCATTTTTGTAAAGCACCTTGAATTGCCTGGTGCTGAAAGGTGCTATATAAATAACCTTGCCTCGCCTCTTCTGGTATGTGAGCCTCGTCTCCTGTCATGTCAGCTCTGGAAGCTGGTGCCGTTCCTTCATTACATTAATGTAATCTTGATATGCAGAATCGATGTATTGATGTTCCACATAGGCATGTTTGCTTTCAATGCAAGTGTGCTTCTCTTGGAAGTGCACTCCAGAAGCACACTTTCTGCTTGGCATCGGCAGGGTTTCTTTTCCCGTGACTTCCACTGAATAAAAACCTTTAAACACAAATATATTTGTAATTAAAAGCATGTTCACATCTGACATTGAAATTAGGCGAATGCTGTGTTTTATGTGATGTAACTTTAGTTATTTTACCAATACTTATCATCTCACCTCTGGCAAAAGTACCCCTGATATATAGGAAATTAACAATGTGTGAAACTTGCTAATTGTAAACTGAAACATAATAATGTTCCTTAATTGTTTTATGTATTACTCCCTTGACGCCCTCTGTGAAAATATATGTATACACATTTGCATGTCTGCCCGATTTGCACTGCGCGAGTTGGTCTCCCATATTATCGGACAGCTACGGCAATCCAAACGGGACATATGACAACGCGGCATTTGGCAAAGAAGCAAAAAAGACGACCACATTAATCTGCATGAGAGATGAGTTATTGAAATGACACCATCTTGTTAAGGCACTTAGAGACGCGCTTAAACTAAATATCCAAATGTATTATTAAGGACCAAAGTGCCGGTTTGTGTAGCTGGCTATTGTTAACTATATTGCATAACTCGGCTGCATCTGTCTGAGGTGATCATCATTACCCTGTGAAAAACAAGCGCTGAATGCATGTTACCTTTGAGGCAGACATACAATGCGTTGCCAAACATCTGTGTGTATTTTAAAATGCTATATAAAATGTAAAATAACAAGATTTAAATGAATCAAAGGCTATCGTTTGCCATGCTTGAAATATCAGGAATGACTAATGACATAAAAATAGAACTCTACATGCAGTACCTTCAAGTCATTAAACAAAGTCTAATGTTGACGTAGGGCTGGATCTAGTCCTTTGTTTCCACAGATACATTCTGGTGGAGAGAACAGTCCCACTCTGCAGGTTTCTCTCCAAGTCCTGTCAAAAATATATGTTTATTTAGATGTAGATAAAGTTGTAACCAGCCCAGACTACATGCATGAATATCGAGTGCCGTTTAGGCCTTCCAGCGCCTCCAAGACGCCACTTTTGTTCAAGACAAAAGTATGTTTCCAATAGCGCAGACATTTTAACATATTTCACTTTAAAATTAGAAAAAGTAAATGTCCAAGACCTAAAATGTTTAATTGTTTAAACGTAAATGGAGTAAAACATATTATTGTTTAACCTGAACAAACTGAAAATGATGGACGTGTAAGAAGATGTACTGACACATCACGTGTGTCGCATCCACGATAGAAAATCTTCAAAGTCAATTTCCCCTTCAAAGAAGACCATTGAAAATGCAGCCATTTCTTACACATTGCGCACCGTTTGAGGTGTTCATGGAAAAACCTGTCAAAGGGCAGAAGTGTATTAATATTCCACAATACATTAGAAGTGCTTCTAGTAGTAACTACAGATGTGTGTGTAAAATGCTATATAAAAAAAGTACGTAGTTGTCCCGGTTATGGAACAAACATGACTTCTTGATTTTCCAAGCCGGGCAATGAGACTGGAGACTGGAGTCTGGCTTCAGCTTCCAGTAGTTCCATTTCCTTTTGTTTCACCGTTGCAAATTATTCCGTGGTAGGTGGGAAGTAAAGAAGAATAACTTGAGTTCTACACAACACTTCTCTTATTGCCAGTATTGAGTGATCACTATGAATTAGTCTAACCTCAACATTCTCAGTTTTAAGCATCTGCGAAGCATGGTGCGGACGAAGAGTCCTGCACTGATTCAGAGTCTGACTAACGTCCAGATTTCGGACTTCACTTTCAGCTGCCTGGTTGGGAACAAAACAAGAAACAATTGACTAATTAGGGACGGGTGGCACAGTGGTCTGTGCGTTTGATCATCAGATCAAGGGGGCGTTGGGGAACTCCAGTTCGAAACCCGCTCCCGCCCCACTGCGTCAGGCCGTTGTGTCCTTGGGCAAGACACTTCACCCGAATTTGCTTCTGTGGGTATTGTCCACAGTACATGAGCATTACATGTATGTAATGTGTATTTGTAAAGCGCTTAGAGTCATTGATAAAGCGCTATAATAAATATAAGGATTATTATTATTAATTTACTTTAAAGGTGGGGAAGGTAAGTTTCAGAAACCGGCTCGAGTGCACTCAAATTTGAAAGTAAAGTACACAGCCGAAAAGAATCCGCCCCTTCCTTCAGACTTCCTTACAGAGCACCTCCTCCAACACACACGAACGCACACATGACGTCAGCAGACTGGTGGAAGTGGCCGCCTGTTGCTGGCGAGTCATCGAAGTGCTGCTGCAATGAGGGCACGAGATGGAAGGCTGACAGACGGGGCGGCAATTACTTTTTACAGTATCACAGCTTCCACAGATGAATTTTTTTTATGGATTTGTTGTCAAAGCACTTCAGATATTCATTGCATTCCATGGAACATAACAAAGTGTATCTCGAGCCGGTTTCTCAAACGTACCCACCCCACCTTTAAGTATTCAGCAGATTGCACATGAATTTAAGAGGAAGACAAGCTAACTCACAGCACACACACAAACTCCTGCTGCTTCCACTGGGGAGGACGCGTGACAGTGCATCCTTGAAGGCCACCAGACGATGTGAAGACATTTCTAAAAAAGAAAGTCAATACCTCAATAATAATATGTGGTCAAATAACCTGACCTAGTGAATTACTGTATGTTAGGCTTCGACTGTCCCTTTACCCGAGTGTGTCCATGTCTCTGATTTGTGGGAAAAGCATCAGCGAATCATATATCTTAATCTGTTTAGCTTTGAAGTGAGCACCTCTGAAGAAAGATAACTGTCACCACTTAATTCAGAATTCTAATAAAAAAGGTTAATGTAAGTTTTAAAGAATGTCATGGTCTGGGTTATGGCATGTGCAACATTTAATCTGGCCCTCTGAACATGAACCTGCCAAACATGTAAATCCGCTTTCTTTAACTATCCAGTTCCATTAAAATGTCGTCTTTGAAAAATAATAATAAAATATTACTGATGGCTCACCCAAAGAAGGAAGTGGTTCCCTCTCTGGAGAATAATCACCTACAGTCTTGGCAGGAAGATCTTGTCTGACACCCAAGGCACAACAATCAATTAGCACGTGTGTATTGTTGTTCTTTTGTAGTATGCATTAAAAATAGTAACATGACCTACAGGGATGGACTTCACAATCCTATCACGTCGAAAGTCGAAAGTGCCCAAAGAACTGCACCAGAACATGTAGCATTGATATTATAATGGTTTTATAACATTATATTTAATGGGGAAGAGTTCAATCTATGACCTTGTTCTCTTGAGCCAGACGATAGTTAACTGCCTGTCGTTGAAAATACATGTTATAATAAAAATATATTTGTCATCGTTTAGTTTTTCTCAGTATTAGGTAAACATTTCTGGAGCTTCCAAACAGATAGTATTTATCTGCACTCACATCGTCTGTCAGCCGTGGCATGTTTACTGAGGACTGTCCAACACTCTGGATGTCCTTTCTGGATACGGGGAAACGCCTTGAGGTTTCTGTTCATTCCGACATCCAGATAACAATTCCATGAGTTTTTCCTTTAATACAAACATTATTACAAAATAAGGAGTGTTAACTAATTAAAGTTATTTAAAGAAACAAATGGTAGAGATGTGTTTCTTCACCGTGTCCTTTAAATCTGTTGCATATGACGGTGCCAGAAATGAAGACGTAACAGTATTTTCAAGCTGGGTTAGGGTTAGCATGAATGTTATCCTTCCCCGCTGTAAAAATAGCACAACAAATATATATTATTAATTGTCATAAAATAATAACAAAATGAACATGTTTACTTCGATGCAAGGATTATGCTTTTACACAAGTAGATCCAGTTGAAGGTTATGGCACTTGTTTGAGCACTTTCACAACTCGGAAATTATTATCATTAAATGTTATATCATATTTTTGCAGATTGCAATCCCAGCATCCATGCAGTCCAATGGACAGCTGGGCGTTGCACGTGGCCTCCATCTGTGCCTTGAAACTATTGTTAATGTTGTGCAACTCAAACAAAACCCTCAGTTGCCCGGCCACTGAAGAGTTCACCTCTGTGCGGAGGGCGGGGCAAATGTTCACGCTTCTCAACTTCTCTTCTCCGCGTTTTTGATTTTCTGATGAAATCTGTCGCACAGAGAGAGTCGTTCACATGTTCCTGTTGTTGGATGTCCTGCTGTGAACCTGCCACTATCTGCGGTGGAAATGGAGACCTCAGATTCTTCGCCCGCTGCATGTCGACGTGCAGTTGCCTGTTGGCTGCCAGTGCTTTGTTGCCAGGGGTTCGTGCACAGAGTCGTCCATCGTTTGGTTGGAAGAGAAGCCGTTTGGTGCATCGAGCAACCCGACCCGCTACATGCGAAATATAGCCGGTCGGGAAGCGCATGAAACTCAGAAGACCATCAGTGTGGTCTCTTGCCGACTCCGTCCAAAACAGAATGTTCAGATAGTACACTACGCCATGTCCACAGGAGACATGAAGGACACCACCTAAAGAACAGGAAACAAAGACATGTTATCGGAAATCAAACGATGTTTAATAAATGTTTGTATTTAAAAATATCGGTCAAGCTCTTTCTCACCGCCAGCTTTCCGTAGCTTCACAAAAAGCTTCGGGTAAATGTCCTTAAAATGAAGGAGTTCCAGAAGCCTGTTCATCAAATCCGAAATGGATCCCTCTGAGGATAAAGAAACGGCAATAACATTAGCATACGGTGTCGCTTCTTTGAGTCAATGGTTCCCAGTATGAAGTCTTCATTCATGTCGGGATGCTTGATGTCATCTTTTTATTTATTGCCTTCAGTTTTAGGTAAAATGTTCCCAACTCTCGTTTGTTCTCCCATCCATGGTGCCAGGTCGAGTGGCGAACAGACGTACACAAGGGATTGGCCACAGATGTTCCTAGTAGTAAAACATATACAATTGCAATGCAGGTATTAAAATATTTCATATATATATATTAGTATCAGGTTGATGTCATTATACAGTTTACTATCACAATGTAGTCCAAACCTTCGGCCACTAGTGACTTCTCGAGCTCTGACCGTGCCTTGACGATATCACCGTCCAGGTCACTTACTGGTATCTGGATCAGGCCTTCTAAATGTCCCACCTGAAAGCTTAACGAGATTTGTAATGCATGAAAACCATACAGCGTATTGCAGAGAAGCGTACAGTATCTAATTAGCACAACGTGTATATATTAGGAATTCACATTTTATAATACGCTAAAATAATATGAATCATTTAATTACACTAAGCAACACTAAGTACGTGGGAATAAAGGCACGTTTCCAGTTGGCATCAGCTTCTCCCACAGCTGGATTGAACCCACACCGGTGGCAATACAAGTCCATCTTGAAGTTGGCCAGTGACAGAAAGTGATGCAATGCCCGCCTCACAAGGTGGTGGTGGTACCGGTTGTCGTTGAATAATGGCAGTGTCCAGCGTCCCGTGGTTGTCTCCATTATCAAATATCAGGATGGATATACCATGCAACGTAATGGTATTAATGGTTTTCCTTTTTTGGATATACTTAATCCCATACACCGTTGCTTGTGTGGTTACAATGTCTTGGGAGTTAAGATCTGGAGGGGTGGGCCCTGGGCAGGAGGGGCAGGTTTCTTCTGAGGGGACAACACAGGGAGGTGGTTGTCTCTCCTTAGGCCTCAGCTCCAACGGTAACTCCTGCAGGCACGGGATGATAAATAGTCTGTCATCACAGTTACTTTTTGAGAAGTGAGATTGTGTGGCTCACAGAAAAGGCTGCTCTCGACCATATGTGTTTCCAAGTCGTCTATGTCCTCAATTTGTAAGTCAGAGGTGACTAGGGTGCCTGGAGACTCCACCATTCGATGTATACATCGATGTGATCTCCCAGTTCCCTGACAGTTCCACTTCCACTGTCCTGCCACTGTGTCAAAGGCCACTCTGGTTCTTCCACGCCGGCACCAGTTGTCTCTTTCAACAGTAACTCCGTTTGGAGTAACCCTCGCCTCCAAAGAAAACAGGAACCACACTGTGTGGCCACTCCATTGGTTTTTGCAGCAGTGTTTAGTTTTTCACATGTTGTCCCCCACTCAGAGGACATCAGCCCGTTGCTTCACATATCCTGCGAGGAGGTGGATGTGAGGACGGCTGGCTGTGAATATGGTTTGGCACTTTTCGTTCTTTTCCCGGATGTCCTGAACACCAAGCAGTCTGCATGGAAGTACGCCAGTTCTCACCCTCAGTCAATATGTGGTGGCGTTGTTGTCTTGATGACATGAGTGGGGAAAACTGGACTATGGTCATATGTTGGAGTGACATAGAATCCATTTCGTACATCTCTGCATGTCATGGGTGCAGCATCAAGGTGGTGCACATCTGTGATATGCCGTCTTAAGTGTGTTGGTGCACTTAGCACAGCTGTGCAGTGGGGACGAGACATCACTAGGATTAGAAGGTAACCTCTTCTTGGAGTGTTTTCCGTTTTTGGGTGCTTGGTGTCGCTGCAAAAGACAACAACAACAAAAACAGTTAACATTGGTCCAAATGTAAACGTATAAGAAATGCTTATGGGGAACAGTCATCTATGACCATGCTGGTGAATCCACATCACTGACGACATGATGCACATTTCAGGGAATGATTTGAAGGGAAATAATTCACATATAAATAACATGAACATTAATCAACAGTCGTGCAACTGAGAAGGTTCCAGCAGTATGACGGTGACATCGTAAAAAGTAACATGGCAGTATTGTCACGATCTGTCTTTATGTGTTTTGTCTTGTCTAGATCTGTCTTCCCTGTCGTTAGTTCAAATCTGGAGGGATTATTTCAACAATAAAATGCACTGATAAGAATCAAACATAGCCCCTGGAATAAAGAATGATCTCTCCCCTCTCTGACACGGTGACCTTGGCTGTTCTCGAAGGTGCCTGCGTCACATCCACTGTGTTACTTTATCATTATGAATCCATTTTGAGGGCCGTGCTACAGTTAGATAAGGTGACAGTATATAAAGCTCTTCACGCTGCCTTTGCTTTCATTTATTATCAGCCTCCTGCAGAAAAAAATACATTGCCAATGTTCAGATTTCTAAAATCTCTTTCCATACCTCTCAAATCAATATGAGGATTTTTATATTAATATATTTTTGTTGGCAACGTCAAAACTAAATGGGTTTTTCCAAATTAGTTGGAACATGAAGCTCAGCGCAAGTTCTTTCAGGAAGACCGGGTATACATTCACTCCGCAGCTGCTTATAATCAGCTCAGGGCGTTGTCTTTAACCCAGGGGTGTCAAACTCAAGGCCCGGGGGCCAAATCCGGCCCGCGACTTCATGTTATGTGGCCCCGCAAGAGCTTGCAAAGAATATATTACGTTTATTATACGGTTACATGCCACTTTACAGAAGCAGGTCACCCATAAACTACATGTCCCACAATGCATCTCGTTTTGTGACATGCGCACTGAAGAGACTTGCAATTATTTGGCCTGGAATTCTGCTTTCAGACGTAGTTAATTAGTTATTATCCTATTCGATAATAATCCAATTCAGAGGCAATAATGTCATATAATACATTATTTATTTTATATACATTATATATTTATATAGTTACAACCGGCCCTTTGAGTGCAACCTTTATGCGAATGTGGCCCGCAATGAAATTGAGTTTGACACCCCTGCTTTAACCCGTTACATTCACCTCAGTCTCCAGCAGCCAATCACTGCGCTGCAGCCACACTTTAAAATGGTTCTCCTCTCTCCTGCAGTCAGCTGTGATTTAGTGGGAACGCTGACACAGCATTGCTTATTATTCCGCCGGGTTATTTTGGCCCTCTTCTTCTCCCAGATTCCACATCGCAGAAACTCCGTTCAAACATCAAAACGTTCAGCTCGGTCGGGAATCGATGGCTATTACTTTTCTCATTCATAACTTTCATAATTCCAGAGATACATCCCATAATACATCCCATTTTTAACATGGAAGTCAATGGAGAAATTATTCAGACTTGAACAATCTTCATGCAAATTTAACTGCCAACTGTTCATTCATACTTTCACTCAGAAACCTCATTCTAACTTTAAAATGTTACACATCTTTCTGACATTATTCGTGTAAAACAACTTTTGAATCGGATTCTTACTTTTAGAGATATCAAACATTGTTCAGACCTTGTTTTAGAGGTTTTATTCACATTTTAGAGTGCGTGATGTCACAGCTTGAGTGGAGGACAGATTTAATTTTTCCTTCATATTTTCTTTTAAACCTATATAATTCCCAAACTCTACATTCCTGAGACATAATTTCTCATGTCAAACGTAGGAAAACATATCGTAGCTTGAAAGATAAAAATAAATTAATCAAAATAAGTGAACAAAATGCCTCTTGAGGGCATTAAGTGACAAAAACATTCAAACCCCATTGTAAGTTCAGCCTCACCTTTCCCCACCACAGCAGCCGCACACCTTTAGTTAATCTGCCAAAAAGGCCACATCATTAACCCGGAAGTACACAACAAGTACACTTCAGATACTCAACTTCCTTGACATGCTTCACGCTTTGAAATATCACCGATATCTGTTACGGTTCTTCCACAAAACGTTCACATGTAACAGGTTTATCTCTTATTCAGAACAATGAAAATGCTCTCCTAACTGATTACTGCACATCACCATGGAAACCTTTGATCTCTGGACACGTCGTTAGCTCAAATGTGAACACGATGATGTCATAACTCCAACTGACATGCTCAGAGCAGCAGACTTCAGATAATGGTTAATGGTCCTGCCCTCAACAGCTCTACGTCAATTATCGGGTATCATCATATACCGTGTCCATGGAAACGCATCCCTCGCCATTACATTACATTGCATTTAGCTGATAGTTCTATCGCTCGAAGTGGAGTCGAGAGAGATGAGTTTCAGTCTGGAAGGTGTGTGAGCTTTCTGCTGTCCTGATGTCAATGGGAGCTCATTCCACCATCTTGGAGCCAGGATAGCAAACCCACGTGTTTTTGCTGATGGGAGCTAATCATAAAACACGATGTCGCGTTACTCCAATGGACACGGTCCGATTGTCCCCCAAAACTTCGCTTGTATATCACCGGTCCATGCATCAACATCTTTACGCCAAATCTGAGATCTCACCATAGGCTGCTGCCATGGAAACACACCCCTCCCCATAAAACACTGTCAGGATTATTTTGTCATGTCACGTTTCTATGTCTATGTCTAGGTGTTTTTCCGTTCTCCTTGTCATGTTTTCCTCCCTGTATATTGTCTGGTCTCTTTTCCCTGTGTTTTCATGTCTGTCATTAGTTTCCCTGGTGTGTCTAAGTTCCTGAGTGTTTTCACCTGTCACTCCTTGTGTGTCTCCTGTGCTCATCAGCGTCAGCCCCGCCCCTGATTGTTCCCACCTGTGTCTAGTTACCCTGTGTTTAAATGCCCCTGTCTCCCAGTGTTCAGTGTCGGTTCGTATTGTCTCTTGCCATGGTCAGGTCTATGCTCTTTTATGCTCAAGAATAGTTTTGTTCCTCACTACGTGAGCAATTTTCCTTTTGGTCTTATTTTTTGTCATCTCATCCTGAGATTAGTTAGTGACCTTTGTTTTTGTTCATCGTGTTTTCTTACCAGTACTTTACCTCAGTCTGCAATTGGGTCCAACATCCTAAGTTCCTGAGATCGTAACAAATACGAAGTCGCTGTAGCTCTAATGAACACGGTCCGATCGTCCCACAATCTTCACCTGTATATCACCTCTCTATTTCTCAACAGCTCTACGTAAAATCTGACATCTCACCATATGCCGTTTCCATGGAAACGCATCCCTCGCCATAAAACACGATGTTGTCGTAACGCCTATGAAAAGGGTCAAAACAGCACCAGACTTCAGATAATGGTTAACGGTCCAGCTCTACGTCAATTATGGGGTGTCATCATATGCCGTTTCCATGGAAACGCATCCCTTTCCATAAAAGACAACGTCGCTATAACTCCTATGAAAATGTTCAAACTTCACATGTGTGCTAACAGTCCAGCCGTGAAGACATCTACGGGACAGTTTTGAGATTTCTTCAAATGCCGTTGCCATGGCAACACAATGCTCACCATGAAACACGGTTCTCATATAACTTCAGTGTAAATGCTCCAAACGGCCCAAAACTTCACAGGTTTGCTAACGATGCAGCCATCAACGCATCATGGGATGTTATCAAATGCCGTTGGCATGGCGACAGATCATTCGCCATCAAGTTAGTTCAAATATTCTGCTGCTTTTCCAAGCCTTTTCACTTTCTTTTATTCTCTCATCACACATTCAAGCCCCCTGTGTTCATGTTTCATTTCAATCTAAATTCTTCACTTTCTTCTTACACATTACATTTCAGCATAGCAGTGTAGCGTCAGCTTTTCAGCATAAAGCATTCCCACTAGCAATTTCTTCAGGAATTGCATTCTCTAGTTTCAGGTTGTCATGCTGCCTCCTCTCCATCCACCTCCTTTCATCATATTCAGTGCCAGGAGAGTTAATCCAAAGACCTCATCACACCTCATCTTCACCACCAGTGTCTAGTGGGTTCCCTATATGCTCACGGCATTTCCCCCTTTAGATATACGATTTCAGGATCGGGTTCCAATCGACAAAGACTTATCATATGGCATGTGTCAATAAATGTTCTTTAAACAAAATGAAGTCTCTCCTGATTGAACTGGGGAGATCAGATTTGCAATGGCCTTGTGGTTTAGGTGAGCTATTTACTGTCACAGATTTCCTTTGGCTTCTCCACAATTAGCATTAAATAAGACAATATAAAAAGTGAACATTGGAACAGCTTGTAATTCAGCAATCAAATACAGTTCAATAGGCTAATTACAAAAAATAACGTAAGACAAAGGTGTTGTTTTAAGGGTGGGGTGACATTTATTACATTGCATTTAGCTGACGCTTTTATCCAAAGCAATTTACAATAAGTGCGTTTATTTATGATTAGGTCTCTGTAGTAATGCATCTAAATGTGCTTACCTTGTACACCAACATGATGAGGGGTGGATGATTTAACAATGTCTCCTGGATTCAAACCAATTTGTGTTTTAAAGGTTAATTTAACAATAATAACACAAGACAGGAATTACCTGCCCTTTTTATTATTCGGAGAGAAGAGCCCATTAGTGCCTTGACACTTGAGGAGGCAGTATGTTTGTCTTTTTAATAGGACTAAATGCATTCACTGCCTGCAGCACTTTCTCTCGCTGCCGGTTCATGAAAGCATTCATAGGCCGACGTCAGATGTCTTCCTTTTGGCGAAGAATAAGAAAAATAACATTTAATTTCAAATCGTTGCCCCATACAACAAGTTCGCCAGGGAGTCTTTTGTCAAGGTCCTCCAGCAGAAAACATTTCATTTTGAAAAGCTGCGGATACAATGGCCCGAGCGAACACATTTAATGATATTTGGAGCTACTGTTGATATTCTTCTTATTGAGAAACGCTTGAACAGAATTATTCGATGTTGGTGCTTCGAATAAACACCAAGGAAGGTTATATCCTTTTGTTGGAATGAATAGGTTTTAATTAATGACATGGAGGAGTTAACATTCTGCTTTCACAATACAAATACATAGAGTTGATGCTGATAAGTTCAATAAAATAAAAAGGGATTTTCTAATTTTCCTATGGACACATACTTCTGGGGGACTGGAAGAGTTAAGACAGGATGTGTACTATTGTTACGACCCGTCCCCCTACCAAGCGGTAGTGGCTCGTGGGAAGACCCGTAACATAAAAACAAACCACGCCAAACATCGTTAACGACGGGCATTTCTTGTCAGCACAGCCGTAACTCACATGCCTACCGGAAAAAAGGAACCACATCTGGAGGACGGCAAAAAACAAACACGAAGGGGGCCTGGGCCAGCCACACAGACTTCCCTCCTCTACGCAGAGATCTAACACAACCTACTGAGAAAAGTCCTACACTAACATCCTCCAGAGTTCACACAGTATAAGACAGCAACAGAATAATGGCTCCACACGTGGGGTGAGAGGAAATCCACGGATCTAATCCCTCGGCATCAGGGCAGGAAAAGAGAGCCTCTTCCCCTCCAGCTTCTCCTTTAAGTCCCCAGCTGAATGTCATTAGGACACCTGGGGGAGGCGGAGCCAGGGGCGGGCCAGGTGCACCTGCACAGCAGAGAGACAGAGAAAAGCAACACAAGCACGAAACAACTATCAACATATTATTGAATTGTTACATCACTAATTATATGTGAAAAAAGACACCAAAAAAGGTACTTGCATAGTTAAAGTAAATATGTCCTCAGTATTCCTTACATTACAGCCGAACCCTGTGGAAGCACACTGGTATTCAGTCACGTCTTTACGTCTTTAGATACAATGAGTGGGTTGTGTTAAAGTGATGTTTTGATAACTTTAAAAATATGCTCAACTTTCTTTACAGGACTTTGATCATTGTCTGTTCATCATGCATTTGGTTGCTACCAGCTCACCTGCAGGCATACGACGCACACTGTTAATCACTCAGAAGTGTTGGTGGCCTTCGGAGGAGATGTATCACCTATCGACTAAGAATTAGGATTCCAGGATTTATCTTCTGGAAACCGTTTACATGTATAATAACCTGCAAATCCATCCAAGACGTCTCGCTGAACACATTCACCTCAGGTGCGTGAGGGAAGGTGAGGGAATCACCACGATGCATGCTAAAGTGATCTTTGATCCAGATGTACGAGACAAACGGGCTTCACGGTGTCTTCCAGAGATGCACCATGGTATCATAAAACCACTTTGGGATAATGATGGTGCTCGCACAGTCATTGACTTTTCGCTGGAACGTTTAGCCGTGGAGGCGCAGCAGCTCCCTGCAGCGCTTTGTGTTTGTCTTAGTCGCTTTGCGAGAGCATTCGTTGGAGGGGAAAATAGATGTTTGCAGGGAATGTTTTCTCTGGAGGTAATTACGGCGCTTCCTGCACATCTGCTCCACCCGGCTGTTCTCTCTGGGTCCTGACAAATCACTCTACGAGAAATGCTGAAATAAAATATGAATATGTTCAGACACACAACCCTACCTGGCAAAAGTCATTCTCTCATCGTGTAATATATAGAAAGCCCTCTTCAGGTAAAAGCTCTTAATGATTGAAGGCACAGGTGAATAACAAAGAGCATTGAACTCACCAGGTGTATCAGTGTAATAAAGCACTCTGTCTTTCCCCCTCTCCCTCAAACATGCACACGAACACGCGTGGACATAATGAGCGAGACAGAATCACAGCCGCTAATCTGAAACCCAGCGGCTCGATTTTTTTGTGGATATAATGAGTTTTACACTGAAGAGCCCTTTTAATCACACACACACACACGCACACGCACACGCACGCACACACACACACACACACACACACACAATCCCTATGCAGCATTTACTGCAGTGCTAGCTGTTATTGACAATGCAGCACACTTAAAAGACTGATGTCACCTTTTCCTACACAACTAATAGTTTATATTATTATAACTGATTCTTAACTCGATGGACTTTCATTGAATAAAAGGACGTGCAATTAGTTAAATTAAAATCCCAAACTGTCCATTGTATTCATGATACTCAGAGAGGCTGGAACAGACATTATTAAATCTTTCTGTGTGCTACATATCCTAGGTTTGCTTTCACGGAAATATCAGTTGGCATCCCCCGTTCTTATATTTACATACATTCCATTGCTGCCGTCTAAAAGCAATGGGCAACAGCCTTTCCTACCAACTGCCTCAAAGTCAAACATCCGTCAGGGCAGAGGTGTCCTGCTAACATTAGTTAAATCGGTAGAGACATGTTTTTGATGTATCTTTATTGCCAAGAAATGCCCAGATGAATGTGAAGGTGTTTGGGCGCCAGGAGATCCTCGCTGGCCTGGCTGCACAGCACCCTTCCCGTCTGACAACACGAGCACCTGCTCAATCTCACCCTGAAAACCACATCTGTGGAAGTCCCGCTGGTCCGCCTTTGAGCCGCTAATAGTTCTCCACAGATGTTACGGCTAATCCGCCTGATTCTGCTTACGCAACATGTACATATTTGTTCTGTACTAATGAAACAGATTTCACGGTTAACGAACCCCCTCTCCCCCCGTCCTCGCTGCTTATTCTTTATCCGTCTGAGTCCGTGTTGAGGTCCTGTAGGATCTCACCAACTTATTATTGGATCAGTGTAATCTCCGTGTGTCTCAGAGATTTATAAAAGCGTGTGTTCCCGGTTAATAATCCACGAGAGAGCATTACGGGGTGTGGCGTCGTGGCCAGTATGCGAGGCGGCCCTTGTCACTACGCTCTGCAGCTTTAAGGCTATGCTCTGATTCAGCTCGACAGTGATCTGCAGAAAGTAGCTGGAACATAAAGAACTCGGCCAAAAGTAGCAAGGATCACGTTACTGCAGCAAATCAGAGCAAAGGATAAGAGAATGGAAACGCCTAAAGTAGCACGAGATGCACAGAGCGGAGACAGCCCAGTGAGGCGGAATGTTAAACCAGCCCGTTGTCTCCAAGTCCCGCTGGTTCAGCGAACACAGGGAGATCACTTTAACACGTGCTTTGTAATACAAACTTTGTACAACTTCTCATACATCTTATAAATGTAAAAAATGATGACAAACGTAATTTATATTAAGCACCGTTGAAAAGTCCTTTAACCAAACAATCTGAATGTAATGTCCAACTGTACGTCTGTTTCAGAGCTTTTAAAGTACGCTAAATCGTCATTGACATGGACGTGTTGACGTGCAGCCCCAGTAGTTTTGATGCAGTCTTTATTTAGAGATATTTGCATTGTTATTATGTTCCAACGCGGCGCGTGGGCTGTAACGTAAAGCAGGGAGGCGAGAGGTAAGAATATATAGTTTACTGTTTAAACACAACCAGTCCCTGAAGCTGGCGCAGAGAGCGGGCCCAGAGGAGTGAGAGCGACGGCTGGGCTCCTCCTTTATCCCGCTCCACCAGGTGCGGCTCACCAGGGAGGCGTCCGCCCACAGGTGCGGCTCATCGGCACCTGAACCTGCGAACACCCACAAACCACACACACACAAACAGACGGCACCCCACGTGGTGTGGAGGGGTCGTCACAATATATATATATATATATAATCAGTATATTTAGCATATATATATACACACTTTATTTAAATAGTACCAGCTACTGTTGGCGAGTCATTTTATTACATGTTTCGCCTCAACAGGAGGAAATAGTGAGTATTTCAGGTAAACAACTCCCGTTTAAAATGCTTATTCACAGCAACATATGGTTTGAGTCAATCAGTGATGATTAAATAACCCCAGAGCTTGCAGGTGGGGCAGAGAAGGCAGCAGCGAGGAAAGGGAGAGATGGCAAATGTCGCAGATTAAATAGATTACGGAGAATGAAGGCCTGTCAGGTGTAACCGTATCATTGGTGCTCGAGACGTGCTGGGGGATGGATGGAATATTCATCTATTATTACCTTTTTTATGGTAATGAAGGAATGTGTCAGTGTGGCGCGTTGGTGTCTTTCCAATCGTTTGGGACGGCAGTGTCTCGTGGTCAAAGACGTAAGCACATAAGGCACTTTTTGTAATCTATCAACCTCTCTTACCCACATACATTATTATTTTGTGTCTGTATGTTTTTTGTTCTCATTCACCGTCTATACTGTTGCCCTTCATGCAGCCCCACGGTGTCGTTGTTCCTAAAGACGTCACTCCTTATTAAGTATAACTCCGATCAGATCCTGCTCAGCGCTCTGTAATGATGTCTGGGGTAAAGTATGACGCGTATGAAATGCAAGGTACACTAAAGAAAACAAGAAATATAACCTGCTCCAGCCAATACGTTGAGCATGTGTGTGTGTCCACTTCTTTGTGTCTCTCTGGGGCCTTTTTAACGTGATTCATGTTCCAGGCTCGAGAAGCAATATTCACCGTCCGCTCACATCTCCTCGTCTCCTAATTCACCGCTGGCTTTGTAGGGAAACGCTCCCTCGCTCCCTGTTATGCAGGGCTGAGCCAAGCCAGGGTGTCAGGGTGATACCAATACGGTGCCTTTGCCCCCACAGTAAAAACACACGACGATACAATAGCTTGTGTGAAGTTATAGATGAAAGCCTAAAGTCCGGAGACGATATGTATTGTCTTTGCTGCTGCTTGCAAAAGTAGTTTCTCCCTTAGCGATCAGGGGTTTAGTTTAAGGCAGCGCTTCTGTTTGGACTGTGATGTGTTTACTAAAGAATTTGGGTTACGGCCTGTGCATGAAACTTATTAAAAACCATGCAAGAAGCATATTCAACGTAACAAAGCCAACTTCTACGAAAGAGAATTTAAGATAGTTCCCAAATATGGCACTTTGGTCAGGTACAAATCCTGAGTTATATGAGCTTAAGGTAGTGTTCTGATTTGAGACCCTTCAAGTCAAAAGTAGGATAAGAATTAATGCTAACTATTAACTATTTCATTTTATAGTTATTTGTATTTCGGACTATGATTCCAAAGACTCTCTAAGTGTGGTTATTCTTGCGTTTCACTTTTGTGTCCCTTCACCCGACAACCAGCGGGATGCTTCTCGGCAAGTCACTCAATCGGGGCTTCCACATTATTGTGTCGTGTTTCTCCGAATGCCTCGTGCTTAGGGAGCACCGTGTCAGACATGGATTTGCTTTAATGCGTCACGAATGGCTTCATTTCATTCCCAGCCCCCTACAAAGTTGGAGTCTTCTCATAATTTGAAATATTGAAAGGCTTAAGCCTGTCAGATCCAGCCTATAAAGAATAACTTTGAGTGCTGCACACTATCGAATGGACTGGGCTTTGGAATTCAATTATGAACCTGAGCTGACCCTGGAGTGTATTAAGCACACTCTCTCCCCGTCATTCATCAGAGGAATAAAGAGGATGCATGTGATTCATTTTGACAAGAAGATTGCAATTCAATTCCTCCATTTAAAAATGTGTGTCTGAGCCATTGCCTTTGATTTAGTACAGATAGGCATGAGACGCAGAAGATTAATTATATCGCATTTACTGTTCCCTTGCTGCATGTCAAAGATGTAACGAGATGGATTGCCATGACATGGTGGGAGTTTCGAAGACAATGGACCATGCAAGAACTTTTCCATCATTGCAACGGAAACTTTGTTTTTCTGAGATGTATGGGCGTTGGAAGCTGGATTCATTCAACCCTTAACTGCCAACACATGACTTAAAACCCAACATGCTTGATTTGAAGGGAAAAAGTCCAATATTTTTTATTTCTAATCTATTCTGACTGATTCCGATGATGGGTCGCGTTATCTTAATTCAAATAAAGCACTAACACGCACTAACATCTCACATTGGAAATTCAGATTCCTTTATGGTTCTTACGTTTATATCAAATAAATATGTGGCACCAGCTAATAAAACAGCACAACTTACAGTTTACACACAAAAACCTTTAGCATCTTAGAGTCCAGACGGCACTACTTGGCAGTCATGTTCATTACAATAGAGCATGACAAAAACAAAGACAGTCAGTGGTATTAACAATAAATACATATACATTTAAATAGGTTGATGGTTTTGGTGATGTTTGCAGAATGTGTTTGGGGGGTGGGAGGGAAGCCTATTGGTCACAGCCAGGGTTCGACGGAGGCAGTGAAACCGTACATCTGTGGGGGTCGCTAATGCATTACCAACAACCATTATTTTAATCACAAATAATGCATGTGTCAATGTAAAGAGTATTATTTACATTAACGAGGTAAATAGGCTAAAAGAAAAACATGTTTTCCAAAACGTCTGAGCTCCCACGGAGGCAGTGGAGGCCCGCGAGGTTTCCCGATGGCCAGGCGATTCTTTTTTTTTTTTTTTAATGTAGGCTATTGTGTGGGTTTGCCTCACGCACAGGGTGACTGTCTTCCTACATCAGGGATGGGCAGATGGCGGCCCTCAGATTCATTTCTAAACAACATAATTAATTTTAAATAAAAGTAGTACTGATACCGTCCACTAGACTCCTAGTTACGTCGCGAGCTGC
>CALSCF010029408.1:38393-86271 GCA_943593825.1 Chaenodraco wilsoni | reverse complement strand
CCCTAGTTTTGCTGATATAGGCTTAGTTTGTCGGGGGACATCTTCCTTCTTCCTTCTCTCTGTCTGTACCCGTGTACTCTCATGTTCCATTAACCCAGCTTCCCCACATGTCTTTATTTTGGTGTCTATATACGCTGGGATCCGGAGCCATGCAGTGACAGGTAATATCCAAGGATTAGAGACGGTTGGATGCTGCTGCTTTGAGCATCGCAATATATTTATTTATCATAGTTTGATGGCATAAAAGATTTGATGTCAGTTTGTATAGGTGTTGCTATCTGCTTTTTATCAGCGTGGTTCTAGAATCAGAGAGTTACACGGGTCTGTAAATGCAATGAAAACATTTGGCCACAGCAAATCTTTTATATACATTTTTTAATTTTTACTTTTGAATACTTCAGTACAAAGGATGTATTGAATAATGTAAGTGATGTGTACACATATACATCATTAGTCAAAACAGGGCTACATTTGATTGAATTATGAAAGGTATATTTCACAGATGAACCTAGTAACCCCGCCCCCTTTGGGCGACTGTGGCTGCGAGGGAGTGCGGTCGTCTTTCAACCAGAAGGTTGTGGGTTCGATCCCAGCCCGTGCAGCCAACATGTCGATGTATCCTTGGGCAACACACTTAACCCTGAATTGCTCCCGATGGCCAACGGTGTGTGGATGCTAGGTCCCAGAGCAAGTGGCACTGCTCTGTGTGAACGACATGTATGTAAAGCGCTTTCAGGGGTCGTACAGACGGGATGAAGCGCTATAAAAGTACAGTCCATTTCCCCTTTAAAAAAAGGCTCTTTTGAGCGGCTCTCGCAAAGGAACGGGCCGTAAGATCCGGCTCCCTTCAATGAGCCATAATACCCTGATCATTGTTAAACACACTTCATTCAAACTCACCAGAAACAAAAGGAAATCATCAATGTTTTTATATACCATTAAAACAGCCGCTAACTGGTTTGAGAGATGGATTCAGTAATAAGTTTAAGGTAACACCATTGGCTCTGTAATGTCCACTGGCCAATAGAGAGGAGTCTACAGCCCAATGTGACGAGGTTCTCTCACATTTAAAGATATACAGGCAATGAAGACTTTTAGTATTCTCTGCTCTTACTTCCTGTTGCAACATAACACACATATACTTACAGATTAGCTGGCGTGGCAGTGCACTCTTGTACTAAGTACCTTGTCATGCCACTTAATCCAATGTGTGTACTCATGTCAGAACCTGCACACAAAAACAGCTTTCAGATGTGTATTAAACCAGGCCTTTTAATCCATGATGGACCCTCATTAGGGCAGGCTGAATATACCCGTGACACGTAGCCGACAGAGACGGAGAGTTACGGAAGACAGGCAAAGAATGTTCTGCATCCCAGTCTTTGCTTAATGCAAGATAATTCCACGTCATGGAGAAATGCGGTTTGTTATTATTTTTGACATGTGAAAATACACATGTCAAAACAATTTATCATGTCAGTCTTTCTCTGCATAAACCCGCTTTACTTCCTCATCTTACTTACTGGGTGTTCGAGCAGAGACGGCAAAGCACATGAAAAAAGATATTTCGGTGAAGCTTCACTCAGCAGAAAAAAGTGAATGTTATTGAAAATACGACGTATAAAACAACCAGGGTTTGTGTGCATTGTCCCTCCGTGGTTTAGTAAAGACAAACACTCACCTTAATGTACGGAAATCTTGAGAGAGAAAATGATGACTGACAGGTGTAAACGAAACAAAAGCAGCAGGTCTTGGTGTGAAGGTGACGGCATGTCTGTGTAATGGAGCTCGATAGTGTTAATAACGAGGCTTTGCTTCAGCTCGCTTGATGGACCACACATTCAAGAAGCACACCATTAGTTTATCAATGTGAATGAACTGCATATTCTTAAAGCAGTTTAATGATTGATGGAGCAGGGTTCAAATATATTCAAATCTCAAATTCACCTTTTGCCACCATGTGGGTATTGGGGTTAAAAGCCAACTTCTTTAATGCCTTCAACTAACACAATTCTTCCTGGAAGAAATATACGGAATACATCGGTGACCTCCATCCCGTCTTCTCCATCTCATGAATATGATTGACTGTGAAGTGACACCGTCTTTAAAGGTCATTGTGTGGTTTCCCGCAAGTGTCTGTCGCCCCACGCTTGGTGGCTTTCACCCGTTAACCCAGGGGTGTCAAACTCAATTTCATCGCGGGCCACTTAGCATTATGGTTGCACTCAAAGGGCCGGTTGTAACTTTTAAGACGATATAAATGTATTATATGACATTATTGCCTCTGAATTGGATTATTATCAGATCAGATCACAAAACGAGATGCATTGTGGGACATGTAGTTTATGGGCGACGTGCTTCTGTAAATCGGCATGTAACAGTATAATAAACGTAATACATTCTTTGCAAGCTCTTGCGGGCCACATAAAAAGAAGTCGCGGGCCGGATTTGGCCCCCGGGCCGTGAGTTTGACACCCCTGCGTTAACCCTTCTAAATATAGTTGTCGTTTCACGTCATGTCAAGAGAGCCAGCGTTTTCCAAGCAAAGGACTATATTTAGTTCGTACCAAGAGCCATATTTACTCAGTCTTGTAGTGTTTCCTGTTAACGTCAGCTATTTTACAAAACCCTCTTTTTCAAGTATTTTATACATGTGTCCCGTATGTGTAAAGAGATTCTGAAAGTGTCAGGAACAAATACTTTTTTTGTCCTGATCCATTTATATAAAAACCTTTCTGAAAATGATCAGATTATGTCATAACGTTTTTTTGGCTTGTGTAACCTAGAGAACCGCAGTGACGCGTCCTAAAACCCGGAAGTTAGCATTTTTAGCACGTCCGGTTCCTTCCACAAAAAGCAATGGGATCTCTCCAGAGGGTGTTGGAACATAGCTCCAAATAAGGTCTGTGGTTGACACAAATTGAAGAGACAGATCACGTTTTGTTCTACGACATTAAGTTGAGTTGACGTGTCTGAAAAACGATGGTTGTTACCAAGTGGCTGAATAGGACTACAGAAGTTGTCCAGGCCGTTTTACGTCATTACGCCAAACACGTACCGCTAAGTTAGTTTGCCCTGTTCTGCTTGAAAGCAAGTCCCTGCCTCCTGCAGAGTGTTCAAACTAAACTTGAACAATTTAGAATCTGTAGTTTTGAATATGGATCTGAAGTCGGCGTGACGTTGAAGCAGCGACCCGGCTGTAGCTCCTTTATAGCATAACGTTAGCATTTTGCTTCTGGCGGCTAGATTTATGCTTCGAAAATTATAAAAGTAGGATAGACATGTGGAGATTATCCGGCTGAACAAAACGTGATCCGTCTCTTCAATGTGTTTCAACCACAGACCTGATTTCCAGCTATTTTCCTAAACCCTATGGAGACATTGCATTGCGTTTTTGACGAAGGAACCCTTCGTCAAAAACGCAATGCAATGTCTCCATAGGGTTCGGTTCGGAAGGAGTTTACTTCCGGGTTTTAGGACGCGTCACTGCGGTTCTCTATAGCGAATAACCAACTGTGACGACCCCTCCCCCTGCACAACATGCCGACAGCACTCTTCCACTCACTGCTGACAGTCTTATTCTGACATACACAATTATTCAGAGGTATTTTATGTTAAACTGTTAAATAAACATCTGATTGGCATTTAACTCTGTGTGGCCCCCCTCTTTGTTTCCAGTCAGGTTGTAACACCAACAAAGTGTTTTTTTTTCTCAAATGTCTCTCAGGGGGGCGTGGGGAGGGGCTCCTGATTTCCATCTAAAGTAAAAGACAGAGAATCAGCACTTTTGAAACAGAGGGGAGTATGGCTAAAATGGGTGATCTTTTTAGTATTTCAAGCCAAACACTTCAGAGAGGGTTCGGGGTCGGTGCCTTCAGACTCAGGCCCTTTGCTGTAGCTGTGGTCGGTGGACTGATTTACTGCTAAGCTCCCTTTCTCTTTTGTCCACTCAAATAAACTTGGACCTTTGTCTTTTCCATGTGGAAAATAGCAGCTGCATATTCTGCATGTCTCATCTGGCTCCCCGTCTGCAATGACAAAATGATATCATTAATTACTAATAATCATTTAAAGCTGCCAAATAGTCCCCTACCCATAGTTTAAACAGTCTGCACTCTTCTATGTATCTTGGGAAGCACTCTTAACATTCAGCTTGTGTGTGTTTTGGTTGTCTTTATTTCCAGGTAGAAGAGGACCAAGAGGAAGTCAGACAGAGCTCTTAATGTGTGACACACATATGTAGTGATAAATGCTTCACCACTGTTCCTGAATAAAACAAGTTTTCTGCATCGTCAGTCATTTTTTCCAAATAATTACCAATATTTCAGAAATTCTCCAAGTCAACTTAAGAGCAAAGCTGTGTGTTGAGTATGTCTGCTTTGCTTGGTTCTTCTTACCGGCAGCTACATGGATGTCGGTGCAGTCCACAATCATTGTGCAGTTGAAGGCAGAATAAAATACCCAATATTAGCGGTGTGTGTGTCTGCCCAAGGACAATTTAAGGTAAAACCTAATAGAGGTGTCATACATAATAACCTAATAAAAGTAAATGTAACAACTACTACAGTGCAACAAAACAGGAAGATTAAATGTGGTCTCTTAAACATAAGATCTCTAGCATCTAAAGCAATATTGGTAAATGATGTAATATCAGATTATAATATTGATATATGCTGTCTCACTGAAACTTGGTTGAGACATGAAGACATGTCAGCATAAATGAGGCCACTCCACCCAGCCATATCAACACTCATATTGCTCGAGGCACGGGCCGAGGAGGTGGAGTTGCAGCAATCTTTGACTCAAGTTTACTTATCAGTAAAACTCTGGGTCTCCGGTCCTACGAAGCTGGTTCTCTTTTTAGCGGCTAGATTTCCATGGTAACTGATGCTGAACGGCTAGCCTGCCCCGGAGCAGGTTGGGTTGCAGGCTAAGAGCTCAACTCAGTGAAAGCACTGCCTGCTGACCAATCAGAGCTCAGTGTGCGGAGTGTAAAGCGATCAAGTCATATTACAGGAGAAAGGAAACACAGAAAAGCTGCCGCTGCAGGAAAGACGGCCGGCAAAAATCACCGACTGTGTGAACGTGAACATTAATAGAATATCACCTCCATCTTCAGAGCAATCTATTATAACATTAGCGTTAAGAAAGCACTTCAATATCTGCCACGACATCAGTACCCGGATCAGAGTAACAGTCCGCGGAACTGAGTGCAGACGTCGATGTGTCCCATTCAAGGCTGTATTCATGGAGTCAACATTCACTAACACATGGGATACTTTAAAACCTGTTAAACCCCATGCCCCCGCCCGTGGGGGCAAAACACAACAATATGCACGAAACTGTGTCTCAGGCATGGGCATAGGAAGCATCCTCAATGTGGGTGGGACCATTTAACAGGGGGTGTGGGCGGGTGGTGGACCTCACCTCCTCTAGGGGGGTCCGGGGGCAAGCTGCGCCGGGAAGATTTGTTTTTAAATGTTGAAGTTGAAAGCATCAATCTGGAGCACTTTGAGAGCAACATGAGGAGATCTATGGAAACCTCTCTCAACACCAGATGAAACAGAACTGAACAGATTTACTTTTTCTTTATGCATATTTTTACAAATCACTCCCCTTTCAAACTGTAGGATGAGTTGGAATTATTTCATAAATTCTCTTATTTTGTATAATGTTCATATAAAGGTGTGCCTGGGAAATCCTTGTTTTGCATGAATCGTGATACAGGGTACTTACTATGTGTTATAGTTTGGATTCCTAAAGCTTGTCGTCTACCCTACCATTCAAGGGTGGTTTTCACTATAAGTCATGTTTTTTTTGGACGGACACTATCATTACATTTTTTTACTGTGTTCAATCTGAATTTAATTTAATGTAACCCTTTTAGAAGATATGGGGAATGTCATGTTGGAGCCTGAGACCTGAACAACGGGCTCAGGGCTAAACTGGTTAAAATGTTTTACCATAATGTCTAATTGTGCATTGTATGACATCGCCCTATTTTATCTAGTTTAGCTGTTCTTGTTTCGTTGTTTGTAATGGCAGAGATTAGGGATGAATAAAGTACAACTATAACCATCATCACATTAAAGCATTTCAATCCATAGAAAGGTCTGTGCCTCGCAATGTCAGTAGAAACAGGAACACTTTATTGCCCTTTTGTTTTACAAACTAGCACTAGCTGCTTGCCGCTCAATCAAAATCAAAAGAGCCCCAACTTCCTATATTGTGCCATGTTGTTGAGGACACTTGGTAGAGGAATTCTTCCTTTAGTTAGATCTGCATCGACAGAGCGCACACATATTGACTCCTGATATATCCTGGGTGCCATCAATGATGATTGGGAACTGGCATTGATGTTATTCCCGACACCATTTCTTTGATGATTGTATCGGCCATCAGCTTCAACAGTTCGTTCTGCAATTCCGGACTGGTGAAATCGAGGGAACCTTTTAGCCGGGAGGTCAGCTCTGCATCGCCCGTCGCCTTGTACTTTAGAAGCTGGCTTAAATCCCCACTCTCCTTCTGATCGCCTCGAAAAGCCAAGTACCTCAGTCACACCCCCAGCAATCTTCATCAGATGTCTTCTCGCTTGTTGCTGCCGTCTTTCAAGCTCACGTGAAAGTTGCACATGAACAGGCTCCGGCTCCTGAATCCTAGTCAGCTAATGTGTGACACTGGCTGTCTTTATGCACGCTAAATGTCTCCAGTGCCTTCTTCCAATTGTTAACCAGTCTTAAACGCTGACGCAAGCTTTTGTGCTGCCAAGTATGTTTTTTTAATATTTATTTATTCTACTAAAATCATACAAAAAGAAAAACGTATAATTCATACAAATGAACAAAATGTGTAGAAGCGGGAGGGCTGAAGCACAGCTGATGGGGAGTAGCCCTCCCGTGCGTCATCATTAGCATCAATATAACAATGGCACTTATTTCATCAAAAACGTATAGAAATGAAGGAGCACAAAGAAATAAAGAAAACTCATGAAAACTGGAAAAGATTTAAAGAAAGTTAGGGCAAGAAAAAAGTAAATGCATATATAAATAATACTGGGAATATCCAATATTTGTTAGCTGGAGTAATCTGCTAATATAATCTTTTATACTTTAGTTTTGAATTGTTGATGACTAGTGATACTTGAAAGGTCTGGGTGAAGTCCATTCCACGCTCTAACTCCGAGTATGGATCAGCTCTGAGCTTTGAGTCGTGAACCAGTGCTCTTCATTTACCTGAGGAAACGTAACATTACCGGCTTCTCCCAAACGCGATTCCTCATTTACTGATTCATCAATACCGTCTATATTCAAGGAAATGTGTTCTCCACTGAGTCCGAGTCTGTAAAAGACTGCCTCGGTTCAAACACACCGATACCGTCATCAAAGTTATCAGGAAGTTATTTGATGACGCTGGGCTCACATTGTGTCGATCACTGAAGTGAAAATCACACTCTGTGGAACTTTCATCCTCAAACACGAGTGGCGATGTCGGATCGCTGGGTGTAAATCATCAGTCTGCCTGCAGGCTCTGTAATGGGAGAAAAAAGTGAATCAGATCTTTTTGGGGAAATTACACGAGACAAAAACAATAAATACAAAATAGAGATGCATTAAACACAAACATTGTGATCCATATACCTCCACAGACATTTTACAAATGAATGTATTTTTTTTTAGGACTCATTCCATTCTAGAGGAACTGCCTGGATTCAGGACAAACTATAACCAATGATGTGGCTGCCATCATGTGCATCTTCAGAGCCATTATCCAAGTGGTGGTCAGAGGAATTATGATTCAGGTTCTATGAAAACAACATCCTGAATAACTTATGACATATTGACGTGCAGTCAAAATATGTATATTAATAACACACAGAAACATGCAGGCTGACTCTTACGGAGCGTCCACACTACAGCTTAAAAAATAGCTTGGAGCTGGGCGTGTCTGAAGCTTGGGGATTTTATTCGAGCAACGCGACCAACAACCAATCACATGAATCTCCCGCCCCCGACATACAAAGCAAAAACCCCCGGGGATTTTATGCGAGCAATATATATATAAACTCCCCAAACAGGCGAAAACCTACCAGTTTCCCCCACTGTCTCTGCCACCTCCCTCCATGCTGGTTCCTCCGGTTTGTATCCCGGTAGGTGCAGAGGGTCTGGTCATACAAAACCGGGTGAGTTGCTACGGCGATAGTTAGTTTCTCCTCCGAGTTTTTTTGAAATATAGAAATGAACGGCGGGATACCTCTCCCAGCTTAGACGCGGTTTGATTGGCTACGGCTTGAGCTGTCAGATTTTCCGAAACGGGATTTGATTGGCTGGCGCTGGCTACTCCGGCGTCAGAAGTTGAACAATGTTCAACTTCTGACGCCGGCGGAGACGGACCGCTCTGCTACCCACAATTCAGTTCGGCGAAAAAGCGAGGCAACGTGACGTCACCCCATTCAAAGTGAATGGGCAGATTGGAGTTGTCGACGCTGTAGTGTGGACGGGCCGTTACATCTACTTCTCCTGTAGCTCCTGATAGACGTTGTCATGATAGTCCACGTAGTCCAGACCTCAGCACTGTCATTTGGCTTAAAAGGAAGCTCCCACATGTTAGGTCCAAATACTTTATATGTAATGTACACATGTATCTCCAATACTGTCTCCAGACTAAAAGGAATATTACAAAGTGAGTATGCAAGATCACACCCAATCCAGTAGCTTGGCATTGTCAACGTTTAAGTATCTTATATATTTCAAGATATTGATAATGACCTCTGCTGCAGGAGAGGGGTCTGACGATACAAGACTGAGTATCGGATGTTCCACTCTATTTTAAGCATAATAGAGTGTCGACAGAATAGATGCACTGCACAAGAAACTTCCAAAAAAGTCTAATAAAAACCATATATGTAGATATTATACAAGTCCATGACTCACCAGATCATGGGTTGATTTACGAATCTCAATGTCGTTGGCCTCTGTTAGTGTTGTCCTGTGATAAAGGATTACAATGACAAGAATGCTTGATTTTAATTCATGTGAATATTTCCCTCTGAAAGCTTGTCTATTCATAATGACTTGTCTGTGTGTTGGCTCTGAGGAAATTAGCAGCTATGTCTGGAAATTATTTCATGAAAGTTTAAAAAATCACAGTCATAATCCAGCTAACTGAGAATTTGAAAGATGGGTTTAGGGGGCTTTCAACATATTTGAGCATTATTCATTTGTAAAACACGTTTTAAAATGATGCCGAAATATCTACATGCTGATACCGGTTAGCAAAAACCTTGAATTAATGTGTGCTTACAAGACAGCAGGCGAAACCTTTTAAAATGCGTGTTTTCTGAATGGAGGTCTAACCTGTATCTGCTCCGTCCACACTCACAACAACGTCCTACAGACATACATAAACCAGCGACTGTATTCGCCATGACACAGACAGTCTGTGGTTTGTACTTGTATAACTTTTCACAGTCATAATGATATGTGAGCTCTGTGTGCTAACAGCTAACGGCTGATTGGTTGCTGATTCTCACCGTAGTTGGCCAGGATGAAGCAAAACACTAACCTCTTTTTCCACCGTTTTGTTCTTGGCGGAATCTCCGTTTTATCGGAGCCAGGGAGAATATATTTTCTTTTCAGTCGGTCTATTTTCCCCCTGGGACATAGTAGTTCGGTTGTGGGGGTGGTGCAAGTCGAATGTGATTGGTAGGTCTTGTTCAATGTGGGAGGGACTTATCTTGCGTGCACACAACCGGAACTTGAGGCGAAAAGACCGCCAAATTCATAGCTAACTTTCACAGCGAAGAAGAAGAAGCTAACTTTCAAACTATTGATATGCCCTTGCGTCCTGGACTCAGGGACCAGACAGAGATGCGGTTAGCATTGTACCGCTAACCTGGATTATTGACTTTGACCAGACAGATACTTCCAGGTCATATATTGTCGAATGTCGTATGTCTAACACGAAGAAGCCTGTCAATGGATGGCAAGTTGAGCATGCAGTGGTGCTGCAGTTAGCAGGCGAGTTCAGTTCTTCATTTTAATTTAAACAATGAGCATAGCTGAAAACTCATAGCTGAAAACTCCTCCGACAGCATGCTATGAAGGTACAAGTAATATTGTTAGCATTTAGCAATGTATAGCCAGCTGTAACGTTGGTGTGTTGTTGTGCACATACCTAACCAGGCCATAAATCATAATTCGTTTTTTAAGAAGAACGTCTAAATACATTAAGATATTAAGGGGGAAAGAAGATAGGTAGCCAGAACGCCTCGTTAACTTAACCATACATACTGGCAGTGCACTGATATTGTTAGCTGACTACATTTGCCGTCTTGTTTCAATAATCAATAATGGGACACATTATCAATACAATATGTGAAGTATTCAGTGTTTTAAAGCTTGTAATGGTGTTGATGTTTGGCTATTTTTGTTTCCTATATTAATGTAGAAAAAGAGTCCACACTGAAAACTGCAGAGCGGGAACTTTTTAAAGCGGACACGCCAAAAGACCACAAGGAAACCCAAACGCCTGTTCGGTGATGATGATGAAGAGCAGGATATAATTCCCAGTGGAGACGGAGACTGTGAAATTCCGAAAAAGACAAAGTGTATGAACCCTGGTGTGTGTGTAGACCAGGGGTGGGCAAACGTTTTGCTCGGGGGCCGCTATGAGTTTTACATGTGACGGCCGGGCCAGTAGCAGATCGGTGAACAAAACATTTAGCTATCCACTCATTTCTTTGGTCCACTCATTGTTACAGATGCAGATTCAAAGGTGAATTATTGCGTCATCGTTTGCGTCATGACGTAACCGTTTACGTGCCTTCTTATGACAACACAGCGTTTTACGTCTCTGATGTTCCGCTCACAACAACATCAATAGAGGACTGCGTCGGTTAGTTTTTAATCGTACGAAGCTTAAATTAAATAACTTCTCCAACCTTATACTTTTCTCCAGAGTGCCGTGGTGCATTGTTTGTTAACCTGTTAAGCCCGAGAGGACCCTAATCCGGGTCTGGCGGGTAGTTTTTTCACCAAACTGCGTCTCAGGGCTTCTTAATATTTAAAAACCTATTAAAGTGTCATACTCACTCAATAATAGGACATTATTTAAAATGATAATAGTGTAGTACCCTGAAAATCTACTTGTTTCCCTCGTAGAAAAAGCCCACACTTGCAGCTCAGAGACGGACTGAGGAAGAAAAACAACTTGAACCCGGAGTCCAGGAGAATCTTCAAGTAATGAAAAAACCCAAGACTTTGCAGAAGGAAAATAGCAGACTGTGCAACATGCTGGTGAAAGGCAAGTACCTCTGTTAGATGAAAGAGTAATGAGCGACTCCTCATTTTAGACTAAAGACATTTATACATGTTGAGTGTCTCCTGTGATCATGCTAGTATCCATCAACATCAAATTACTTAAATCTATAGGTGTAACCTTAAATGTTCAGTAACAACATGCCCATTACATTAGGCCAGTGCTTCTCAAAGTGTGGTCCATGAGCGCCCCCTAGTGGTCCGTGAGTATATTGGTAACATTTCACATTTGAAATAAATAAATAATTAAAAGTTTCCCGCACTCTCGCGGGAATATCTCCGCAATGGAGCGAGCTTAAGTTTCACTTTCAATTGCATGATATAGCCCAGATAAACACCTTCATCACACATGTTGCTACCTGTTTGTACCATTTTCAGGTGGTCCGCGAGTGTTTTTTTATTGGTTAAGTGTCCTTGGTATGAACACGTTTGAGAAACACTGCCCTAGGGGCTGCCAGAAATTCCATATATCCAAGAAAATGACCTTCTAGTTTGGCAAGCTTGCTGCTTTGTGTTAAGCCTTCCTTCCCAGAATGTTATGAATGGGAAATGGTGTAAGCCTGTATCTCACAATGTGAACATCTGCAAGATGAATCTGGCTTGTGAGGAATAATATACACAGCTACACACATTAACGCCCATCTTCCTTTGTCTCAATATATAGCCACCGTGGTTGCCACCTGTACCATTTTGTAGCACATTCATTTTTTTGTTCCAATTATTTTCCAGAAATTCCAACGTTGCTCGGGGAGATGACGAAGTGTCTCTCACATAATCCTACCACAGATCCCAACGTCTCTTGAGTGTGAAGGTGAAACGGTGACACCTTGCAAACCTTCAGAAGTAAGTATTTTTGCAATTGGTACGTTTTGAGGAGAAATTAAAAAAACACTCGGTAGCATTTTCTGTTGCTTTTTTGGTTTGCTTTTTGCAAGTAAGGTGACACTGGGCAATGATGGTGAAACCACTGTCTCAGCTCATTGTTGGGAGCCTGCCAAAGCACAAAGCACAGCCAATGGGATGGCACCTTCAGCGTTGATGTTCTCCTGAAGGCCAACCTAACCGGAGGGTTGAACACGGTCGATCCTACAGCAGAACGACGACGGGCTCTTGACGGGAAGAAACTGCAAGCTTTGCTTGGTAAGATATCCAATGCTATCAGAGCTGGTGGCAGGGTTTCCAGTTTGTCTGTTTATTTAGTTATTTTTTTGGATAGTTATTTTTAATGTGAAAGAACAAAAACCTCCAAACCAAATCAGTGAAATATTACAGGCTATAGTTACAAACCGAGGCAGTGACCGTCAATGTCACATGCAGGTTATGGAAGAAGAACATGGGGTTAACTGAATCATTATTAGTACATTATTAGTTTCCAGTTTAGTTTTTATTTATCAGGGTTTCCTGAAGCACCAATCAAAGGCCAAATTGTTGAATTTAATATCTCACAATCGGTTGGGCAGATTGCCAGGAAATATGGTTAGCACATGAATGCACCCCAAAGAATGAACCATGCCAAGTTGGGGACATCAAGACCTTTCCTCTAGTCGCGCCACACTCAGACGGAAATGTACAAAGCCTATTCTTCCTCTATTTGCTTTCCCACATTATTCACCAAGCCAGCCCACGCTTTGATATAGATATTATGGATATTGTTATAATTCCTGCTGTCTTTTGTGAACGTCTAATTATTTGTAATTATTCTGTTCCACAGATGCTGTAAAAAACCGCTTTCCAGGGATCAAGACATCAGACCTTAGAAAATCAATTAACATGAGAATCTGAGAGTTACGGCACCAGGTGAAGCGAAAGAACAAGATGGACAATTACATTAAACAAGACTGTTCTGTTGGCCCTGTTCCGGACCTTGTTTTGAGTGTTCAGCTCATGTTTTAAGACATAACAGACTGCTCTTCTCCGGTATTATTACGACGTGAAAATGTAGTCGTATTAACTGTTACACATTGATATACAAAATTAAAGATTTTTTTATCAGAACATACATTTCTCCTCATCATTGTGAACATATGTTGCACTCTTGTTCGGAATATATGGTATGTACATGTTTTTTTATAAATCTGAATATATATAGTACATACATTGAATTGAAACAAGGGACAGTGTACATTAATCAACATATTAAAAACATGTAAAAGTACTCGAATTAGCCAAAAGGCTAGTTTTCACCGATAGTCCCTTTGCCAGATGGTGATAGACATCCTAAAAGCTATAGGATAGTTATACCATTGTACACATTTACAATAGATGACATCACTGAATACAGATAAGAGCAAGTCATGATAATAAATAAAACATTTACAATACACACTCATACACACACCTACACTATTATGCTCCAAATATCTGGAACAAACTCCCAGAAACCTGCAGGTCCGCTGCAACTCTGACTACTTTTAAATCCAGGCTGAAGACTTTTCTTTTTGTCGCTGCTTTTAATTGAACTATTCACATCTTAGACTGCACTGTAACTTTTATCCATATACTTTTTCTTGTAATGTTTAATTGAACTATTCATATTTTAGACTGCACTGTAACTTTTATCCATGTATTTTTCCTTAATGTTTATTTTATTAGCTTTTCTTTTTTAATGCTTAATGTCTTTCATTTCTTTTTTTTGTAAAGCACTTTGAATTACCCTGCGTCGAAAAGTGCTATATAAATAAACTTGCCTTGCCTTACACCCACACATCAGTGCTGACACTGTTGGTTTTCAATGAGCCACTTGAGTGAAGGTATAGCTTAGCTGCTGCAGATGATAGGAAGTTTCTAATTTGACAGATTGAACTTTACTTTATTGCAGACCTTTTTGATATGGGTTTTGAAATTGAGGTTTGTGTCAATATGTACTCCTCAGTACTTGTTCTCCTTCCAGAAAAGAAAATATATTGTTCTGTTATAATGCTGTGGCCCTTGGAGAAGAACATACACACTGTCTTTGAGATATTTGGTTGCAAACAATTATTGTTAAGCCAGGATGTAATATTCTCTAACACATCAGTGACCTTGGTAGCAGCCTCTTCTGCCATGAGTAAAAACAACTGTATCATCCGCATACATTAATACATCACATTATCCACACACAGAAGGCAGATCATTTATGTACATGCTAAACAGGATTGGGCCCAATACAGAGCCCTGCGGTACTCCAGTTGACAAACATAGTATATGCCATTTCTTTATGTATATTGTTGTGGGAATGGAAAGATAAATGAAAGAAGGTGGATATATCCATATCCGTATCTTCATTATAAAAATGTTCTGCATGTCAAAATGAAAGACAGCCCACACACCTATCAATCATCAAACCCGTGGGGTCTCAATTCATTACGTGTTGATTTCTATCAACGGGGGAGTACTTCAGGAAAGTCGACAGAGGGGGGGGGGCGCGCTAGTGGAGTACTTCGTGACCACAGAGTGTGAACGTTGTGATCAGCTGTTTTAGCGCAGTTCTCCAGTGAAGGGGGGGGGAGTCTCCCTCCGCAGCCGGTTGGCGTAGTTTTAGCACAGTTCCGTTGTACAGACCGACGTTAACAGCAGCCCGTCTGTGCACACGGAGACCGACTCTGTCGTCCGGTGATCTAACCGCCTTCTGGAAAAGCTTCACAAGTACGTCGGTACGCAAATGCGCTTTGTGACACAAGTGACGGTACGCATTTCAGATTACGCACATAACCTGCGTACCAGTTAGTTATGTGCACCCCTGTACTACAGCAAAAGTATTCTCCGTCGGGACTTCCTGCAACAACGCCACAGCGTTATCTTGATTCTGATTGGCCAGAAGACTCTATTGAGAAGACGATCACTACGTGACAAAAGTTTTCAAAACCGTTTCTAGTCTTCGGTATTTCCAGACAAGTGGCTGAAATCAATCTGACTAACTGCTGTCTGTGAAATTTACTCCGCCCGAGTTGGCAGACGTTATTTTGCTTACCTTAACATCATCTTTCATGGTGGGGCTAAGCCATTTCTTGGTATGGGTGTAGCCTACCCCAGCCATACCCCGGTGCTGCCACTGGTGGGACGTATGGGGCGGGCCATTCTGCACATGCGTTAAATATTTTAATGCAATTAATTAAAAAAAAAAAATTACCGCCGTTAACGCGATAATTTTGACAGCATTAATATTAACGCAATATATTAACACAATATATTATTCTATATTGTAATATATTAACACAATATATTATTGTATATATCAATATATTGTAATATATTAATGCAATATATTAACACTATATATTATTCTACATATCTTCAATATATTTTGTAGATATGAATACATATGTTTTTCATGTTGATTATATCAGTATCAGTTGGTGTAGCCAACAGCAAGATTTACTTTATTAAATCTTTTCAATTAACCAGTAAATCAGAAAGCAAAATAATGCAATATATTGACAGTTAATATATGGGGAAATATATTTTCTTTGCGTAAGGGGGAAATGCAGCCTGAACACCAGACAGGCAATCAGAATTCCTAACGAGGAGAATGCCTCAGGCCGGCACGGAGCAGGGAAGCTACTGTACACCTGAGTTACTATTCCCTTGAATGATAAATACACAGTTACAGCATGCAGTAGTTCTGCATATACTGTGTCTCAACATAAATAATTGAAACACGTTGTGTTGTTTTTCATTTACCTTGATATATTTTTAGTCATGTTCTAAAATGACTTTTGGCACAATACGTCATTGCAAGGCAGGTTTTTGCTGTGAGGTTTTCCAGTAACTTCTATCCATAAACAGTTCTACTTTCTGTGGCAATACGGTGCCCATGTGTCAGCTGGATGAGGAGCATACATTGTTAGATTAGATTAGGCTGGGAACCGATAATCACACCAGCCAGTCTATGAACATATTATGCCTCACACACTCAGTGAGCCAGCAGTGGAATACCAAACGCTGTGTCTCCAGCCTTGCATGAAACCAACGAGTCCTGCGGGTGTATTTAACTGCTGCAGCGGTAGAGCTGAAAAGATATTGGCAACAGTTAAAGCTCTTTACTTTGAGTTACTAACTACCTATAGAGCTCATTCCAGGCACGTATGTATTGTTTTTACCGTAGGGGAGAAAGCTGAGCCAACTTTCACTTGTGTTGTCCTCTTGGCAAGGACAAATGAGAGAAGTACAATGACAACAACAGCCTCTACTTCAGGGTGACTTCTGTCAATCAAAATGCAAATAATGCATCTATAACAAATCGTCATGAAAAAATTATATGGCTAAGGGCTAAGTTGATCGGGGTAAATTGAGCCATCTGGAGGTACATTAACAATTTACTTTTTTAGTTTAAACCTGAGTTGTTTGGTACAGGACTGTTGTTTAAAATGCTAGCCCTCAGCATTTCTTTGGAGTAAGACCATTGAACTGATCAGCCATTTTTTTGTTTGCAACTCCTTCTCTCTCCTGCGTGAAGACCCTCCTGGCTGTTCCACTATACCCGACTGCTTTCACTTCCTTCCTTTTTACCAATCTCCGCAGGGTGGACCTGTCAATGTTTCTGTCTTTTGCCTCTGCTCTGATGGATTTTCCACCCAAGGAAAAAAGGAAAGGAATGTAAATAATAGTAACACAGAAAGTGAAGTTCCTTTTAAAGAAGAAGTCCCAAATAAAAGCTGCCTACCTACTATGTGATAAAGGTTATTTAAGTGTCTTATTAGTTCAATTACACCGCCTTTGATGTTGGGAAGTCCTTAAAATTCAAACAACAAATGATAAAGTTGGTCGATGCCCTCCAAATGACCTACATACATGTTTCTCTGCCTTCCAAAGGTATTGAACACATCATGATTAAGGTGTGGGATTGTTTGGGAAAAAACAAGGTTCAGCATTAAGGTCAGTAACGTACACGAGAGCCAGGGTGTAGTGGTGGTGCATCGGCTGTTTGTAGAGGAATACAAAACAAAACCAATGTTGATGATCATAACCCAACCCTCTGGTAAGCAGGATCCCTTCCCTGAGAGGAGGAGGCAGAAGCCAGCTGAGAGTGACCGATTGAATCTGAGGCCGGCCGCTAACTGGCTTTTATCTCAATTCTCAGGAGCCTGTGGAGTCTATTTTATACGACGTTAGAAAGACTGATTCTTATTACATTATAAGCTTATTGTGCTCAGTTCATGAGGCTGTGACTTTGCAATAAATAGACAAAATCACCAATCCCACGGTTTGATGGGTTGGAAAGGAAACGAAGGAGAAAGTCACAGCAAGAACGTTTTTAGCTTGCATTGGAAATGTTGCAAAAGCACACTGCAGAGACAATGAGTTATTATTAGGCTCTGGCCTTGGCAGTGTGTGTGGGTGTGTTCAACGCCTCCACATAGCTAGGAAGCAGCATTATGAAGGTTTTCCACTATAACTGTAGAAACGTTGTAGAAAACAAATGACCTATGATGGCGACAGAGTAGGGAGGGCTGCCACAGGCCGGCCGAATGCTGATTGGAAGGTCGTGTTGCCAAGAGACTGGAGCCTCATCCCAATACCCCTCCTCGACTCCTCTCTTCCCCTCCTCCAGGACTTGACCCGGAAATCGATCAAGACACACCATTTTGAAGGACGTCCCAATAGCTGACATGCACACGGAGGAGTCGAGGAGGGAGGGAGGAGGGAGGGAGGAGACACGAGAGCAGACTACACGGAAGTGTTTTCACTACTCGCGTATACAAGCCCCGCCCCCACCTTCACAGCTGGTCCATTTCAACAGAGGAAAACCCACAACTGGAAGATGAGTGGAAAAGTGCTCACAGCTCCGTGGGAATTATTATGTGCAATTCATTTCTTAAGGTTATACTAACTAAGATCTTGAAGCCATTATTGTGGGTCGTTAGAAAATAAATGTTAACACATGCACTTTTTCTTTTAAGGGACTGATGATGAGACCCTTAACCTGCTACAGCTGCGGTCTGAACATGACCAGGGAGGAAGCATCGTGCCAACAGAGCATGGGAGTAAGTTAAAAGTGTAAGTGTTTTCACCTAATCATTTGTATGGATGTACATACATGTCTTTGCTCAGGGAAATACTTAAGAACATGGGACTGCAGGGACCTGTGAGCCCTTCCCAGGTGTCCAAGAAATGGAACAATTTAAAACGGAAGTATAAGGTGTGGTAACAATGTTGTTTAGCATGCATTTTGCTTAATCACTAGTATTATTATTATTATAATTATTTATAATGTACATGTATTTGAGTCACCCACGCTTTCCATCATCTTACACTGGAAAAGGCGATGGTGACCGGCACGGTGGGTTGAGTGCAGAAAGCTGGCTTTGATTGAAGGAGACACTGATTTGTTAATTATTTCGTACGAACAAAAGCGCATCTGTTTCGTTCCTTAAGCAAAAATCAACTGAAGATGCAAATCATTTGCATTGATTAATGATTCAGCACAGACAATCATTTAGGAGATATTTTCTTTTTCTAGTGATCCATTTTATAAAGTCTGAAGTTATTTTTTCCATCCAGTTAAAAAATAATTGGTTTTGGCGGGTGATTTCTTTTTGTCAGGACCGTATTTTTTGGCCTCAACCGAGACCACCCAATGTTCTAAATACAGTTGAATTCATGTCATTAAAATACCATTCTAGGCAAGGCAAGTTTATTTATATAGCCCCTTTCAGCACCAGGCAATTCAAGGGGCTTTACAAAAATGAAATTCTAGCCAAAAGAAACACATGACCGTGGTGTTCCATACATTTTTAAAAGACAATATACGTATGTTCCTTGTGTTAAGAGTGCATCTATTTGCCCCAAAAGCAAGTGAACCATGACATTCAAGATTCAAAATGCTTTATGTTATTACCCGCTTTGATTATGGTAATGCAATTACATCAGCATCAAAACCCAATTACTGATCGCTGTGTATCAGCAGGCTATAGAGTGGTGCACATACTGGCCAACCCTCCCGATTTCATTGCCCTGTCCCGGTTTCCTCCCGGGTCATATTTCTCCCGCATTTCTCTCGATCTCTGACTAAATCAGATTTACTCAGGACTGTTTCCACTCGGACTTTAATACAGCTACACCATTGTTTGGTTTCCATGGTAGCGCGTCTCTTTAGTAGCGCGCGCAGCTGAGAGTCTGAGAGGGTGAGGAAGATAGTCACAGAAAACAGAACAAGAATCGACAACTCGACCCTCTGCTCACTCCTTTCCTAAAATACAGGTCCAGCCCACACACATGCTCCATCTAGCACCTGGTGCTAGTTTTGAAATGCTCCCGATCTCTGAGGTCTCAAGGTTGGCAAGTATGCTTGAGACCTCAGAAATCCGGAGCATTGGTGTAGCTGTATTAAAGTCAGAGTGGAAACAGTCCTGAGTAAATGTAAATCTGATTTGGTCAGAAACCGGGAGAGGGCAATGAAACCGGGAGAGGGCAATGAAACCGGGAGTCTCCCGCGAAAATCGGGAGGGTTGGCAAGTTAGGTGGTGCAGTGACGAGTCCTAAAACCCAGAAGTGAGTTAGCATTTTACCACCACTGGTTCCCTCGCCTCAGAGCCAATGGGATTTCTCCATAGGATTTTGGAAAATAGCTCGAAATGAGGTCTGGATGACACAAATTGAAGAGACGGATCACGTTTTGTTCGACGACATTAAATCAGCAGCGACCCCACTGTCACATCCTGGCCCTGACTAATCGCCTCACTCCCTCACCTGATGTGTTTCCCTCCCTGTTAATCGCCTGCCTCCACGAGCCTCAGCTGTCCCTAATCCCCCCCCCCCCCCCTGTGTATCTAGTCTGTGCTGTTGCCTTGGTCAGTGCCAGTTCGTCTTGCATGAAGTGCTCCAAGAGACTCTCCGAAAGTCAGCTACAGTTCTAGCTGTTAAGCGTTGTTTTTCGTTGCTTCCAGTCTGTTCATTTTGGATGTATTATTTTGCCTGTTTTGATTAAACCTTTTTGCCTGGTTGTGCTCTTGAGTCCTATTTTTAGCTTGTGCCAGTACTTGTGTTTGATACTCTGGTGATTTCTGAAGAGGTGTCTGAAAAACGATGGTTGTTACCAAGCGGCTGAATAGGACTACAGAAGTTGTCGAGGACGTTGTGCGTCATTACGCCGAACACGTAAAAACTCCCGCTCAGTGTGTTTGCCCTGTTCTGCTTGAAAGCAAGTCGCTGCGCTTTTGCAAACTGTTAAAACAAACGCTTCAACTTGTACACTTTTGAATATCGATCTTATCTCGGCGTGACGTTGAAGTCGTGCAACCCTGCTGTAGTTCGTTTATAGCATAACGTTAGCATTTTAGCTTCTGGCAATTCGATTTATGATTAGAACATTTAAAAGTAGGGAAGACATGTGGATATTATCTGGCTGAACAAAGCGTGATTTTGTCGAGGGTCCCCATGCGCAGCTTACCTCCGGGTAAGGGTTGTAAATCACCAGCAATAGACATCCCTGCAACACATGGATCCATAATACTATTCACTCCATTATCCCATCAGAGACAAATGGTAATTATTGCAAAGTGTACACACAGCTGCAGTCACACGTATAGTCTATGGCACACGAAGGACAATAGATTAGCAGGCTGTGGAGATGAGGGGAGGCTCTTTGGGTTTCAACATCAAAGCACAAACAGTTGTTTCTGTGTCAGCACCAAAACTCCTTTGAGAACCAATGTCTTCATTGTTGAATATCATTTGAAATGTTTTCTTACAGTGTACTGTAAAAAACATACAGCTGTTCTACAAAGTATAACATTGGAACTTGTTCAGAGTTTGAATCTTTATGGTATGTCGCTTTGGATAAAAGCATCAGGCAAATAAAGGGTAATGTTCAATTTACAATTGTCTCTCGTCATCCTATATAGGGTGACATTGGACATTTCAGGCAACAGCACTGTTTTGCATCTGACCATCTTAAAGTATCAATAGATATAAGGGCTGTCAAGTTAACGCGTTAATAATGCAAAAAAAATTAACGCCACTAATTATTTTAACGCGATTAACGTGTATCTTTTTTTACATTTTGTATAGTGTATTTTTTTGTCCTCGGCCGCCCCGTAGGTTCAGAGCGCAAAGCATTGATGTTGTAGTTAGATGGCGGGAGATTCTACGAGCAGAGATTAACATTATGGATTCAAGAAAAGGTATTTTAAACGGCAAGTTCAGCTTCAAAGTCCTACCAGAGGGCTCTGTCGACCAAAGTAATTTGCAATTACTGTCGATGTGAATTGAGTTGCCATAGGAGTACATCTAGTTTAAAATATCATCTGCAAGCCAAGCACACATGTGATGCCGACAGCCCCGCTCCCGCTTGAGGCAGACAACACGCCTGGACACGTCAACGCGCAGCAAGCTCTCCACAGCAATCGCTAAATGGCTACAGAGTGGAGGACGTGGGACTGCGTGATATAATTCGTCTCGCATCCAACGACTACACGTATGAATTGCCTTCCAGAGCCACCACTGTGACGAAAATAGTCAACTTGTACGAAGTCCAAAAAGCGAAAGTAGAGGAGGATGTGAGACTTCCACCGTGCGCTCACTGGAGACTATTGGACTTCACTGAGTAATGACAGTTACCTCGGGGACACAGCGGGAACCTCAGTCTCATGCCCTGCCTGTTATGAAGACAGAGGAGCGGCATTTCGCCACAACTGCGCCGAGCACTTTATGCAGGAAGCAGACAGCGGGACATTGCACTAAAAGTCAGCACACTCACCACGGATAGCGCACGCAACATGATAGCAGCTCCCGTTCCAGCATGCCTTGCTGCACATAGTCTACAACGATCCAGGACAGTCCGTTTGACGGCGCATTGGCAACGTGCAGACTCATTCTGAGGAACCAACAACCTCTGAGAGATGTGCTGGCCCTACAAACAACCAACGTTACCATGCCAACAACAGCTGAGCTGGCTAAACTGCAGCAGTTGGAGACAGTGCTGAAGCCCTGCAGGTAATTTATTAATTAGAAGTGTGTGTGTGTGTGAGAATGAATGTGTGTGTGTGTGTGTGTGTGTGTGTGTGAGAGAGAGAGAGAAAAAGAGTGTGTGTGTGAATGTAGCAGCTCCTAACTGAAGTGCTTTTCTCTATTATTGCAGGATATCTGATCTTCTTGGAGGAGAGAAGTTTGTTTCATGCTCGGTGGTGCTGCCTGCTTTGTGTCATCCATCGAGAGGGATGGAGTCCTCTGAGGATGACCCAGCCTGAGGTAACATTCAAGCAGACCTTCAGAACAGACATGGAGAAACGCAAGGACAAAACAAACATCGCATGGCTGAGATTAGCTCTCATGCGCTGGATCCTAGGTGTAAGGACCTGAAGTGTCTGTCCAGACCTGCCAGGGCTGAGGTGTGGCGTTCGATCACTGCCTCACTCGGGGGGGAGAGGCCTGCACAGCCAGAGAGACGTCTGAGCCACCTAAAAAGAGATTCGCTCTCATGGTTGCCCCAGTCAGTGGGACGGGTGGCGCAGTGGTCTGTGCATCTGATCATCAGATCAAGGGGGGTGCTGGGGAACTCCGGTTCGTAACCCGCTCCACTGCGTCAGGCCGTTGTGTCCTTGGGCAAAAGACACTTCACTCAGATTTGCTCCTGTGGGTATTGTCCACAGTACATGTATAATATCAATGTGTACTTGTAAAAGCGCCTCGATGACCTCGAGGCGCCGCTGCTGCGTCTGTAAAGCCGTTGTGTCCTTGGGCAAGACACTTCACCTGAACTTGCTCCTGTGGATATTGTCCAGTGAACATTGCATGTATAAAAAATATGTGCATCTGTAAGCGCTTTGAGCACTGGAAAAGCGCTATAATAAATGTAAGGAATTATTATTATTAGAGTCTTCGTCTGATGAAGAGGAGGACTGTATTGAGACCTGTGTGGAGCGCTACAAGGCAGAGCCTACTATTGCCCTGGAGGACTGTCCTCAACAGTGGTGGTCCAAACATGAAGGGGCACACAGCAAGATGGCCGGCCTTGCACGCAAGTACTTGGCAACACCTGCCACATCCGTACCCTGTGAGAGATTATTCTCATTGTCTGGGCATGTCGTTCAGAAGAAGCGAGCTGCCCTGTCGTCCGACAATGTAAACAGGCTTGTCTGTTTGAGCAACTGGCTCAGTGCAAAGAAGTAGACATGGTCGAGAGAGAGAGAATGAGCACACAGACAGACATGCGCCCGCTGTTCAGGGCTTGTTTAAAGGCCAATCTTAGCGTGGTAACGAGACACATGGTGTACCAGAAGTGTCCATCTTATATCCCCACTGCAACGATGTGTTGTTCAAATGATAATAAACAAACAAACCTTTGCATAAAGCATATTTGTCCACTCATATGTTGATAAGAGTATTAAAAACTTGAAAAATATTCCCCTAAGGAACATTTAGAACAGATAAAAAATGTGCGATTAACTATTTTAATCGACTGACGGCCCTAATATATATATTTGTAACATCCCCTATCGGCCTAGCTTTCAACAATCTTCCAAAGAACGAAGTATGTGGACCACTACATCAAAACAGGAAGGGGTGGCAGTTGGGTTTTTCTCATTAGCTAAAAAGTTGTCTATTGCCACTTTAAAATAGTTTTTACAAATCTGATAAATAATCAATTCATGCAGCTTACTATTTATTCACCATTGCACTAGGATCAAAGATTTGTGATTCAAGGAAGATATATTTTAAACCTGGCAAACTCACATATATGTCCAATTTATAACTCCTTCACCAAAAAATCATTATATTATTGAACTCCAGACTCTCATTCCAGTCTTTGAGCTTATTTTAGGAAAGTGCGTTCTAAATACGCCTCTGCAATTTAAAAAAAAGACTTGAGACTTGAACTGATTTTGTATACTTAAACATGTAATCCCTTATTTGAGGCACACGTGCAACAACCTTCCTGGAAGTACTCGTATACTCTACTTAAATAAAAGTACTATTACCCAGAGGTGGGACCAAGTCATTGTTTTGCAAGTCAGAGTCAAGTCCTAAACTTTGACAAAACGAGTCTTTAACAAGTCCGTATGTGCTTTTCAACACATGTAATGACATCCATCAACAGAATAATACTTAATAATCAAACTGCTCTTTATTAGTCACATTCATAATCCATTTTCTCTCTGCTGGTAAAGTAAGGCTACCGTGACTCCCCCGTCTGTGTGCGAGGTGGCGGGGCAGTTTACACACACGCAGCTGCTACATGCAGCAACACACACACACGGAGGAGATGGCGGAGAGAACGCGCTCCGAGGTGTGGTTAAACTATAGCCGTCTCGATGTGGAGAATACTCGTTACCAAAAGTGGAATAAGAGTTTAGCATGTAAGGGCGGCAACACGAGCAATTTGTCCTCCATTTTCACTGCTAATTTATGCTTATGTTCTATTAGTGCATTAAAAAATCATGAATGAAGTTTCAGCTCAGACCCCACGCTTAATATGTCTCCCCCTGGCCCACCTACATTTCTCCAGGCCCACCCACACCATAATTCCTGGCTACGCCACTGCTGTGTACAACATGTTATAAGAGACCCACAATCTATCTCTATGCAAGGGATACTGTGCAGCGAGGCGGTCTCTATGGGGAGAAGAACACCTGAATCTAGATCCCTCTGCAGGTGGTACTTTAAAGGGGACCTATCATGCAAAATGCGCTCTTGTATACATGAATGTGTCCCCGGTGTGTCAGGGAACTCACCAAGTGTCCCAAAACACAACCCTCTCTCTTTTCCTCCGTACCCAAATCTCTAAAAACGGGGCTGCAACGGAGCTGATACAGATTTGAAAATAGTCTGACGTCAGTGACGAGGAGCTCCGCCTATATGGCCAACTCTCCACCAATCAGGGGAATGAGAGGTTGCGTGGCATGGTAACAGCATGGTAACGGCATGGTAACATGAGCTCGTAACTCGGCCGCTCCTTTGCAGGGGGGCGTGGTCGGGTGGAGGAGAGCAAAATGAGGCATGGCGAAAATGCATGATCTGTTTGGTATTTTCAAAAAGAAAACGTATAAATATACCTTTTATGTATGTATGGCCCTACAATATATTATTCAAATATAGCATGATAGGTCTCCTTTAAGTATATTTTGATGCTAATACTTTTGTACTTTTACTTGAGTAACATTTTGAATGCAGGACTTTTGATTGTAACCGAGTATTCCTACACTCTGGTACTTTTACTCAAGAACAAGATCTGAGTGGTTACCAAACAAAACCCTGCTCTGAAGGTTATTTTCATTTTATAAATCCTGCACTCAGCTTTGCTTTCTCCAATATCACTGAAAAGCAGCCAGACGCTGCTTCTTTTTTCGGTTTTCGCAAATCTCTTTTTCCGATGCGCTTGCATTTAAATGGTAAATGGTAAATGGACTGTACTTACATAGCGCTTTATCCAGTCTTTAAGACCCCTCAAAGCGCTTTACATGCTACATGTCGTTCACCCATTCACACCCATTCATACAGAGCAGTGTATATTACTCTAGGAACTAACATGCATACACATTCACACACCGTTGGCCATGCCATCGGGAGCAACTCAGGGTTAAGTATCTTGCCCAAGGATACATCGACATGTTGACTGCATGGGCTGGGATCGAACCCACAACCTTCTGGTGGAAAGACGACCGCACTCCCTTCGCAACCACAGTCGCCCTAAATCCGCCTCTGTGCAGCTGGCCTGTACCACTACACCTGCTGTGCCCCCCACACTTATTTCACATAATGGTATGATCCTCGTGTGTCCTCGCATATGATTGGCCGCATGGTGGCCCAGCTAAATAAAGACCCGCCCCTGCCTGCAAGGATTCCCAGCAAGAGTTGCAGCGGCTGAAGAGTCTGCTTTCCTCGACGGGAGTCTGCTCTTTTAGCGGCAGCTCGCGATCGGCGTGTTGGAGACCTCTGAATTAAAGTATCAAGTCACCTCAAGTCAAGTCCCGAGTCATTGGTGTTCAAGTCGAGTCGCAAGTGTTTTGTGATTTTGTCAAGTCGAGTCTCAAGTCATCAAATTGGTGACTAGAGTCTGACTCGAGTCCAAGTCATGTGACTCGAGTCCACACCTCTGCTATTACCACAATCTAAACATATTCCATTGCAAGTATAAGTGCCAAGTTCAACAGAAGTATTATCAGCTAAATGTACTAAAGTACCAAAAGTAAAAGTTCTCATTGTGCAGAATGGATTCAAGGTGTTGAATATTTATAGTATATTAAAATATTCTATAAATACATTTGTTCTAATTCCCCGATATGAAGCACATTTGAGGACCGAGTCAATAACTACAAACTATATATCATATTACACAACTTAAAAGCAACTGTCTAATACATGTAGTGGAAATAGGAGTACAATTATCCCAATAATAAACTTGAGTAAATGTACGTAATTCAAACACTGTATTGGAAACAATTATCTCACAGAAAAACTAAATTGCATAATCTGGTGATAGAACACACACAGGCAACTCCTTGAGTTTATTACAGCAGTAACATGATGATTAGGCCCAATCCCAAACCACACCCTACACACTCCCCCTCCGTGGAGTGACACAAAGGCTCCCTCCTGTCAGATGGAGGGAGTAAATACAGCGGCAAGCTTTGGGACCCTCTCTCCGGCAGAAACAGGAAGTGCCGTAACTGTAACAACGGTTTCAAATCAGCTTCTCTTTGACAACACTTAAAATGAATAACTCAAACATCTTTAATTGTGTTAAACCTGATGTTTATAAGCTTCTTAGTTTTTGCAACAGTCTGTAAATATACACAACTTTATAATAAAATGCACACACTTACCTTTGTCTAGAGCAGGGGTTCTCAAAGTTTTGATGAGTGAGGGCCAATGTAGGTACCCAATACTGGATTGAGGGCCGCCCGAGAAAAAACGGAACACAAAATAATTCCAAAACAAATCCTTTCTTTATTGTACTAACCAATTATACATTCAGTATACATTAAGGACTTGCAGAGGACACACAGTTGGGTTATCTACAGACAGTGACTAGCTAGAATCGCTAGCTAACTCCCGTTTCTGATTCTGATAACTTACAACAGATTTTCCGCTTAACCGCAACTCGCGAGATGCCTAGTTGCCATGCAACCAGTAGTCAAGCAAACTTTCCACAAGCTGTCATTCATAATTTAGGAATGACAACCCAGGGGGCGCAGTTTTACCATTCTTAAAGTCCATTCTAATTCTTACTAGATACAACCATGGAGGATTAAAATATAACGCATGCATTTCAGCGTGTCACATTAACTATCGCGGGCCGCCAGAAACCTTTCCGCGGGCCGCACTTTGAAAACCCTAGACTAAACACAGGTACAATCGTAAATTAAAGACTCCAATGATCAGGAATGCCAGAATCCAACCCGACCACAGCTTCACGAGGTACGCTATACGAGAGTTGGATTTCCCACGTCATATTCCTCTGTTCTATACAATGCACAATTTAAGATTTAGAGCTCTTCTTCCTTCACTGTCTAATAGTGATCAAGCTGGGATTACCAGGATCACATGGAGCGCCGTACATTCAACGCCTGACCGTCTCTGGTCACATGGGTGAAATAAACCTAATTCAAGTTGCAATGCTCATGTAGCTTGTCACTCTAAGACTGAGGCAGAGGAAGAGAGGAAGATAGATTATCTGAGCTGACAGGCTTTCCTGAACCCCAATAGAAGCCCACCTACTCTGCACTCACACACATAAGCCCCTATGGTTTAAGGCCTCAATATCCATGTCAATCTGCATAAGCCCACGGTAATGAAAGAACAACATGGATATGGCACGACTCTCAGGAGCCCCGTGATATGATGTGACACTCACACAGCGCACAGATGGAAATAAATAGGCCGTGCTTATTTGAAAACGTAATGACTTTATTTCGCTGAGTGTGTGTGTGCGTCTCTCTGTACGTAGAAAAACGGAAAGCCAGCTCTTTGACCAAAGAACGTAAGCTTGGGCATTATAGGATTGGTCGATTGCATTACATCACTGGTCTAATTGGCTGTCTCCTCTATTGTTCTTGGACCAAACCAAAATGCAAAGGATGCTTTTTAAGTTGAGGAAGAACTCAGGAGGGCTTTGGACATTTGAATGGGCTAGACAGGTGGGTGGCAAGGACGAGACTTTGTTTACCGTTTTCTTTTCAGAATAGGGAGTAGAGTTCACAACCAAGATGGAATAAGTCTTTAAAAATGAAGTATACAGAATAATAAATCAGCTCCATCAAAGTTTCAGGACAGGAATAAAGGACATGGTGAACCCACAGATGTCTTTACCACGGAGCCTGTCTGATTAAAAAGAAGGCACCAGAACGTCTTTAATTGTGTTGTATTGTTCAAAGAGTACTGTGGCATTCTTTACAATTTATGTTGTGTTCATGAGGGATTGGATTGTTTGCAGCTAACGGCAGGGTTTTTCACCTCAGTTTCTTCTTAGGCGATGCTGCATTTTATTGTTCATGGCAAAGTTAAAAAAGTCTCTCTGAAGAACCAGCACCTTCCCGTGGTAGAGAGGTTGGTGTGCCCTGATGAACCTGGGGGCTGTGTTGTCTGGAACCTTGTGTTCCTGGTAGGGTCTCCCATGGCAACTTGGTCTCAGGGGGCCAGACCAAGATAGGTTCAAAAGACCTCATGAAAGAACAAGAAGCCCGGGTCCCCTTCTGGAGCCAGGCCCATCTTTCTGACATCATTCGTGTACAACTTTTAAATCTGATTCATACTTTCACAGATATTAAACATTGTTCAGAGGCCTTCTTCAGATTTTAGAGTGCGTGATGTCAGATTTCATTTTGCCTTCATATTTTCTTTTAAACCTGCCATAATTCCCAAACCCTACATTCCTGAGACATACTTTCTCATGGCAAACGTAGCAAAACATCTCGTAGCTTGAAAGATTAAACAAAATGCCTCGAGGGCATGAAGTGACAAAAACGTTCAACATGTCTCCATTAAACCCCATTGTAAATTCAGCCTCACCTTTCCCCACCACAGCAGCCGCACACCTTTAGTTAATCTGCCAAAAAGGCCACATTATTAACACGAAAGTACACACCAAGTACACTTCAGATGCTCAAGTTCCTTGACATGCTTCACGCTTTGAAATTTCACCGATATCTGCTACGGTTCTTCAACAAAACGTTCACATATAACAGGTTCATCTCTCATTCAGAACAATGAAAATGCTCTCCTCTCACTGATCACCATGGAAACCTTTGATCTCTGGACACGTCGTCAGCTCAAATATAAACACCTGTGTCATGAAACACGATGATGTCATCACTCCATAACAGCAGACTAACGACGTGGTCACTGGAGTTTAACAGACTGTCTCAGCCTATTCTTTCCCGTCTGATGGAGACGTCATACCGACTTCCACATGTTCCACATATTTTAGACATTATTGGTGACGTATGGTTTTAGTTCAAAAGTTTTCAGTTCAAATATTCTGCTGCTTTTTCATGCATTTAGAGCTCTGGCATATGTGGGCCGTGGACTTTCACAGTGTCGGTCCCGCATCCGCCGCCGCAAACACCCGCCGGTTCGATTCCGGCCTGAAGTCCAAAAAGTTTATTACAAAATAATCTCCCGTTCATCGCGTCCATTCGCGACCCACCTATCACATCTCTGCGCCCCACACTTTGAGAAACGCTGACTTATAGTGAAAACCACTCTTGAATGATGGTAAGGTAGACTAAAAGTTTTAGGAATCCACACTATAACATATAATAAGTACCCTGTATCCAGATTGATGCAAAACAAGTGACCTTTGACCTTTTTAGAGAGATTTAGAAAAGAAAACCCACTTCTGGGGTCATTTGGGTGGATTTTCCATATCTCTGGCCCCCATCGGTGGATTTTGATGATCCACTCTCCACCCTCTTTTTAACCGTTAGAGCCAATAGAATCGAGGGAAAGTTCCTAAAATCCATCTAAACATTACCCATTGGTGAATGAGTGATGCGTAGCCAGAATGCCCCGGAACCGGAAGCTGTCATACACTCAGTAGCTAATATGAAATCTCCGTTATTGACAGAAAAAGTGAATGATGGATTATCAGTAATCATTTCAAAGGGACACGGACACATTGGATTAACCTTCAGCAGCGTTTTTATTGTTTTAATGCCATTGAACACAACTTTTGATCAGAAAACAACAACGTTAAGACGCTTTTAGCCGTTTTGGCTGTTGTTGTCGTTTTGCCTCGAGTTCTCAGCTCAGTGATGATACTTATATGTCTGGAATCTGTGGACTATCAGCTTGCTAATCGATATCTTTTTTGTGCAGATATGATAAGTAAAAAGGGTATTTTAACGTGAGTTCTGTGCTAAGTAGGGTTGGGTATCGTTTGAATTTCCACAATTCCGATTCCGATTCCGATTCTACTTTTCGATTCCGGTTCTTAACGGTTCTCGATTCCGATTCTTTGAGGGGCAGGGTAAAAAAATGATACATGCTTCTTCCACCAAAAAAATTACATTTATTCGAGAAACTTTTACACAGGTTAGTTTAAAGTAATATTCACATGAATCAGTCTGTTTATATTCACTGCTATGTAACTTTAACCTGAGAACCAATGCAGCTACAACAGTGCAACAGTCCAACTTTTAAAAACAGTTCTTGTTGAGAAAAACAAGCATATCTCAGGCATACCGGGAAGAAATGTTTGAACATTTTGAAGTAAAATGCTTCAATCTGGTGCACACGCAGAATTACTAGAGACTAGATCTAGGGGGTACAACTCCAAACACCCATATGAAAAAGATTGGTTTACATTAATTACATTAATTAAATAACAAATAGCCTACATGTAATGCATTTTATTTTTGTTGTTCATTCATATCTTATTTTACTATTTTATTTATGCATATTTTTTTATCTCTCCAGTTTAAAACGATATGTCTGGTTTACTGTCCTATAGTTTACATTGGAATGATTTCAAACCTGTTTTATCCCAATAATTATAAAAGAGTGCCTTGGAAATATGTGTTTACATAAATTGTGATCAAAACGTTTGAGACCCACTGAGATAACTTAGACTAAAGTGAACTATCTAAACACTGAGAGTCCTTTACCTCACTGAGCTGAAGTTATCAGCCTCTCAGTCTGACTGGAGAGGACTCTCCTCCACATCATTGTAGAAACATCTTCTTCTTCCGTAAGAGCAGCTAGCACCAGATGCTAATAACAACAGCGCCGGTTCCAGTGCACCCTCGTGAGCTGCGGTTGCCAGATAAGCCAACATCCCCCATTTTCATCACTTGCAGCGCCCATCGTACAGGGCAAATGAAAAGTGTAACCGGGATGAAAAGGGTGTTACATTTACTTAATTATGAATGTTGTTACATCAAGGCTGAAAATTAGGATGAGCACCAACGGTCAAAACATTTATTTGTTCTCCCAGAGCTGTCAGCGCAGCGCCTCCACAGATCTGGCGCCCTAGGCGAACATTTATAATGCCAGTGCGACGGGCCGGCCCTGGTCTCAGGTTACACTGTAGGAAATGTAGATACAACGCTACATTTCCCGCCCCGCTGCAGTCATGCAGTAGGCTACGGAGAGCGGCGAGAAACATTTCCTCAGGAATCGAAAAGCGGAACCGAAATTCACATTTCTAAATGATACCGTTGGAATCGAAATGTTGGAACCGGTTCCGAACCGGAACCGGTTCTCGGTACCCAACCCTAGTGCTAAGTGTGTTAGCATTATTTCGCTCAGGGCTAATTCCGAGCCTTTGTTATGGCCCTTATGTTTCGTTTTTTTAAAAATTGTTAATATTGTCTGTTAGCCGAGTTTCTTCCCGTTAAGTGGATATGACACATTCATAGTTTATTAAATGTTAAGAAGCCCTCAGACGCTGTTTCTTGCAAGATGTTGCGTTTTGCCCGCGGGGCCGTGGGGTTTAACTGGTTAAAGTTTCCTCTTCTCTGGAATCCATCGATCTGATTGGTTATTAGCAAAATACTACGGAGGGAAGATATTTTCGTTTGGATTACTGGTCTGGGGGAAGCTTGTGTGTGTGTTTGTGTGTATTGTGTTTGTTTCCCGGGGAAACCACTCACGAGAAACACGGCTGTTGTTATGCCTGCTGTGACAGTTACTCCGTTCTCCACTTGTAATTTTGCCGAAACAAGTTTAATATTCTGAAAGCCAAGACTTTGTTTATTTGAAACTAGATGAAAACAAACTGTAACGGACCCTGCCGTGTTATCTATGATTACTATACTCTTACGTTCATAATGTCAGTGGAGGGAGGAGTGAGTGGCGAGTGAGAGCTGTCTTCGTCCCTTTGCAAGCTTCACACATTTATTTATCGAGAGATTTTGGAAATAAAAGTTTCATATTCTGAAAGCCAAGACTTTGATTATTTAAAATCAAACAAAACGCAAATCCACGTTTATTTTTAAATGAGCCGTTTCGACTGATTTCGATAGAGCGGGTCACATATGCAGTAGATTGTAACCTGCAGTCGCATAGAAAACGTTATAAAACAATAATAGATTTATAATCAGGTGAATTCCATGTGTCACAATAAATGTTTTAGGATAGAATTGGACAAATACAACTTGCTAACTGCTGGTAAAGAGGACAGATCAGGTGTTCATTCATTTGATTAGGATTTGACTAGAATTGACGTTCTGTACGAAATGTCAAGTCAATCTATCAATATAGTTAAGATCAACTTTCACATGCTTGAATTACTGTTGGGGCTTAAACGTATTTCCAATCTGGATTTAACCCCTCTAACATTAATTGACTGTCACCAGAGAAAACTCTAAAAATGATGCATATGTTCTATCAAAAATATCTTAATAGTTGTATGCCCATATGTAGGTTGAACGTGTTATTGCAATCTGTTATATTTTCTACTGCCCATACTCAGACCCGGCGCCAGAACAAATCTAAAGGGAGGGCATATTATTTTCATGAGAGGGCACACAACACCGTCACGTGCAAGGCCAACACATCGCGTAAAGACGCACACTTATCGCCAATACACACACAAATAAAGGGCAACAGAGAAACCACCTTGAAGCATTGTGTGCGTGGCAGCACAGACACTGGGAAATCACGAGCAGGCACACTGTTAAGGATGGCAGCTTCCTCATCGCTGCACTCAGAGAGAAATAGTAGAGATGGAGACGATGAACTGCTGTTAGCTCTATTACGGCATGTTGCATGTCGTGAGAGGTGTGTGTTGCTGTGTGGGGAATGCTGTCCATTATTTTGGCCAACTCTGCATCTTTGTACTGCAGCGTATACTCAATCAGCGACAGGAAGAGCCCACTGCCTGACTCGGACATGCTGTGGAGTGAATCGTGGTCGAGGGAGTTGGTTGACAGCTGAAAAAGCTATAATATCAACGACAGCTGACACGTAATAACGGCTCCGTGCAGCTGATCTGCACCAAGTACTCATGTCTTTATTCTCTCTCTCTCTCTCTGTGTTCTTTTGATGCGGCATGCCTTAGCAGTCCTTTATCAGTCTGTAATGCGTTTTTCCAGTCGCAAAAACCTTTGACAGTAAAAGCCGCATTCACTTTAAACTGTCTACAGGGGAAACAAAAGGCTGCTTTTAACGAATATTCAAGCCATGGTCTGTTGTTGTACCACACAGTGGCAGAAGTGCGCTTCTTTCCTGAAAACAATCTCCCTGGTAACGATCCAGTTTCATTAACCCCAAGATCATCTGGGGCTGTTGGTCTTTGAGCGGTTGCTGGCCCAATAGAACCTGTTGATGTGCTGCGAGGTAGCGTCTGTAGCGGGGGGAGGATGCTGGCGGGTGTGGTACAGGGTGTGGCAACGCAGGTGGTGATGGCAGGGGCACACGGAGCTGTGCCTCGGAGGACAGCGTTGGTGGCGGCCGCCTTGATGAGTCAAGGCTTGGGCTCGCTAACTCAGCCCCGGGGTTAGCCGAGGTCAAGCTCGTGACATTAAGGCGTGCTGCTGCAGCGGCATCGGCTGCAGTTCTTTCATCGCTATTTCGTTTTAATAAATCCTTAGAGCTTTTGAGCCAATTTCTGATGTCCATTTTGTAATTCAAACAGAAATGGGAGTCTACAGAATGCACAATAAACAATAAACAAATGCAGAGTGTGACGCTGTGATTGGTCTAAATTTGGACGAATCACAAATCACAACAGACACATGAATTGATTTGAAGTAGCCTGCGATTTCTTTGTTTTAGTTACTATCTGACATCACATACATCGTAGCATAACAGTTCAGTTTATTTATAACAAAAGAAAATGATGCCGGCGCCAGGCATGCCCATACTGTGTGTTAAGAGATGGGTGACAACATTCACACTCCTTATGTTGTGCAAAAACTGAATTTATAGTTAAAACTAATATTAGGGTTCAGTCCAAGTGGTTATCGTCCAGAGTTCCCGTCGTTGGTCCTAAAGTAGCTAAGGATGAAGGGATGCATGGACTGAAGACTGGATTCTAACCTCCACCCCTAATTGGACCAGGAGGGAATTCTCCAGGGCCATTAACGAAAGAAGAAACTCTTTGAATGCACATATGGGCAAGCTAGTAACGTACGGAGACAGACTTTGACATATCTGAAACCTTTAAATTATTTAATTCTGGGATGTAATACTATCAGATCTGCTTTGTAAGAACTGTTGATATAAATCTCTTTCTTTATGTCGACTGATATGAGAGATATTTCTGGAGCTTTTTAAGTTTAGCTTTTGGACGTGTCCATAATTATAGCATATTGATGCTTATTGAGGGTTAATGACGCACTGACAATCTGGCTTGGATTGATGTTGGTTCTGGCACTCGCTAATGCACTATTGTCTACAGAGAAATCTCACTGGAGGCTACTACAGACAAAAAGTGGGAGAGAGGATGAAGAGGGAGCGATCTCCCATTTGGCCAACACAACAAAGTCAAACGGAGGAATCATTCTGGTCAGGCCAGAGAAAGGATATCGGTGCCAAAGTCTACAGATGGCGGCACATTTGTTTTTTCTGAGTTAGATTCATTAAGTCTAGTCAGGGCAGTTTTCGGACTGCGTCACGTTACTAATGCTGGTTATTTCATCACTGTTGACTTTTTAAAGTGTTTAGCATATCCTTCCTTTCAAAGGCTCGCATTCACAGAACAATGAGGGGATGTTGTGACGTGTTGGTTATAGGAAGAGTTAATCCATGCTTGCTTCAGCGTCTACAGACAAACTGTATATCAGTGATGTTGGGACTCCGAGCTGAACAGATCTTTACAGATAATAAATCACTGCTGCGAAAAACAATCTTCCAAAGTGTACACATAGTCAATACATTTGAAAATCAGCCACACAGCATACAGGCAGGTGAGTGGATCAATTACAGCTTTCATTAAATGAGGGCTCTTTTTATTTTTATGTTGAATGATGATGAGTAAGTGATTTTATTACTTTTAATCAGGATCTTCAAACACTGGATGGATTTTGTGTAAGAATTTAATACAAACAACAAGTAGAGTGATGAGGGTGTTCTGGAGACAATTAAATCATCGTCAGTGGCTTCTTAATAATAATGGATTCTCGAGTGGAGAAATTAAACCGGATAAAAGAAAAGTGCTGATCATTTGAGGACCTCGGACAACAGGAGTCGTCCAACTTTGTTGAGGGGTTAGCAATGCCTGCCTGACATCAAAGCTTTGATTATACTCTTAGTCGGTAGAGCTGTGACCAATGTTCTGCGGAGGAATACGGCCTGGCACCATTTGCCGCGTCTCCCCCCGTAACCGCTGTAACTCAAATAAAGGCACGGGTTGCCCTTATTCGAGTACATACAAACAGGATGATATGGTATTTGGTAACTCTTATGAATGTCACAAGGCTGCAGGACCCAAACGCACGACACCAGAAACAGGTCAGGATTAAGTATTTAATAAAAGGCAAAAACACAAAACGCTCACGATCAAAACTGAGAAACTATAACATTAAAACATGCTAAACAAAACTCCACTTGGATTATCAACAGCGTAGCACAAAGGGTCTATCACAAATATACTTGGCAAGGTCAAGGAATGACTGGCAGACGTGGTGAGACAAGACGAACTGGGAGATGCAGACTATATACACACGAGGTAAGGGGACACAGGTGGCGACAATTAAGGGAGGGGCTGACAATCACACTGAGGGAAAACACACACGGGCAGGAAGGGAAGGGTTACTACTGAATAAAACAGGAAGTCACAAGACAAGGCAAAAGACAATTGAACTAAAATAATTAACTTCACATAAATGTCTAGACACCACAGTACCCCCTCCGTTACGGACGGCCCAGAGAGTTCAGGATGGCTCTTGTACAAATCCTCCATCAGGACCCGGTCCACTGTGAAGCTGGATGGGATCCACTCACGCTCTTCCGGTCCATAACCCTCCCAGTCCACTAAAGACGGCCGACCCCTTCCTCGTTTCCTGACATTCAGCAGACGCTTGACGGTTTAGACTAGACCTCCATCAATGATCCTGGGAGGAGGGGGGGGGGCTTGGAAGCGGGAACCATCTGGCTTTCCTTGACCGGCTTGAGTTTGCTTACGTGGAACGTTGGATGGACTCCGAGTGACCGGCAAGCGAACAGACACAGGGTTAATACACAATGAACATAGCCTACAAATCTTGTATGCTACGTTCAGAGGCAAGTCTCTGGTGGATAACCACACTTTCTGACCCGGTCTGTAAACAGGAGCAGGACGGCGATGCCGATCAGCCGCTTTCTTCATGCGGGCCGAAGCCCAAGTGCCATGACAGCGCCTAACCAGTGTGTGTGCCGAGGGAACCGTGACTTCTTTCTCTGTCTCGGAGAACATGGGAGGTTGGTAACCGTAGACGCAACGTGTCAAACCGGTGGCAGAGGTGGGCAATGAGTTGTGGGCGTATTCTACCCACGAGAGGTGTTTACTCCAAGAAGCTGGGCTTTGGGACACCAGGCACAGAGGCAGGTCTCCAGTTCTTGATTAAGTCTCTCCGTGTGTCCATTCGATTGGGGATGGTAGCCGGAAGAGAGGCTGGCAGAGGCCCCGATGAGGCTGCAACACTGCCTCCAGAAACGGGAGACCAACTGAGGACCCCGGTCCGACACGATGTCCCTGGGAAAGCCGTGGAGACGAAAAACATGGTGCAACAAAACTTCAGCCGTTTCTTTGGCCGATGGTAGCTAAGGCAAAGCAATACAATGTATCATTTTAGAATCTAACTATCCACCACCGTGAGGACGTGTTACCTTTGGATTCTGGCAGTCCGGTGACAAAGCCCACTGAGATGTCGGACCAGGGCCAACTGGGGGTAGGCAGCGGCTTGAGCAGACCCACCTGGGGCCTGGAAGAGGCTTTATTCCTGGTGCAGAAGGGGCAGGCGGCCACATACTCCTTGACATCCCTTTCCATAGACGTCCACCAGAGCCGTTATGTGAAAACAACACGACAACATCTGACTGTGTCAAAGGCTATGAGAAAACTACTGTGCTGTTTCTTAAACTCAGTAAACATTTTTGAACAAGATAATGTTCTAAATCACGTTACTTAAGCATGATGTTCATAAAGTAAATTAAAATGTTATTTAATTGATACCATTTAAAGTAAAGTAGATGCTAAAGCAGGGTGATTTGGGGTGGGGCCGGGCATTAGTTCATTGTTTGGATGTAAGGAAAGTCCGATCTTTTATACAGTGTTTCATAATGAAAATAAGCCCTACTTAATTTACTTTAGCACAGGTATGTACCAATTTAATTTAGTGTTGCTACTTTTCTTTAATGTAAAGTAGTTGTCCTGTGTATATATGTATTGCTTTTGGCTCTATGTCTTCGTCCTATGTGATTTTTTGTAAACTGAAAATCAATAAACATATTGAAGGAAAAATTTTTACTTTAGCACAAAGAAAGTAAGAAGGATTGTTTAGTGTGTGGATGGTTGTGTGGCATTCTCTTTTGTCTGATCCAGCCATAACTAAAACAAGACGGCGTTTAACCTTAGCCACGTGTTTGTGGCTGGGAAACCAAATAACTAGAGCCGGGACTCGATTAAAAAAAGTAATCCAATTAATTAATCGAAATTAATCGCATTTTTAATCAAATATACATATCTGACCTGAGAACAGAGAGAAGCAATTTCCACATGGATGTTACTCCACGTGGTCGACAGTCGAGTGCAGTCCAGTGAGCCAGGGAGCTGGTTATTCTCTCAGACGTGGACTCACTTATCCTGGCCCTGAAACCAGTCGTCTGGTTGAGTGTGGGTTGGGTCAGGGTGTGGTTCCTTGCACTCGGAGTCGGGCTAACGTCCACGCTAGCTGCTACATGCTAGCTGCTACATGCTAGCTGCTACATGCTTTGCATTTAGGTGATACTTTAGGCTTGATGAGCTGCGGCTCTTATCGACGCTTCCATCCGTCCGTTTTTTAAAACAAGATGTCCCATCCACGGGGCCGACCAAAGCGGTCTCATCAGCTTGTTCCTTCATGTTTGACTATTGTTCACCGTGGTTTGTTGTTGTTTGAAGTCCCATGCTGAAGTCATGAACGTTAGTTGGTGCTCCAGTATAATCGGTACGCCTGAAACTCATCCAGTGAGAAACGTTCCGCTGTGCAAAAATAAGTGCGATTAAAATGCGTTAATTTTTTTAACGCGTTAATTTTTGTGTAATTAATTAATCTTAATTAACGCGTTAAAGTTCCGGCCCTACAAATAACCAATTATATTTTGGTGCTGTGATTGTAAACTAGAACACTTCTTTACACAGAAGGTGACAACTGTGATAGGAAAACCTGTGTCAAGTTTAAGTAAAGAAGCTTTAACACTTAATATTTTCTGTTTCCATTTTTAATTTTTGTTGTTTGAGGAGCTTGACATTTCGCATATGCAACTTTCCTGAAGTGTCTTGAGATCACTTATGTTAAGATATGGCGGTCCGATCTATATATGATATGCTTCTGATTAATGTTACATTAAAACCAACATATATACATATTAATATACAAAACACGAACATCAGCAGACGGTAACAATTGGAGTGTGTGAGCACATGTTATGGAGTTCTGGGAATGGTGTTACATCTCAACCGGTTACCAGCTGCTGCCGTCTGGAGCTGCTGCCGGTCTTAGGTCCCGAGTGCCGTTTAAATTAGATTTTGGAAACAAACAAACAAACTGTCGATTTTCCACATCTCATTTTCAGAACAAACTGCATCACCAGCATGAATGTAGACTCTACATTATCTGGTCCTCTCTTGAAGGGCGTTTGAGAGTGTGTGTGTGTGTGTGTGTGTGTGTGTGTGTGTGTGTGTGTGTGCGCGCGCGCCTGGGGCCTGCACGATTGGTATTCCAGCCCACATGTAGTCATTGTGTCTCGCTGATTGAGCCTGTTGTCTACATTAGGAGCGGTTAATTACCTCCTCACAGCAGCCCTGGTCGCCGTGCAGCCGGCCCACGAGACCGCAGAACAGAGCACCTCTGGCTAACACATTAGACGGAGAGCTAAAGAGAAGCCGAGCTGCTGAAACTACTGCAGTGCTGGGAGATGGAGAAAGAAGACGAATGGGAGGCGGGGAGTAATGGGGACACATACATGTAGAAGGAGAAGAAAGACGACCACAGGAAGCTGGGTAATAAATGAGGAGAAGCTAAAGCGCCTCGGCAGAGAGGTTAAATAAATGGAGATGGAGAGGGAAGCCAAAGAGAGGAGAGGGAAAGTAAGCTGACACAGGAACCGCAGGACGCTGCTTTAACAAATGGGGCCGTGCCGCAGCCTGCCAGCGCTGTGCCGCGATACGGCCCATTTATCATGAACGCTGTGATTTATCAAACCGGTTCTGAGAGGTTCGTGGCGGGGGCTTTTGATTAAGGCCATTAGATATTAGACATTAGCCGTGAGATTACTCACACTGCCGGGGCTTGCCCAGGGCAGCCGGTGCGCCCTGCTGGCTCTTTGAAGCAGACATGATGGGGTCTCCGCGGTGGCTCAGCAGGGGGGAAGTGTGCTGGAGGTGAAGGACACTGTGCAGAGCACGACCTCTGTCACAGTCTTTAATATGTGTTTTCTTTTGTACTATTTTCAATGTTGTCCTCTTTATTCTGCGTAGATGATTGCATGGAGAGTCTTAGGGCTAAGCATAAGAATGAAGCTTTATATAAAATGTGCAATAAAAAAAAGGCAAATAATCAGAATGTGGAGAACATTGGACATTTCCGGAATACATTCATCAAATGATGTTGGCGCATTTACTTTAAATGTCACTTTATTCTCAAACAGATTACATGTTGTCCTTGTATCCAGCAGTTCCGATAAGTAGTGCCAGCCAGGCTGTTTAATAATTGTTTTTGGGCTCATCATATACATCAACCACGTCCCAAATGTACACACATGGAGAATACTGCGAACACATGCATCCGTGTGTGTGGCCCCTTCCCTTCCCCTCCCGATCAGACCATAACAGACATCTCTTCCATCAGCACGATGAGTGGGTTTGATAACCACTATCTTCTCAAGAGGCGGACAGAGCCGTTGCCATAACGATAACCCTATAATAAACAGAATAATGATGCCTAGCCTCCAGCCAACGTTGTCATGCAGACCTGGCACGACTACGAGTTGGCCAACACACTGTGGAGGAGAGCCTATCGGTGAGCAGCTCTCACCCACTTCACTTATGTCTGCCTCTGAATCTCCAATATTCTCGATTCCTCGCTCACAACCAGTAATATCTCTCTACCCCTCTCGCTGGTGCTCCCTCTGGCCTCGCCTCTAATTCAATTACTTCCTTTGTGTTATCTGGCTCTTCGCTGCTCTCTTCAGGTCATCTGAATCATAAAGGAGAGCTGGCAATTAAAATACAGATGATATGAGAGAGATCTGTCCTTCACGCTCATCCAGAATTCATGACTATCCGGCAGCTAAAGTTCAATTAGGTGACACTCGAGTTAGGAGGACGTTCTCCTTGTGAAGTGTTCACCGTGAAAGCCTCGCCGGGGTTCTTCAGGTCTGTTTGGATCCTCAGTGCCGGTGGTATAAAACAGCTTAGCCGGGTGGATGCCATTTAGGTTTCCGGTTGTTCGTACAGACACAGAATAAACAACCCAAACGCATTTGTGTCCATTTTGACCTTTCTCATGAGCGTAATATCGACATAGTTTTAATAAGCAACTGATATAACAATTCGGTGCCACATTTCAAGTTCAGTTACAACAAAACGTGTTTTCAGCTCCGTCATAAATATGATTATTGCAATAAACTCGAGAGTTGACAGATACAATAATGAAGTTTTGACGATTTGGATTGACAGAAGTTGACTGTTTGGCATACAGTTTTGAGGCTGTTATATACAAAAAAACAAACACCTTTTTATCAGTTGATATTATAGAAATTGCAAATCATTTCCAAGCTTTGTACTTTTAGCAGATACAATGCTTATCTACAAAGAAAAGGCAATAGAAAAAAAAGAGGCCCTATTGTGTTTTGGGGGTCTTCCCTTCCCTGTACTCTGTGTGTTCCAGGTTTGTGTGTAAATGGTGTTCAAAGGCTAACATCCCTGTGTTCTCTCCCACACCCCCCTTTGAACATTTAAGCGTGGATATTTTTAAGAAAAAGAGTCAAGCACATGTTGATAAAAACCAAGTCATATAAGTAAACCTCCATGGAAAAAATTAGTAGCAACATTTAAATGAAACACACAAAAAAAATGTATATTTCATAATAAATCCCTGTTATGCAACACATGACCTGGACTTGAAATAAAATGGAGCCATTGTTACTGTTATTGGGAACAGGTGCCATGTCGTTGCTGTGAAAGGCCTATCAGTCGCTATGGTTACCATGTCTACAGTATTAAGAGTTCTGATGTGTTTGCTCATCCTTTTGATTTATGCCCACAAATGGATTTGTGTAGCATCTCGGCGAGCGCCGGAGGCCTGTTTGCACCCTCCGGAGCTGATCGCCTCTGCGGCCTAGCGGGCTTCCTGCCCATCAGAAATAATCAGTTCACGTCTGATATTTACTCATCTGGCACGGCTGTCTCTGTCAGTGAATGTAGAGGTGTGTGTTGTTGTGTACGTGTTTGTGATATTTACTCATTTGGCTGGCCGTGCCCTCCGTATTTACGTGAGTGCCACATACAGTGTATGCTCACTCATGTGTGATATTTGCTCAACTGGTCCTCAGTGTGTGTGTCGAGTTAAAGTTTGCTATGTGGCTGGCAGCCTCCTCCCAAGGCTCTAACCCCAACATATGCATGTAATATTGTACTCACACACGGCCATCCATTCATAACTCGGGCATACGACTGTATTCACACACACCAAACAGTCTGACTCCATCACGACATTCAAGTCCCACCTGTTTAAACTGGCCTACTCTAAAACACATTCAACCTGCTATCACAGATCCCCCTCTCACTCGTCACTCCACTCTCTTGTCTTGCCTGTTTTATGCTTGTATGCTGCTGTATTGCCTTGTCGGTTCGATTAAATTGTGGTCCGTTTTTGTTTTAGCTGTTTTAACTTTTAAATGCACTGTAAGGCGACCTTGGGTGTCCTGAAAGGCGCCTCGAAATAAAATGTATTATTATTATTCAAATGCAAAGCCCCAGATGTGACATGACACCATCGCCCTATCAAAGCAAATGTCTTGTAGATGCAATCAGATGCATTAAAGACCAAATAGTATTTAGAATGTGGATTCCTTTACATAGTCCAATGACACAGTAAATCATTATATTTACACATTTCATTATGCCTCCATCACACCATCATTGCAAAACTCCCAGATCTCTAAAGCAGGTGTCAGGACCTTTTTTACCGCATGTTTATATCTTTTGAACTAAAGGACCTTCGAAACGCAGTCCATTCAGACAGAAGTACACAGCAATGAAATGGTGAGTTCCACGCAAGGACTCTCTTAGCAAAGCACAACTCAACACGTCAATATATCTTTCTACATCAGAAAGGGTTGGATGGCCAGTGTCAGGCCCTATGCTACCTCTAAACAGTTAATTGTGAAATGATAGGACTTTCACTGAATACCCTAAATAAAGTCTGCTGTCAACATGGGCGCGGGAAGGGGGGTGCTGAGGGCGCTGCAGCACCCCCTAGCGGCAGGCAGGGGGTGCGGAGCTCCCCTGTCTGAATTATTATGTGACGGTTATTGCTGCTCCCGCTGTGCATAATCTGTGTGATATGTAGCCAATACATTCCACATTGTTGGTAAAATAATATTTTGGCCTGCCCCGAATGTTTTTCTGTAGCCCCGGACAATTCTACCTCAATAATATAATACATTAACCGTGCTTTACGTGAACCTCATCAAGACACTAGAGAGGACGGCAGGACTGTAATTTCCAGTGTTCAGTGAATGCAACAGAGGCAAGACACCAGACCAATCAGAGAGTTGCATGGAAATAAAAGTGTGCTTGTGTCATTCAAATTCGACTCTGTGTGTGTGTGCGTGTGCGTGTATGCGGAAATAGCACATTTAGTGGTGAGCTAAAGGACTCTGAGGGTTTAGATAGTTAACTTTAGTCTAAGTTATCTCAGTGGGTCTCAAACGGTTTGGTCACAAATTATTCAAAAGATTATTTCCGCGGCACACCTTCATATGATCATTATAGTTATAAAACAAATAAGAGAATAAAGGAAAAACAGTTATGAAATACTATATGGCAGTAAAACAAGAATACAGTTTGAAAGGGGAGTGATTTGTAAAATATCCATAAAGAAAAATAACATCTGCTGACAGTTGTGTTTCATCTGGTGTTGAGAGATGTTTCCATAGATCTCCTCATGTTGCTCTCAAAGTGCACCAGATTGATGCTTTCAACTTCAACATTTAAAAATAAATCTTCCCGGGGGAGCATGCCCCCGGACCCCCCTAGAGGAGGTGAGGTCCGCTCCCCACTTGCCTACATGCCATGAGCTGATTATCGAGCCGTCATTGTAACAGTCGTGGGTGTACTGTGTGTTTGCGTGTGGGGGGTGCTTTTGTGCGTGCTCGATAGTGTCCGTAATAGTGTTCACTGGAGTCCAGCACCTCAGCACCCCCACTCAAAATACCTTCCCGCGCCTCTGGCTGTCAATGTGAATGCGTTAAAGCTTGGGATTAATCTCGGAACCTCAACGCGTACAAAATAAAAGCTTCCTTCCATGATTCCGGTGCAGATGGTTACTATGAAACGCGTGGCACAAAACACAACATGACTACAAAGCAACCACTTAAGGCCCTGCCACACCAAGCTGACACCAAAGAACACGTCCCGACGGACCCGATTGTTGTGTCGCCTCGCGTCTCTGCGTCTTGGCCAATACATCGCACTGGAACACAACTAGCACGTACGCACTGCGCATGCGTGAGTGGCAATAACTCTCCTTACCAGCAGGCGGCGGTAGTGTGTATCCGTCATTCAAAGAGGCAACCGACAGACAGACTGATACAAACAACAAATAGCGTGCGTTCCATTGTCACTCTCGTCCATCGCAGACTGTTTCACATAACGACTTATCGAAAACATGTTTCGTGCGGTACTGGAAAATGAAAAAGAATAGCCGTGTGTGCCTTCTTCACTTCCGTTTCGCTTCTCATGCACTGATTCGCTAAGCTGAACAGCCAATCAGAGTGATTTATTTTGCCGACAGACACGGCCAAAAAGACACGACGGTGCGGGACACACCAATCTGAGTAGGGCGACAGGACTTGTGTTGACCTTATTTCAGCCGTCTAACCGAAAAAACAGGGGAGACGAGGGAACCCGAAGTGTTTACGGGTTTAAGGACTCATGCACCACTCTATAGTCCTTGTGTTTCTTCTATCAGGGTCCTATATGGATTACAGAGCTGCCAAGTCTCACCCTTTGAGAGTGAGAGTCACGCAATTTAACCTCTTCACACGCCTCACGCCACACTTGCCATTTCACACGCTTCCCCCCCCCCCTCTCACTACTTTATAATAATTTTTTTATTTAATGATATATTTCCATAACTTGTTGCTTGAGATTTGCCGTAGTTCGAGTCAGGGATAGGGTGAGCCCGCCCTATTCTGCCCCCGATTGGCTGACCGAGAAAGGCACCGTATACAAACCAATCAGAGGCAGCTTAGGGCGGGTCATTGCGTCTGGTCTCTATCCTATGAAGAACCCATTTTCATCTGAACGCGGGAGGTCAAACGGTAGGTAATCACTTCATTTTAATTTTACAAACACATTATTTTTATGAAGTCAACGGTGAGTCTGACTACGTGAGCGTTACACAAGCTGCTGGTGAGCAGTGTGGCAGGTTGCTGCGGTGGGTTTAACAACAAACAACCGTGAGTTATAGCCGTGTTAGTTAAATCATCACGCGTGTGTGAGCTAATGGATGCTTGCTATGAGCTAAGGGAATTTACAGTACTGTACCTGTGTTGTTTGCATTTCTGTCTAATAAAATATTCAATCAATCAAACAGTAACATGTAGCTATCTTTTAAGACTGGATCATTCATTCCTTAACTGTACTTCGATTTATGTCTGATGTTTGTCTGTTAGTTTGAAAGTCTGAAAGATGTCAGATAAGAAGAAGAAGAAGCAGCATAGAGATCTGCTGTCATTCTGGGCCAAACTTGCCAGGTCAGAGGAAACAGTGGAGGAGGCTTTGGATCTCTCAGTGAATGACAGAGCGGAGGAACATGAGTGTCCAGAGGGCACAGAGAATGAGACTGCAGAGGAGACAAAAGATGATGATGTAGAAGACATCTACATCCATGGGTGCCCTGTCACGTCATCCACAACACTGCCAAACAGGCTGGCCTGGGCTTTTTGGAGGTGAGTTGAATCATGTGTGATTTCTATGACCAGCCATATCCGTTATGCCTAATGTCAAGTCTAACAGGTTGTTTGTTATGCTGTGGTGTCATGTGATTATAAATCATCATGTATTGCAGGTGCAGTGTTTCCCACAGATCTGAAATATACTTGGGGGGGGGGGGGGGGTGCCCGAAAAAAAAGTTTTAACAACATGTTTATTTATTGACTTTTCATTCCTGTATAATCATTTCTGAAATACAAATTTGTAGATACGGAGTTTCATCCGCAAGTTGCTTTCGAAGTTTCTGAAGCCCGCAGCACTGCAGCACCAGGAATTGCATGAAATCCTCTGTAAGGACCCATACAACCAACTGCCAGGTAATCCTCCAGGTTCCACATCAGCAGATGCACATACACTATCCACTCACTGGTCTCACTCACATCGTACTGTTGGTGTTTGTTAGAGGGCTGCTTGTGCAGACAAGTTATGAGTTTGATAATCTCATCTCATCACACACGACCACAATGGAAACAAGTCCACAGGACTTTCCTATGTTATCCTTTTAGCCCAAATGAGTGCCTGTACCTTGTGTCACTGATGTGATGAAGATACTTAAAGGGGTGCTTTCAAGTTAGCTATTGTGGTTGTTGATGATTGCTAAAGTGACTCAACACCGGTCTTATTCCCAGTCTCATACTGACATGTTGGTGTTGGGAATGAGAACATATTGCATCAATCTTTCTCCAGAATCGCATACAGCACCTTGATGAGGTGACGTTGTTGATTTATTGTGTCTCTCGTAGGAGAAAAGCTGGTGATCGGCTTCACTACTCGAGGTACACTCAACAGGCTCCTTGATGCAGGAGACATTACACCGCAGCAAGTGCAGAGGTTCCAGCAGGCAGCAGTGTTCTGGTGAGGGCTGTGGAGTCTGCCATGAAGAAACTCCCCATGAGAGAGCCCCTCATAAAACATGCCATGTTTCTGGATGTCCAGCAGAGGGCAGAGTGTGGAGTGGAAGACGCCTTGTACTTTGTCGACAGGTTAGTTGGGGTATCAAGTCAAGTACATTTATCTATAGTGCCAAATCACAACACAAGTTATCTCAATATACTTAATAAGTAGAGCAGGTTAAAGACTATTGGCACATTTTCTTAACATTTTCTTAATAGATTGTAAAGTTTAATGACCACATCTGAAAAACAACCTGTTTCAGCTACATTACTTTACCAGATCAGTGCACATTGTGTTCTTTTTAGGTTTCCTGAACTTCTCCCATACAACGGACCTGACGAGCGTGACAAACTGGGTGAGGAGTTTCTGGACTACCAATCCATGGACATTGCCATGCCCGAAGACCCAGCCACGTTCGACATAGAGAACTTTTGGGGGAACATGGCATCAATGAAGAATAAGGTAAGAATTATTCTGCACCCTTTGAAATACCCATTGACGTAATCAACTTAATTCTATACAAAAATACTTGAGAGTAATTAGGCTTCCTACATTTTTCAAAGGTGACCGGGATGAGCAGATTTGGGAGGCTCTCTCGTATTGCCAAGTTGGTGTTGGTACTTCCGCATTCAAATGCTGATGCTGAATGAGTGTTCTCTGTGGTGGGACTGAACAAAACCAAAACCCGAAACAGTTTGGCTCTTGATGGAAGATGGCAAACCTTGAGCCACAGTGTTTCAAATGGGAGCCCCCTCCCTCTGTCATCAAGGCATCAAAATCAGCCACAAACACCTACAACATGAGACATGTCATATAAAAGATAAAAACATAAAGAAAGACATGCACTTTCTTTTTTTATATTATATATATATATTATTCAGGTTCTAATGTTGTTACACTTAAAGAAAAA
>CALSCF010029408.1:0-15860 GCA_943593825.1 Chaenodraco wilsoni | reverse complement strand
ATCAATCAATCAATCAATCAATCAATCAATCAATCAATCAATCAATCCATGTTTATTTATAGCCCAATATCACAAATGTTACATTTGTCTCAGTGGACTTCACAGTTTGTACAGAATATCAGTATGACAATACGACACCCTCTGTCCTTAGACCCTCTGTCCTCAGACCCTCTGTCCTTAGACCCTCTGTCCTCAGACCCTCTGTCCTCAGACCCTCTGTCCTTTGACCGTCTGTCCTCAGACCCTCTGTCCTTAGACCCTCTGTCCTTAGACCCTCTGTCCTCAGACCCTCTGTCCTTAGACCCTCTGTCCTCATACCCTCTGTCCTCAGACCCTCTGTCCTCAGACCCTCTGTCCTTAGACCCTCTGTCCTTAGAGCCTCTGTCCTTAGACCCTCTGGTCTCAGACCCTCTGTCCTTAGACCCTCTATCCTTATACCCTCTGTCCTCAGACCCTCTGTCCTTAGACCCTCTGTCCTTAGACCCTCTGTCCTCAGACCCTCTGTCCTTAGACCCTCACATCGTACAAGGAGAAACTTCTGGAGAAACCCCACAGTTTAAGGGAACATGGGAGAAACCTCAGGGAGAGCAGCAGAGGAGGGATCCCTCTCCCAGGACGGACAGACTGCAATAGATGCCGTGTGTAAATTGAAAAGATAATACATTTGCAACATAGGTAGTCCAGATGTTTGGAAATGCATGTGTGTATAATAGGAAGATGAATCCACGAGGATGTCAGCAATCCTGTGGGAGCCATCAGGGAAGCAGTATGATGAGAGTCTGGCAGGACCACAGCAACAGGTTCAGACACGACTCGAAGTCCAGGACTCAGATCCAGTGCTCAGGATAGAGGATCCAGGACTCAGATCCAGTGCTCAGGATAGAGGATCCAGGACTCCGATCCAGTGCTCAGGATAGAGGATCCAGGACACACGACCACAGCAACAGGATCAGCCTCGACTCAGGATCCTGGCGTAGAGATGGACACAAAAAAGAGATGTGGGGGAAGCTGGGTTAATCGGAACATGAGAGTACACAGGTACAAACAGCCAGAAAGACGGAGCAAATGCATTATGGGTATTTCTATTGTTGCGTTGGATAAAAGCATCAGAAAAATGTAACGCAATGAAAGCGCTGTTTTGTGTTTGTGAAAAGATTGTTTCACTGCTTTCCCCTTCTGTCTATCATGTTGTGAGTAACACAATGCTGACCAATGAGAAGAGGGCTCCTTTAACCTGTTCAACCCGGAGGCCCCCGCTCACCTGTGTCTCAGGGCTTCTTAACATTGAAATACCTATGAATGTGTCATACCGACTTAACGGGAAGAAACTCAGCTAACTGACGATACGAAAACATTTTATCGAAACAAAAACTCAAGTCTCACAAAAAGCGTCTAAATGTGCCCTGAGCGAAAAAATGCTAACGCACTTAGCACAGGTACATACCCTTATTACACATCGGATCTGCACAAAGAAGATATCGGATAGCAAGCTGAGATTCCACAGATTCCAGGAATATAAGTATCATCACTGAGCGATCAGAACTCGCGACAGGGGAAGCAAACACAGACATCACAACACAGAGCTTTACGGAGCAAACACGGCCAATTTCTTACCGTTTTCTGTTTCTGATCAAAAGTTGTGTTCAATGGCGTCAAACCGCTGCTGATGGTTAATCCACTGGTTAATCCAATGGTTAATCCAATGGGTCTGTGTCACTTTGAAATGATTACTGATAATCCATCTTCATATTTACTAGTTTGAGCCTAGGTTTCAGTTTTCAGAGCGTAACATAGCTTTCGACTACGTGCGCGTCACTCTCACTCCTCAATTGTAACGCGTGTGTGTATGTGGAACCTCCCCTTCGATTCTATTGGCTCTAACGGTTCAAAAGAGGTGTCGATCACCAAAATCGACCAATGGGTTCCAGAGAAACGGCAAATACACCCACATGACCCCTAAAGTGGGTTTTCTTCTTCTTCTAAATCTAAAAAGGTCAAATTTAACTTGTTTTGCGGCAATAGGCGCTTTCACACCGGGGTACTTTCCCCAGAAATAGTTCCGATAGTTCCTGGGATGTTGCGTTCACATCAAAAAGATATTTTTTCGGGGACCTTTTCACCCCTTTTTAGTCTAACCCTACTTTTGAGTATGTGAGCAGGGACTCCCCAGGAAAGTCCCTGCTAGAGAACAGGGACTTTCCTGGGGAGAAAAACGTTCCAATTTCTGATTGGCTGGGCGAATTGCAAACCACACCCCGTTAAACTCAGAAAAGTGTTTGTGAAGCCGCCATTTTATTTCCTCACCCACGGAAAGAGACTAACTTATGGCAACACAAATAAAATAAAACGTGGGATCGGTGGAGTGATGAGGAGGTGTCGGTGCTTCTGGCGATTTATCCAGGGTTTCCGGTGGCGATTTACTGCCACCCGAAGTCGGGGGGCTCCGGGTGGCAGTATACGCCGTGAAGCTGTTTGCGGCCTGCCAGTAAACCCAAAGCAGAAGAAGAAGAAGAGACGTCAGCGGCTTCGTTTGCGTAATCCTCCCTCAGGGACTTATTTCGGTGAGAACGCGATTTACTAGATAGTTCCTGGGAAAGTGAGAAAGTGTATTCTTGATACAGGGTATTTAGGATTCCTAAAGCTTGCAGTCTACCATCCCATCATTCAAGGGTAGTTTTCACTTTACGTAATGTTTCTTTTTTGGACGGACACTATAATTTACATTTTTTTACTGTGTTCAATCTGAATTTACTTTAAAATAAAAACATTTATATTGATTCTGACTTTTCTACATCCAACTCACAGGTGTATCTTTGCCTTTTAGAAGTGAAGATATAGTCATTTGTTCAGGGAATGTCATTTTCGAGCCTGAGACCTGAAAAACAGGCTCGGGGCTTAACAGGTTAATACATGGTGTCTGCACCGTTTCCACAAAGCTTCAAAAAGATAAATAAAACATCTTCCAACCATGTCTTTCTAGACTGAGTGGCACTCGTGTGGGTAACATGAGATGGCCGATAACAACTGTAAAACATAAAGGGTCTTCAAAGACAGTACACTACTGAGTATATTGGGTATTGTTAGACATTAAAATCAATGTTGATTTGGCGTAACTTGAATTAAATACAATGTATTTAATTTAAATCTGTTTTATTCTAAAAACCGAAGATGACTTCCGGTTTTCCGCTAGTGAATTTCGTCATTGCCGGTTAGCATTAGCATGTGGCGAAATGCTACGTTTTTAAACCGTGAATCGAAGGTGAAACGACATGTGGTGTTGCACCCTAAACACACTGGGATTAGCACTCATTTATTGACGCTGAATAACGTTTATCAGGGAATGTTTAAATAACCACAGACACCAGAATGATGTAATTTAACGACAGAGAAAGGCAGGAATTGCATTGGACACGCCCCCGTTGACACCGGCCAATAGGAGAAGACCTCAGATGACAACAGGAAGAGCAAGCCAAGAATCGATCTTTTTTTCCTGACCTCGGCTGACGGGGAGAGAGCCTCCACTCACACTTTCCATTTGTACACCACCGCATCTTTTGTGTAATTAAATGCAGTTAACTTTTATAAGCTTCCCTTGTCTCTTTTCAGTCTGTCCTGCCTTCAGGGTTCAAGCATTACTAACAGTATAAGATACAGTATGTTGGCCAAAGTAATGTATTGACTTTTCTACCACTTTGCATATACAAATAGTCAGGTTTGGCGACATGTCATCCTTCCTATATATATATATACACCGTATGAGATATGAGCAGATGGGCAGAGGGGAGTGTGAGTCTTTTCACGGAGAGGAAAGCTGTAAGTGGCCACACACTCAGTCACCTCCTCTCACACATTCACTTGCAGGCCATGAGTAATCAGTCCACCTTCCTGCACTCAAGTCACTACACACACACACTGTACACACACACACACACACACACACACACACAGGCCAACCAGTATGACCAAACAGACTGTGTGGCGCAGTGAAAGCTCTATCAATCATTCCTGAAGTTGAGTGCAGGTGGGGACCCCTAGTAGCCTTTGTGCGTGTGCGTGTGTGTGTGTGTGTGTGTGTGTGTGTGAGCGTGTGCATTTGATTCAAGTGTTCCGAAAAGCTGCTGCAGCAAAGGAGCAATGCTTTTATTTAGTGTTTCCCCAGAAACCTGCAGGTCCGCTGCAACTCTGACTACTTTTAAATCCAGGCTGAAGACTTTTCTTTTTGTCGCTGCTTTTAATTGAACTATTCACATCTTAAACTGCACTGTAACTTTTATCCATGTACTTTTTCTTGTAATGTTTATTTTATTAGCTTTTCTTTTTTATGCTTAATGTCTTTCATTTTTTGTAAAGCACTTTGAATTGCCTTGTGTTGAAAAGTGCTATATAAATAAACGTGCCTTGCCTTTCATAAAGTGAATGGATGTGTAAAGAAAGTTACAAATATGCATGTGCAGAATATACTGTGTGTGTGTGTGTGTGTGTGTGTGTGTGTGTGTGTGTGTGTGTGTGAACATAGGTGTGTTTTTTTAGGGACTCAAACTATACTTAACAATTAGGGTTGAAATATTGCCTTAATTTAAGCTTATTTTTAAAGAAACTGAAAACATCTGTCACATTGCAACGCAGGGCGAGCTCAAAGGCACACGGCACTCGATACAGTCTATTCTTTTAGTGCCTGTTTGTCAGCCTCCTTATGAAGCGTACTGATCCCTATCCTGTACCCTCACTGGACATCTGGGTTTACTTTCCTAAACATGGCTACTCGCATCGCATCATCTATATCAGGGGTTCTCAAAGTTTTGATGAGTGAGGGCCAATGTAGGTACCCAATATTGGATTGAGGGCCGCCCAAGAAAAAACGGAACACAAAATAATTCCAAAACAAATCCTTTCTTTATTGCACTAACCAATTACCGCAACTCGCGAGATGCCTAGTTGCCATGCAACCAGTAGTCTAGCAAAGTTTCCACAAGCTGTCATTCATAATTTAGGAATGACAACCCAGGGGGCGCAGTTTTACCATTCTTAAAGTCCATTCTAATTCTTACTAGATACGAACCATGGAGGATCAAAATATAACGCATGCATTTCAGCGTGTCACATTAACTATCGCGGGCCGCCAGAAACATTTCCGAGGGCCGCCTTTGGCCCGCGGGCCGCACTTTGAGAACCCCTGATCTATATGGACTCTATTTGTGCATGCCTTTTAGTGTTTCTGTTATGTGCTTTGAGTCGCTCACACCTGTCTGGATCCATGCTGGGTCTGGTCCAGAGACTGGTCTGGTCCTGCCGTTTGCAAAGGGAGGCAGGGGAAGCTACATACAGCACTGGTGTTGCTCCAGGTAGTTAGCCTTCTAGCTAAACCAGCTCTTGAACAAGAGCAGGGATACTGCCTTCCTCTGTTCTTGACTCCTGCCTCCTATGTCAGGCTGATCAGGGTTTCCCTCCAGTGTCCTCCTCTCAAAGGGTGTTTCTTTAAGTGATTAAAACATCATTTTCCTTCTCCATATTTGATATCTAGTTTTGTTTTGTTTAATTACATTTCAAACCTTTATTTAACAAGGTGAATCCCATTGAGACCATCGATCTCTTTTTCAAGGGAGCCCTGCAGCAGTAGGTTCCACATGAAGACATGCAAACAGTAAACAACGGAAAAACTAAAAGCACAACACAGTTACAGGGTTACAATGTACATACCTAACGACATGTACATGTATCAACCGTATCAGATTGCATAGCATCTATCCAAGCTTTCAAAACATGCAGTGGAACCAGATTGCTCAGTTTCCATTCCTCTTGCAGACTGTTCCAAGCACGAGGAGCTGCGCACGAGGAGCTGCGCACGAGAAAGCTTGTTCCCCTCAGTCAGTCCTAGCACTTGGCACATCTAACACAGTCACACCATGAGACCTCAGGAAGTAGCTGCTTGCAACTCCCCGTGTGGTCAGAGAGCAGATGTACGACGGTGGTTACCCAACATGGCTCTGTAGATGAACGTGTACCAGTGACTGAGCCTCCGTGCAGAGAGTGAAGGCAGACCTGCGCTGGCATGCAGGGTGCAGTGATGAGTGAGTGCTTAATACAAACCTGCGCTGTGAAGGCGGTATCTAGCTTGAACAGGTGCATTCATGTAGATCAGATCCCCGTAGTCCAGCACAGGTCAAAGGTCACAGAGCCTGTGACCTGTGCTGGGGCCTCAAGCGAGAAACAGGACTTGTTCCTGAAAAAGACCCTCAGCTTTCTCAGCAGGTTATTGACCTGAAGTTTAAATGACAGGCAATCATCAAGCCAGATACCAAGGTATTTGTAACAGGTAACCACTTCAAGTACTGTTCCTTGCGTAGTAACAATATCCAAAGTGGTCTCCGGTGTGTTTATGGCTTTCGATAAAAGCATTACCTTGGTTTGATCCACATTTAAAAGAAGTTTTAGTTCAGAGAGCTGAGTCTGAGTAGTGTTAGAAACAGCCTGTAATGTAACAGCAGCCTCCTGAATGGAGGGACCTGCACAGAACATCACGGTACCGTCCGCATGCAAATGGAAAATCTCTTCATCCACATTTTGACCTAACTGTTATAGATGGAGAATAAAAGATGTTGACACTCTGTCTAACTCTCTCTCTTTAAACGTCACTCACTCTGGCGCCCCTAGCTGTTGGCGGTGTTAACAGCTGCTTTGGGCGCAGTTTGGTGCGTCCGAGCTGCTCCTATATGTTGCATTGAAGAGGTGCGGACTGCGCATGCACCACTTATAACGAGTGTCACTTATAACGAGTGGCAATGGGCAAAGATTTCTGCGCCCCAAGCAGGAAACATTATGCGTAACTTTAGACATCGTAAAACAATTGTTATCGATATTTTATCGTAGATTATACATTTAACTGACACCAACGTTATGACATGTACCTTGTTCATTAAAATAAAAATATATTAAAAAATGTTTTATTAAAAAATGTAAATATATTTGAATGATATTGACACTATATTTCGTCAGGATCGGACTGTCAATTCAGTGGCGGAACATACTGGACCATGTTTATGGATATACGGCTCTCCCTCGCCCTCCCTTCGGCAAATCAGACCACATCTCACTGCTGCCTACATCAGGCAGAAGCTGAAATGGGACAGACCGGTGACACGGACTATACAGCACTGGAGTGAGGAGTCAGACTCAGCTCTGCAGGACTGCTATGACTCCACGGAGTGGTGTGTGTTGCCAACCATGGTGGGCCATGGTCTACCATGGTTCATTTAACCATGGTATAACCTTGGTAGACCATGGTTGGGATATGGCACCACGGTCAACCATGGTAGAGCACTGATATAAACCATGGTCCACCAGACTGGAAATAATATAAATTCATACAAGCTTTTCAATAGTTTCAAGCATTTAATTTTAAAATATTTGTATAGATCATGTTAATTGCACTTAATTTCATCTACAGTACACTGTCACTCTATAGTTGCACACACACTCATTACATGCTCATTAAACAGTTGGTGAAAATGTAAAGACTATTTTATATACATTCACCAGGTGACGGTGCCTGCATGAGCCTCATTAGAATGATTGTTGACCATGGTTTCTGTAGACCATGGTTTCTTGAGACCATGGTTCAAATATTCAAATGGTTGACCATGGTTTCTGGAGATGACATTGTGACCATGGTAGGCTGACCATTAGGGGTGTAACGGTTCACAGAAGTCAGGGTTCGGTTCGTACCTCGGTTTGGAGGTCACGGTTCGGTACAACAAGAAAAAGCAAAAAAAAAGTCCCAAATGCATAATTCCAGGTTTGTTGTTATTTATTTTTGAACAGTAGTGCAAGTTTCAGTTTAAAAATAAGGAACTCTGACATTTTGAATAATTAACTGCATTAAACAGTTAAAAACAAACCATAAACAGCACCACACACTCAGATGGCCATAGTATCTATAATGGCTGATGTCAAACAAAAAGGTTTCATCAAGCTGTAAAACTAAAAAGGATGTCCATCCATCCATCCATCTTCTCCCGCTTATCCGTGGTCGGGTCGCGGGGGTAGCAGTTCCAGCAGAGAGCCCCAAACTTTCTTTTCCCTGGCGACATCAACCAGCTCTGACTGGGGGGTCCCAAGGCGCTCCCAGGCCAGCGAAGAGATATAATCCCTCCACCTGGTCCTAGGTCTACCCCTTGGTCTCTTCCCAGCTGGACGTGCCTGGAACACCTCCCTAGGGAGGCGCCCAGGTGGCATCCTAACTAGGTGCCCGAACCACCTCAACTGGCTCCTTTCGACGTGAAGGAGGAGCGGTTCAACTCCGAGTCTCTCCCTGATGACCGAACTTCTCACCTTATCCCTAAGGGAGACACCAGCCACCCGGCGGAGGAAACCCATCTCGGCCGCTTGTATCCGCGATCTCGTTCTTTCGGTCATGACCCATCCTTCATGACCATAGGTGAGGGTAGGAACGAAAATGGCCCGGTAGACAGAGAGCTTTGCCTTCTGGCTCAGCTCCCTTTTCGTCACAACGGTGCGGTAAAGCGACTGCAGTACCGCTCCCGCTGCTCCGATTCTCCGGCCCATCTCACGCTCCATTGTTCCCTCACTCGAGAACAAGACCCCGAGATACTTGAACTCCTTCACTTGGGGTAAGGACTCATTCCCTACTTGGAGTCAAAAGGATGTCTTACATCATAAATAATAAGAAAGTGTTTCCAGAGCACAAAGTCGTTGAAAAACATATGCCAAAAGCTTCCGTTATTTATTTTGGTCTCTCGGCTCTCATGTCTCTTGGCTTCTTAAAAACAGCGGGGATCAGCTGTTGAACTGCTGTTGTCTTTTGCCGGGCTCCGGTGATTGGCACATCTGGGTGATGCCTTCTGATATGATTTAGCATGTTTGGCGTGTTTCCATTAGCATACCGCACCGCTATCGAACAACGCCGACACACCGTCCTCGTCGGATCCACCACTCGCACACCTCATCGTTATTGTAGTCCACAGGGAACCCGAAATGTTCCCACACAGCTGATTTAAAAGAAGCAGGTGGGTTCTAGCTCCTGTGTGTTATCTGAACTCGCCATACTAACTTTTCTTCTTCTTGTATTTAGTTCGTTTTGTTGTTGTGTTTCTTCTTCTTCATGTGTTGTTTAAGGGCGGCTGGCAAACAGCTTTTAGGCGCAATACCGCCCCCTGGATTATATATAGTGTAGTGGATGCTGCCCTGAAGGACAGACTTTTTTTCCCACTCGTAAAGAAAAGGCGTATTCGCCGTGTGACTGCATGTGCCGAACCGTGACGTCCGAACCGTGACGGTACGGGACGAATACGGATACCGTTACACCCCTACTGACCATGGTTGACCATGGTTTCTTCCCCATGGTACTGTGAGCATCATGGTATTTTGTGGTCAACCATGGTATTACCATGGTTGGCAATGGAATACCATGGTGACCATGGTCAACCAGGGTTACGTTTCGCACCTGAATCGGCGGCTAGGAGCAGATCATTAAAAACTCTTCAAAGGGCTGTTTCAGTGCTGTGCATGGGTTTAAAGCCAGACTGAAACTTTTCATGAATACCATGCATGGTTAAGAACGACTGCAGCTGGGCGTAGACTACTCGCTCCAGGGCTTTAGATAAAACAGGTAGCTGGGAGATGGGCCTAAAATGTGCGAGAATGGAGGGGTCGAGATTTTTCTTTTTAAGTGAGGGCTGCACCACGGCATGTTTAAAGGTTTGGCTCTATGAAACCTAATGTACTTATATGATTCCGTTTTCGGAAAGGCAAGCATGAAGGATTTCTAGGGAGACATGGAGTTTATCCTTCTTCCATTTTCTCTCTGCACGCCTGCAGGTGCGTCTGAGAGCACGAGTATAGTCATTGAGCCACGGCTCTGAGAGAACTTGGGTGCGTCTAAGCGTAAAAGGAGCAACATAATCCAATATTTGGGTACATGTCGAGTCAAACATGGAGATAAGCTCATCCGCACTAAGAGCACAGTTCACCTCTAATTCACAGATTAGGAAAGTGTTAGGGAATAATTATGTCTTTACTTCTAAATATTTAATCTATTCTGTGTGTTGACATTTACGACCATCCCTGCTTCTAATCTCCCGTAAGGCATGTGGTAATGGAGTCGTATGTTGATACTACCAGGTTTTATGGCCTGACCTGGCGGGCACAGGGGGGGTTTTACGACTGTGAGAACGCGGGCTTCGAAGCACCACATCTCCATTGTTCCCAGGTGTTCACGTACCTTCCCCCAAGGTGTGGATTGACTCTCTGTAAACTAGTTAAAGGGTCTACCAAGATGCGAGGCTGATCAGATTTGACATGGCAACCCACCCGTGCAGTCAGAACCTTTGACTGTGTGAATTGTGATGTGAATTTCTCCGGCCGATGCTTGTATTAAAGATCCGTGTTTGACATCAGAACTCCTGCTCGTCCTGTGTCTCTCTGAGTCCTGACTCTCCATTACTGCAGAAGTTTCCCTTACAGGAAGCATTAAAAACATCAGAAAACTGTGAGGCTGTCAAGGGGTTAATCGAACGCAGACGACTCGCAGGGGCACATGATTCGACTCCTGCGGAAGGGATCGAGGTTGTAAACAGAACCGGTAAATGGTCTGAGATACGCGTTGCTGCACAGATTTCATCCACAGAGACAGACAGTCCAAACGATAATACTACGTCTAAGGTGTGCCCTTTATCGTGTGTTGGGCCACGGACTGAATGAGACCGAAAGAGTCGAGGAAGTTTAAAAAGTCCCTAACCAGAGGTTTGGACTCGCAGCACACATGGACATTGAAGTCTCCGGAAATCAAAACACGATCATGTTTCACCATGATCCCGGACAGACAGTTGGAAAAGTCATTTATGAAATCCTTATTGCACTTTGGCGGACGATACACGACAGCGCAGAGCATAGGCGAGGCCGGGTTCAGTTAAAAAAGCTGCAACTCAAAGCTAGCATAGCTAGTTACAGGGTGAAGCAATCGGCATTGGAGGCTAGCTCTAAACACTGATGCTAGGCCCCCACCACGGCCGGTGGTACGGGGGGAGCTGAAGAAAGTACAGTCGGGAGGAAGAAGTTCAGAGAACGGTGTATACTCGCCAGCGTGGACCCAGGTCTCCGTCAGAAACATAAAATCCAGTTCACGAGAGGTGAAGAAGTCGCTCAGCAGGAACGTTTTGTTTGCTATTGACCTAGCATTGAGCAGAGCCATGAAACGTTTTTCTCCGGGCTGGCCGAAGGTGTAGTGCAGGGTCCGGAGTTTGAGAAGCAAAAAAACAAAGAGTTAAAGGCCTGAGGCTTGTTTGTTTCTGTAAGCATTGCATGCAGGGAAGAATAATGATATGTGCCGATAGACAGGGCTACAGAAAGGTTCTGTATCAACCAGTTGATGTAGTTCAAAAGAAGTACAATTCTTTGTTGGAAATGCTTTTTGTGTTCACTGAAGTTAGTATGCCTTGACGAATGTATTTATAAAGTGATGGTGGCAGACACTTTTTATATATCGCAGTGTATTAAGCTTACTTTGACAAGAAAGATTATGCATGTTGTTATATTCAGAACAGATCTAAGGGCTTACAAACATTAAGAGACGGCGGTCATTGAGGGGCCAAGTGATATTGAGTGCAGGACACTGATGGTGCTCAGCTCCCAAGCTATAGTTAGCTGTGACCCTGCAATACCTTCATATGGTTACATCAAGCTTCCCTGCAGATTGCTGCTGCTGCTGCGAGATCCCCTTTCTCAGAAGTGAAATGTTCAGAATTAGATGCTCTCAACAACAATGGATAGAGGGAAAGGGGGGAATGAGCTGAACGTTTTGTTTGCTATTGACCTAGCATTGAGCAGAGCCATGAAGCGTTTTTGCTCCGGGCTGGCCGAAGGTGTAGTGCAGGGCTTCTCAAACTCCGGACCGAACTGCAAATCAATCTGGACCGAACCCTGTGTCCTATTATAAAAAAAAAAGAAAACAATTATTAAATAAAAAAAAATCTGATTCTGATGTAAATTAAAGTGGACCTATTATCCTATATTGGAAAACATATATTGTAGAGTCTTAACTATACAAAACATGTCTGTGAAGCTTTTTGACAGTTCACCCATTTAAGCCATACTGCTCATACCCCTCTTTTGCAGCCCTGTTAGAGAAACCCGAAACCCGGATGTTGGTTCCTTAGCTTGAAAAAAGAAAGAAAAGAGGAGGCGGAGCTAATGCCTGATCAGAATTCTACCGGAGATAAAGTTAAATTCTGTTGTGATAAAACGCCATCCTGTTCTAAACCACATCAAAGATTATTTCTGAAACAGTATGGAGCTCAAATCCTTTTTCTCTTGCGGGTTTATCACAAGGTGAGTTCCTTTTTTGATTTCCTGCTTTTTAAACACATGTGCTCTCCAGTGCAGGTTAGCTCTGAGTGTTAGCGAGGCTTGACGAGATTACGTCCAAAACACGTCAGGCATTGTTTCTGATAACAACTTTCTGTGGGTCCGCTGCTGATTTGACGTCAGATCGGCAGCAAATCTGTATCCGCTCGTTGTACTCCTGTTTTTAAAATATTTGGGTACGGAGGAAAAGAGAGAGGGTTTTATTTTCTGACGCTGCGTGAGTTCCCCGACGCACCTACATGTTGATGTAGAGAAGACATCACAAAGTGCATTTTGCATGATAGCTCCCCTTTAATGTATATTTTCTTGTGTCTGACGCGTTGTGAGAATGAACGTGCATAGTGCTGCGTACCGGTACGCCGAACCGGTACTGGACTTGTAAAAAGTTTCGGTTCAAGTCCGGTTAAAACCGGAACGTCAGGAACCGGTACTTGGACTCGCAAAAAAACTAGCACTTACGTATATTCTGGTGTCTGTGGTTATTTAAACATTCCCTGATAAACGTTATTCAGTGTCAATAAATGAGTGCTAATCCCAGTGTGCTCAGTGTACAACATCGCATGTCATTTCACCTTCGATTCACGGTTTGAAGACGTAGCATTTCGCCACATGCTAATGCTAACCGGAAGTGAATACTTTTCAGAATAAAACTGATTTAAATTAAATAGTGTATTTAATTCAAAATTACGCCATATCAACATTGATTTTAATTTCTAACAGTATGTATGTACATCACTATGTATGTAGTATGTACTGTATAATGTAAACATGTATAGTTGTAGAAAAGACATGGTGTACAGACAGTACAGTACACTCTGACTGTACAGCCACTACAGTGTAGCCTATACTGTATAGTAGGTGTGTAACAGTGTAATGTGTATAGTCTACTCTACACTCTACCTTTCAGCAACGTTTTAGGGATTTAGGCTCAGTCAGCTCAGGGACTGTTTGGTTACTTTAGTTTGGTAAATGAAATACATGTTTGAACTTTGTAGTAGTTCACTGTAGTTGCTGTCAGAAGTCATTTGTAGACTAAGTGGCAAAAAGTGTTTTTTTTACATTTGTACTTTTTAGAGAAATGTAGACACAAGTTGGAAGGGAGCACAACAAACCTGATGAGTTTGAATTTGAGTTGATTATGAGTTAATTTTCAATTGATAATTAGCTCACAATAAGTTCACTTTAATTACTCACACAACTTGACACAAGCCATGGGTTCAGGTCCGGACTTATAAGTCCGGACCTGAACCTGAACCTCTGGACTTGAGTCCGGACCTGAACCTGAATGTGAGTCCAGGTACGCAGCACTAAACGTGCATATATATTATTTACTTGTGTGCGCGAGCGTGACACGCATTTAAGTTAACTGCAAGTTTACCTTGACTTTCTAATGCTTCTAATGCCATTTTTGCCGAGGTTCAAGGCATTGGCTACAGACAAGCAGTGCCATTTCTCTGTATGTATTGAATGTGTGTGTGTGTGTTTGTGTGTGTGTGTGTACAGGGGCGCCGTTTACCGACAGGCAAGTGCTTGGACCAGAAGGGGGCCCCCAAAGAAGGTAGATTAATCCAATCCAACTTTATTTATATAGCACTTTAAAACCTCCTGACCAAAGTGCTGTACAGAGAGATACATAACATAAAACCACACAGCTCAGCTCACAAAACATTAAATAAATACATTTAAAATAAAAGATACAAACACAAAACAAACCAGAATAAATAAAAGATTAAGAGGGTCCACAGCAACGACAACATGAAAGACCCTTTAATTTACCGCAACGACATGTCGGGAAACCCCCTTAAGGGGGCCACATGCACAGCACGCCAACACGGCTTCTTAATTTCCTTTTACTTTACTGGCATTGATCCGGACCATTGACCTTCTATAAAATTCACAAGTGGACCTTTAACAAAAAAGTTTGAGTACCCCTGGTGTAGTGTGTCTCAGCTGAACTTCAGTAAAGCTGACATCTGTGCCGGAGTTTCTTTCAAAGTGTTTAACTGATTGGAGAGCTAGCTAGTGATAGAGAGAACTTCACAGTGACACAGAGGATGAAGACTTATAAATGTGAATATACACCGAAGCGACTTATATATGTTTCTTTTCTCTTCAAGACACGTTTTTTTACAAGAGTGACTTGGCATTTTTTTACAAGGTTATGTCCGTAAGGTCATGGGGTAACATTTCAAACAACCAAAGACACTTCTCAAAAGAGGGTCTTGTAAGAAGGGCTTTTGCCTATTTGTTACCAAAACATCAATTCACCAAAGTAAGGACTTCAATCTGTGAAACAGTTACAACAAAGCCTACCATGGCAAGGGACAAGCCGATTACACTGGTTGTAACAGTTTGGCCAGAGTTTAAAGGGTACAGCCATTTTAACTTTACCTTCTCTCTATAACTGATGTGTCGACCTTTAACTTGCAGCACACATATCAAACAAGCATAGCCCATGTGTCTCTTTTCCCCCTCTGTGCCTTTGTGCTACCCTTTTCCCTATTTTTGGCAAATTAAATATTTCAGACAGTCTCTCCTCTCTATCTCCACCCACCTTCTGTCTCCCCTCTCCATCCCCCCTTCTCTCTCGGTTCCTCGGTGGTGTCTGCAGGTGTCTCCGCGGGTCTGACTGACTCACGCGTTGAATAATTCACTCTGTCTGAATGAGATCTCCCTGGCCTTAATGAAGCCATTAATGAGGCTCCACGGACTCAGCCTGCTGCCTGCCACCTATACGGAAACACACACATGAAAAAGAGTGCATACGGGAAGACGCTGGCATGCACATAAGAAGCATGCATAGACTCACAATCACGCAGACACACACACATACTGTAGCTACACGAAAACACACACTGCCAACACTGGCAAGTACTCAAACACACACACAACTGGAAAGCATCACCATATACTCCAGATGCACGAGAGTGGGAATGCAGCTTGGAGTGTGTGCACCTGTGGGGACTAGAATGTGTTGTGGCTTTTAGTGAGGCTGAAGTGCCCTTCACCAAATACTTCTAACCGATATATCTCATACAACACATTTAGTTGGTTGCTTTGTTGTGTAAAAGGCCAGAGGGGCCAATGTTTTTTTTTTTTAAATAACACATTTAAAAAAGCAGTGTTTTCATTCACACAGTGGTACCTGTAACAGTGACAGCATACGCCTTAGTGTGAGGAATCATGTTTACATAATATTTACTGTTTAGCAGTTTTCGAAATGAGTTACAAACTAAATCATTGTTATTCTCTCTTTCATGTTTGACTAAATTCAAGGATTTGAGAAACATACACTATAAAAAAGGATTTTGGAGGGTAGTATATATTATCCAAGCAAATCATTTAAATTGTACTCAAGATATATAAGTGAGCATTGTTAGTATACACGAATGGGTAAATTATACCTACACTACCTAATTTCTGACAGTACCAACTGAAACACAAACAACTGGGTAAAATCTACTTGGAGACATTGGGCCCAC